>VZTJ01002440.1:2512076-2735151 GCA_013397795.1 Orthonyx spaldingii
AAGAAGGGGGGGGGGGGGGGTGGGAAGACAAAAAGAGAGAGGATTTACTGTTCTTCGGAGCTGCCTGGTTTAATTAAACCTTGTCTAGTCCATAAACAAATCTATTAACTTTCTGTATGGTTTGGCAGCTTATGCACTTCAATGCTGCTGCAGTAATTCCGTGGAATTTACATTTCTCTTTGGTGGATAGTTGCACTATAGGTATTGTGGCTATGAAGAAGATTCTTGACCCACCTGTACATGGAAACAGCTAGTGCAAGATTACTATATTTTTTGTTTTCTAATCAAAAGTTTAACAGAGTACCATGGAAGAAAGAATTCAGTGGGCACATAAAATATTTTCTGCAAGGAAAATTATGTAGAACTGAGAAAAGAGAACAGTCTGTCAGTGCCATTTGATTTGCATCTTTGGTTAGCAAAGGAAGGATTGCTTTTTTTATTTTTTTAAGCCTGAATGTGTGTCCTCTGTGAGTGCAGAAAGAAGGCTGAACTTCATGTCACTTGCAAAACTGGGCCCTGCTGAATGAGTCCAGTGTGCCTAGTACACAGACATTTTCAGGTGTTTCAGACTGAGCCATAAACACATCAAATATCTACAAGCACTTAAATATTAAGACAAAGGAAACATCTTGTCCAGCTGCCTTCTGGTATTCAGTCAATGCCGGAACAGAAGTGATCTGAGTTTCTTGCTGTCAGCAGCTTTTTGGTGCAGGAGTATCCCTAGGAGCAGCTAAACAGTGTAGTTATCTCATATGGCCCCTACACACAGAGATCAGTTTGGGGGTCATATTAGATGTCAGGAGAGGGGTGACTTGAAGCTCTGTGGACTGAGACAACTATTCCTTGCTGTCATATGCTGCCTTAAATCCCCTTTCAGCAGGGATTTAGCAGCCTTTGAGCAGAGACTGATCACAATGTCCAGATTGTCCCTTTGGCCTTTCTGCTCATTTATCTTTTAGCAGCTGTATAAAAACAGACCTGGTCTTATCTCTGCCCCTTCCACAAGCACAGCCAAGGTGCTCATGAGCTCTTTCAGAGTCCCATTCCATCAAGGAAGCAAAGGTAGTGGATGTCAGTGCAGTGCCCAAGTGGGCGCTTGGTACCACTGGATTGTTGCTGGAGGGCAGCTGCTGAGTTGGGTGATCAGCCAGGAGGCACTGGTGGCAATCCATACTGGGTGCTTGGAGAGGAGCAGTTGCTCTGTAGGTGAGCAAAGGACAGTCTCAGGTTTGGGAAGCAGAGATGGAGAGCAGAGAGACCTGTGTGAAGTCCAAGCTGTAGCTGTTTTGTCACAGGGTGAACAATATTTGATTGATGTCTGAGAGATCGTTGGTATGTGAGAGGCATACAGTGACCTAGTCAAAAACCAAACGCTCTCAGGTGGCTTTGGACCCCATTCCTCGGAGTCACCAACAGCAACTCAGCTGTCCCACACTGCCCATGTCTGCCTGGTGTCACACAGCACAGGCAGGTCAAGCCCACCCTGCTCACCCCTAGTGGTATGAGCTCCCCTCTCAGGGAGGTGACTCCAGGCAGCACTGCCGGGGCTGGGGAGGGCAGCCAGGCTCCTGTCCCTGCAGAGCACGTGGCAGTGGCTGTGTGGGCGCTGAGGGAGCGCAGGCTGTGAGCTGCAGGGTGAGCAGTGCTGGTGGCACCGTGCGTGCGCTCACACAGAATGCCCTCTGTGTAGCGCAGGGGAAGAGCAGGCACTGGGGCCGTTGCAGCATGCCCATGGGCTCACGCCCTTGCTTACCTCATGGAAACTCACTCACCTGTCCAGGCCCTCAGGAAAGACCTTTTATTTTTCCCATCTCTAATGCATGTTCACCCCACCCACAGAGGCTGGCTGAGCAAAGATCGAAGTGCAACCTGAAGCAAGGACACCAGCTTTTAAATGTGATGTATTGCAGCTTAATTAATTTCCCAAGGTAGAAGGTAGTTCTCTCAAGGTCCTCATGGCAAGCATCCCAAAATAGTGGTTGGGGAACCCAAAGCTGGTTTAGCTTAAGGGATGTTAAAGGAACCTGATTTTTTTTCCCTTTCCTCCAGAAGCTGAACTCAGCATTTTTTGACAGTACCTTGAACTGTATACCCAGAAACCATTAATCATAATATGAAATCTTGGCTTCAAGTTCCTCCTTTAATATGTAGGTGATTACCATACTGTTCAAGATTGTGTCTAGCTGAATAATAGTACCTCTGTTCATACTGCTTAAATTTGGTTTTGAAAGAGGAAGGGCTGTGGAGAATGGTGCTGCAGTGGAGAGCCTCCTTACACCAGTCTAAAGATTTGGTTTTGGCCCCAGGTAGGTGCCACACAGATGTTGATATATATTGGTGATGGGAAGTCCATGATGCCTAACTTTCCTCTTCAATTGTGGTCCCTTAGGGAGGACACTCTGGTGCAAAGAGGGACTGCTGGTAACATGCATTGTGTTACTTTTTTTTTTTTTTTAACCCCATAGTGTTCTCATTGTCTTTTATCTACTCCCATATTTAATAGATTTACATTCTGAATGCATTTTCTGTCCCAAGAAAGGACTACAGTAAAGTGCAAATGAGCTTGGAATACTCCCTGAAGAAAACCATTCCTTCCCTGTAGTCTCTCTCTCTTCCCCAATTCACTAGATTTTGTCAGTTTCAGGGAAGAAATGGAAACACTTATCTGGGAGCAATTGAAGAAGTTGAATTGAGACTCAGTTATTTCTTTTTTTTTTTTTTTCATTTTGCTGTACATCAAGCGTTCTGAGATAACACAGAAAATTAAGAGGTTGAGTGAGTCACCCCCGAAGATCATTGAACTTTCAATAAAATTCCTTTGAGTGTCCAAGATCAACAGTGCCCTGCATGGTCTCAGTGTGCTCAGTTTTACATATGCTGACACTTAGCTGCAGTTCAGTTCTTGATTTATTTTTTTATTTAGTGGTAGGATTAGAACTATCCTTTGAAAACCAACCCAAACCATGACTACTATCCAATTAAAATACAAAAGGATATCTTTAACCTGAAAAGAAAAAACAACTTCGTGAAGAAAGCCCTTTGTGACTCTAACTCTTGAGTTCATCGAACATTTGAAGGAAAACTGATTTCCATGTTTGTTTGGACAAAGTAGAGCATTTCATAAAATTAAAGAGCTGGGCAGTGCTTGGTGGTTGCTCTTTGGGGGAGGGGATCTGGAAAGCAACATATTGCAAAATGACTTTTTGCTGATAACAAACAAGCCTAATGGGATATCTCTGTTTTGAAAATATGTAACTGCTGACATGAGGATGTTAGGATATTTTTAGTTGCTGATAAAGAAAAGAAACACTTATTGGAGTTTTGCTAATCTTGAACAAAAACACATGTTAAGCTCTGGTTGCTGTGCTCTGAATGGTAGCATTACAGTATGTATAGGGAAGATTTCTTTCACCTGTGAGTTTCCTCTATTGATTCCACCTCTAAGAGTTTTGTAGTGTACTTAGAGGTGAGGGAATGAGAGAAAGAGCAGGTTGTAAGGAGAGTAGTATACTACACAAGGGTCTTTGATAAGACTTTCAAGATGGTGTTTGTAAACTGAAATATTGCAGCTAAACTTAGGTAAAGCTAAAAAAATTGTGTTCATTTTAATTGGTTGGTGCACATGCCATTCTGCTAGTCCTATCTCAGCCCATCTGGAGTTTCCAGTCAACTGGAACCTCCCTGGTTAGCTGATAAATGATGGAAAGTGGCTCAGTGAACAGTTCCACCAGCTCACTTGGGTGGATCCTGTCCAGCCCCATAGATTTGTATGTGGAAGTGGTGTAGCAGGTCACTGCCCATTTCCCCCTGGATTACAGAGGCTTCATTCTCCTCCCCATCCCTTTCTCTGAGCTCAGGGGATTGGGTACCCAGTGAACAGCTGGTCTTACTATTAAGTACTGAGGCAAAGCAGGCATGAAGTACTTCAGCCTTTTCCTCATCCTTTTTCCCTATGTTCCCCCCCACATACAAAACAGGGTAGAGATTCTCCTTAGCCCTTCTTCTGTTGCTCATGCATTTATGGAAACATTTTTTTATTGTTGTAGAACAGGCATAGAAAATATTTTTGATGTGCTACCTGACAGCATGATCTCTGTAGTATACAAATTTCTTTTCCTCTGACCTCTTACACACCAATTCTACTGAGAAAACATTAATTAAATGGGAACAATGTATTTATTGTGACTTGAAGTTGCTTTTATCACAGTTGCTGTTGTTCAGGTTCCCAAAAAGGAATGAAAGAGCCTGGTTAAAGATGCTCTCCAAGGACTCTGTTTAAGGGTGGCTCTTTGTTCATAACTGCCAAAAAGTAACAGCAAACTATAGAAAAAATATCCCTTCTTTGTAATTTTAGTCTCTTGAGTCTTGATGTAAAATGGTTTATATTAATGTACTTCCAAATTTAGTTTTGTTTAATTTTAGCCTTGATCATGGGCCACCAATATGTTATGCTCTTCTATAAAAGGACTATGCATTCCTTGGTAACACCTTGAAAAAATAGTAATTTAGGGTTTTTTTTGAAGCAGCAGATAGCATCCAGCTTCTCAGATTGGTCAGTGCACCCCTTGTAAATCTTGTAATTTAAGTTCCTCATGGACTAACAGGCTTGAGGTGGCGTTCTCGGACTCTGATCACAGCCCTCTCCATCCTGTACCTTATGTCAACGTTTCTACTTTGCATGAATGCATGTAGCCAGAGGCTGGTCAGGAGAAGGGAGTGAGAGAATTTCACACATCACTAAGAGCAACACAAATGCCGTAGCAAGCTTTAAAATGGAAGGAGAATATTTAGAAGAGTGACAGAGGAAATGGTTACAGCTGGACAGGAGAGCAAATAAAAGCAATCTGCCTTTTTGCGTGACATATATTCAATTAGTCTGACACATCGGAAAACAACAATTCATAACAGAAAGGCAGGAACAGTAAGAAGGGAGGAAGAGGATGGATACAAATTTAGCAGAGCACTTCAGAACAGCAATATTTCTGCTGTGTTGAGCTTGACCTAGTGTAACTTTCTGGAAACTGTGTAGGCTAACACAAAACTGTTTTTTGAATTTAGGACAGAACAGAGAATTGATTATGTCATGGCATGTAACATGGCATAACAGAAGCAGGGCTTCTGAGGAGACAGAATTGGTTTTGTTAAGCCAAATTGCATCATTAGGGAAGTAAGAAGCAGTAGGGCTCCAAGCTTTTTCAGAGGGACTTGACTTTCTGGACTCTGCCCTCAAAATCTTATCCTTGATCTCCAACTTTTCCATCTGCCTGATGATCTTTATATGATGGCCTAATGCTTAAAACATAGTTTGTGGCTTAAAACTTTTTTTACCCTGCAGTTATCTATAAGATCTACTGTAGAGTCAGCCATCTGTATGGTTACTTATATTACTGCATTTTTCATATCTGGCACGCAAAAAAATATGTTTATTCTTTTCCTCCTGGTGTGAAAGCCATTCTCAGTCAATAAGCTGTCAAGCCACCCTTTTGTCATCACTGCCTAGTTGTGTTCTTTCACATCAAGTCTCCTGAATCTTGCCAGTCTAATGTGTTAAATTCTTTGACAAGAATGTTCCAGTTTGGGAGCGCTAAGAGCTTTGCTTGTTTTTCTTCATGAATGGAATGAAATGCTGCTTGATGAAAATACAAGTACAGTAGAAATTGAAGAAATCCAGGTTTTTTTCATAATCAGCAGAGGAAGAATGAACACTTTAGAGTGTTATCCACTGCAGCCCTTGAGCTCTGCACCTTGGAGAAGAGTAACTGCTTTCTCCAAGTGCCTGGTTTTCTCAGCTGACAAAGAGAGGTTAGTTGGCTCCCTGTGAGAGCTGTTTGCATGCTGTTGCTGTGGAATATTAGGAAAGATATGCTCCAGCATTTTGGTTTCAGCAATGAAACAGCTAAGCAAGGACCTGAGTCTCTTCTACCATGTTTCTATTTACAAATAAACAAATAGGTACCAAAAGCTATTTAGCTTGTGCATCCTGTTCATGTGGCAAAGTTGATTTATGAGGTCCTTTCTCCTCCCCCTACCCAGTTTATTTTTTTCTCCGTGGAGGCAAGCTTGGCTGCAAAAAGATTGCTTTAAAGTTTGAATATTCAAGCTGAAGCTGAATCTAGTGAAGTACTTAAAAATAAGTTGTTCCTATCCCTTAGAACTCTTGCACAGTAGTGCTGGGAAAGCTTTACCAATCCATGTAGTAAACAAATTATTCTTCTCTAACATTAGCCTTTTCCCTGCTCTGCCTGGGAACTCAGTTCAAACTGACATTTTGAGACTATCTTACATTTCATGTATTTTTTTAGACTCACAATAAAGCAGAAAAATGGATGCACTATTTAAGGTCAAAATAATTTTGACTTCTGCCTTTCACGAATTGTATATAGGGCTGTTGGTGGCCTTCTGAAAAGTTGTTTTTCCTCCAGATGGTCTCAAGCTTTGCACAGAAGGCAAGGATGGAAAATGTTTAGGACAGTAACAATTTCTTCATTTGTAATCTATTACAAAGGATTTTTCCCTCCAACGTCAGTGCAGTTTTCCATCTATGTTTAGTCTCGCACAGCACTGCATACGGTTTTTTTATATGAAAGTACATGATATCCTGCAGCAGGCAGTGTGTGCATTATGCTGAAATTCTGTGTCCACTCCATGAACAGCTGAGCTGCTGGAGGACATCAGTGTGGGCAGGCAGAGCTGGCCGGGCAGAACAGTCGAGCCGTAATTGTCCCTTTTGTGACAGGTCTGCTCCCATCCAGGGTGATGTGAGCTCCACTGGATATCTCTAATCAACTCTGGTGCCCAAGGAGAATTACAGTAACAGGAGATACTTTGTTTGATAGAGCAAAGAAATGATCTTGTGTAAAAGCTGTAGGACTTCAGTGGGCTTCCCCTGTGGGCTATGCTGGGCCAGGGTGGCAAACGTTGGGGGGCAGTGGTAATACTGTACCACTCCAGCTACCCCTTGAGGAAAGAGTTTCTCCAAAGCCCCAGTTATATCTGAATTTCAATCCTCTAACCAGGTTGGTGCTTTTAATTCCTGCCGTCATTGTCTGGTCTTCATCTCTGTTGTGTTGATTTGCTGGTCTTGATGACAGTGTCAGTCACTCGTGCACTGTACTTTCTTTTCAAAATGTATCTTCTTTTATTAACTTGTGAATTTTCACAAGGTAAATTGATGTGCTTGGGTCTATGTTGTTTATGATTTAATTTTATTCCTTTTCTTTCTTAACTAAATATTCTTAACCTGTTCAGTTGTATTTCATATAGAAGCTTTCCAAAGATGCGTTGCATGTGTTTTATTTAGTTCATTATACATCAACTAGTGATTTATATATGTAAAAATACATACATATATATATAAAGCTAGTATCTTTATTCATTTAGTACTGAAATGCACTTTTTCAAAGTGATAGGCCTATAATACGTTATTTGAAGGTCTCTGACTCAAGATTGCAGGCATAATTTTTGATACAGGATAATAGCAGAAGAAGTAAGCTTTGATCTGTGGCTTTTCACTTCTGAAAGGAAACAGTTTCCTGGACCATTTGCATACCTTCCTTCTCTCAGGCTCTTGCTGGATACTGGATGAAGTGAGGTGTTTCGTCATCTCTGCCCAAATGCATCCTCCAGTGCAGCAGCTTGTGAGGTGGCAGAACCTTGGGCTCTGCTCCGGGGAGCCTGGCAGGTGTGATGGGTGGGTACCCTTACGGCTTTCTCTTGAGAGTCTCATTTAGCAGCTGGCTGGAGCGAGTGGAAAAACCCTTCCAAAAACTGTCACTGATTCACTTGCAAAATTGTATTTTGCACTTCAGCAGAGCAAAAAGGGATGTATATGCCTGTATTTCAGATCAATCTGACTTGCTCGTGCTTTTTTATCAGCTTTACCTGTGCTGGTGCTCCAAACCAGCCAGCTTGTCTCCCTGGAGGTACAGGGCAGGGATTCTGAACTTGCTCAGTACTTGCTTCTCTTGAAATGCTGCTGTCTTTTGATCTTCTTTCCCCAGGCTTGGCAAACAGTCCTGCCATCAGGATCGGTGTGAAGTGTCCTTCAAAGCTAGAAACCCGGCTCATTTGCTGGAAGGAGGCTTCTGAGCACTGGCCATTGTTTCACCTTTCTTGCCTTGCTACCCAGTGAGCCTTGTATGGCACTTCTGTGGCTTCCTTGTCTTTTTTAAGTGTGCGTTTGGGCAGGCAACAAAACAAAATAGAACAAGATGAAATGGTTGGAGGTTTTTTGTTTGTTAAAAACATAAAGAAGAGAGAGACAAGTGCCTCTTTAGTTCAGCCCACAGCAACGCAATTGGTTTTTTTCTCTCTCAAAACATATCTACATTTATATGGTAGGAAGATACCACTTTATTTTAATACCCTGCCCTACCTCAAAATCTAAATCTGTTTGTCATTCTACCTAGTTGCCTTTTGCCTATAGTTTCCAAACACCACCCAGGCATTTAAAACCAGAAATGATCACAGTGTAGAAACAACAAAGTCTCTTGCTTAATTAATTTGTGTGTGTGTGTGTTATCCATGAGAAGGTATCTCCAAATGCAACACGTTGCAGTTGCTTGTCTAGGTGGTTCTATTTTAATCATCTCATGCAAGAGGGAAGTCCCATGATCATGGCCAACCATAAAGTTCTTCCTTCTTTATGCATGGACTTCTTCCAGTTTAAACCACTCATACGTGATGTCTAACTCCCTTTGAAGATGATGGAAAAGATTTTTGCTCTTGTAAATACTCAGTATATGGCCTAAACATGCACTGTGCTGGCTCACAGAATAGTTTGCAACAGTTAGGATTCCTGCAGCTTTTTAAAACTTGGCTTTGGCTATGTTTTTGTTGTAAATAAATGACTAGGCCCAGTATTTCAAATATGTCTTCACTGAACCCTGACACCATATGAGAGCATTTCTTCTGATGTTAGTATCTGGATTCCAACATGACTAGTGCTTTCAGATTTTTTTTGTTTCTCTTGCATTCCTCAACATGAGGTTTACCATTGGTGTCTCCTCTGCCCCTAATCCTGTGGAAAAATTTCATCTTGGTCTTGGAAAGTAAAAATACCTTGCAGATGACTCCAAACTGGCAATTAGGAGGAAAGGTTTTATGTAAAACAAAACAAAAAAAAACCCTAACAAACTCCCATGCTAGGCATTGAGATTTTACTCTGGCAAAATCCTCTTTACTTTACAGGCCATTGGTTTGAACAAAAATTAGTAAAAATATGATGTGGTACAGTACAGATATGGCTGCCAACTGATTCCCATGTTGCTCATTCTATACACGGTTGTATTTTCACATATTGTTTTATCTCCTGAAGACAGTAGCTTGTAATTCAGACAGTCAAGAGGCAGTTTCTTTGAGGACCGCAGTATTAAAAATACTGCTTCTTTTTTTGCAAACTAGAAACATCCCTCTGTGTTTTTAAGAAAGATGGGCTGGATATTTTTGGATGCTCACTAATTCAGTTCAGCTGTCCTTGTTGTTTTGTTTGCTTGGATATGGAAAGTAAGAGCAAGGGAGTATATATAGAATTACATGAAAAGAAATTCTTTATAGAGCTGCAGACCACCTTGTTTATATCTTCTCCATATATCAAGAAATTGATCATTTACTGTGTCTTTTAATTTGTAATTCAAAACACGTATTCTTGTTATGGGCAGTCCAATTCAGTTTTTTCAAAGTATCATCTAAGGGTAATATTCTCCTGCATAGCTACTCTTGTATCTGCAGTGTCTGTTTATCTTTGTTGTGTTTATTCATTTACTTACACAGCAAAAGGTAAGAAAGCTTATGAAAGGAAAAAGAATAATGAAAAAAAGAATAGCAATAAGGCTTGTTTAAAATACTACTGTAGAAACTCCCCTGAGGAGTCGTACTCCAAATCCCGAAGCAACTGCACTCTACCAGAAGTAAAACCACACTATCATGAGCTGATGGATGGGTTTCCATGCACAGGAAAAGAAAATGTGGATGGCGGTAGGACAGGCTGGGGCTGCTTTTCATCTTCACCCAGAGGCAGCTGCTCAGTTTGCTTCATCCAGCAAGGAGCAGATGCAGAAACGGACGGGATGCCAACCTTGTGCACAGTTATAAAAGGGTGGAATACGGTGCAGGAGGAGAAAAGAAAAAATGAAAGTCAGGGAAGCAAACAAAAGGCAAAAGGATAAAAATCTCTTTGAGTTAGTGTGAAGCTCCTGAAAATCTTTAGGCTTCTAAAGATAAGTGGATGCAATTCTTACTGAGCTTGTTTTTCTTCCTGGTGGTGCTTAGCATTTTACATCATATGTCTTTCTTTGTGACATGTGAATGAGAGAAGTTATCTGCCTTTTGAGAGAACCCTTTTTTCCCAGCCCCAGGCATGATTACTCAAGGCAAGGTTCTTAAAACCCCAGTAAATCTTAGGAACCCAACATATTTAATGTTTTAAGCTTTCCTTTAAGATGACATGTTTCTACTGCTCCTTTAACATTAACAAGGGATATACTTTGTTGTGTCTGTTAGCAGTCGGTAGCTTAAAAATGGCATTCAAAAATTGTACCAAAAACTTAGGGTTTGTGTGCTTACAAGCACCTTGAGATTCTTGGCAGGTCAGGATTATTTTAATTGACGTAATGAGGTAAACGTACTGTACAAACAAGAGAGACTGTTTTCAGGTTGAGGCGCATTAGTTTGCCAGTAGTAAAACCTAAATTGCAGCATGTTATACAGCCATCCTCAGAAGATATGAGTTGATAAAGTTGTGCATTACGTACCTGTTCAGAGTGGTGTGCTCTGGTCTCCTACTACCTTAAACCTGCTGCTTCCCTTTGAGCATCCGGAGCAACTGGAAAAATTAGGGCACAGACAGGGGACTTGTCTCTTTTTGGGTTACATGTGTTAAGAATTAAGTACAAAGGGATCTGGGCTAAATATGATCATGATTTTACAGTGCATTCAGGATGTCTCAGATGGAGAGGGAAGTTAGGAGGATCAAAATGCTTTCTTTAAAATTTGAAGCCTGAGCTGACTTTTGAAGCTACAGAGTAAGTGCTTTTCTGCATGATTAGTTTAGGCTGTGGCAGCACAGTTGTGGATGATAAATACAACTGGCATAACCTGCTGGTTGTGCTTCTGGAGTGTTGATTTTGAATATAGTTCTGTCTGTCAGGGGGAATGTGTGGGTGAAGCTTCCTGTGGGTGGCTGCAACCAAACATTTGCTCCATAGCTCCAAAATTGGAGCACAGCTGAGAGGCAGGAGGACTTCTAGGCATCTGTGGGATCCTGCCTGTTTTTAAAATGTAATTCTAAGGCTGTTAATGCACATAAATCATGTAGCCGTCAGGGACATCTGGGTTTGTTTTAAACTTCCTAGGTATGATATAATGTTGGTGTAGAGTCAACAATCCCTCCAGAGCATTGGAGTGGAGAGGTCTCTCAAGCCTTGAGCAGGACAGGCCTTGTTGGAGAAATGGAACCTACTTCAATGCCAAATTAACATATTTTGGATCAACTGCATAGGTGTAAAAAAAATAATCTCTGCAGATAGGAAGCAGCTGGCTGGTCAGAAAGGGGCACTGCAGCGAGTGCTGTGTGGGCAGGGGTCAGCAGGCTCTCTGTGAGCCACTCCCCAGACCAAGCCTCAGATAAGGGACACTCCTGACTGTCCTCAGCTCCTCTCCACTGTCAGGGAATATGGAGGAAGAGATGGAGAGAGGAGGCCAGCCGTGACTGGGAGCAGAGGAACAGCCTGCACAGGCAACATCAAATGTCAGGGACCACCTCCAGCTGAGATAGGACTTTCTGCTTGTCTGGGCTGCTTGACTCCTCCTTGCAACCTTCTCCTGCAGGATCTTGTTACTCTGGCTCCTTTCTGTGTCCCAGCCTTGCTCCCTCCAACCTCTTACCTCATTTTTATTTTCCTCTCTCTGATCCTGGTCTAACTATGCCCCACCCCAGGGCTTAAGGTGTTTGCTGCCCTCGTGTACTGTTTGCTCTCCTTGTGCTCCAGTCCCTTTCTCTGCCGTTAAGTAACCACACCTGTAATGGATGTAAACACAGTCTTACATTGGTTTTTCTATGCAGTGATCAGCCTAGTGTTGATAATTCATCGTGGCCCTTGTTAGCTTCAGAACTGCATCTATAGAAGTGGGAGGCTGGGTGTGTTGAGTAGGTTTATTTTGAAGCTGGTTATATTTAAATGAGATGAAAGTGCAAGAAGTGGTTAAAAACAACTTTCAGTCATTGGCTCAAAAGGGATTAAATAGTATATACACAGGAATAATTTGAAAGGGATAATTTGAAAGGCGTCTCAGGTAATAAGAAGATGAATATATCTGCTAACTGCCTGGGCAAATTAGAGAATTAATTGAAAGGGAATGTTAGCTCATTAGCTGAGCAAGCTAATGTCAAAAAAACTTGAAGCTTTCTTTTAAGACTTAGAGTGATTTTTTTCCCCCAGAATAACATGCTAATGAAACGATGCTTTGGAAGGCAGCCTTGGAATGGAGACAAGTGTTCTGATAAATTATCAGCTTCCACATATTTTTAACTGCATTCTGAGGTTAAATTTTAAGCCATGAAGTGAGGTTCCTCCTGCCTCCCTACCCTTCCATATTAGAGATGAAACATCATGTTTTGAAACACATTTTTGGATATGAAAAAAATCTTGCTTGTAAAATAATGATGAGCAGTTCTTAAATATGTAAAAGTGTTTATATATTTTTGTGTCTTCTATAATATTACTAAAATTTACTTGGTGAGTCCAAATGTTTGTGGATCAAAAGGAATACTCAAACTACTCAGAAGAGAAAGGGCACCTTTGAATATATACTTCCATATAGGAAAGGTGGATATCTCTTGGCATTTCAGTACTGAAGCTGTCACACTGTGTGAGAAGGACAGCCAGGACTAAGCATTTATAAGACTGAGCCCTGAGTAGTAAAAAACAACCACCTTCCTGGAAAGAAAGCATTCTGAATTAGTGTTACTGTATTTGTTTCTGTTTGGGGGACTTTGTGAATCATTTACCAGCTCTCTGAAAACCACAGAATTCCTCCAGCAGGGAAGGAGGAAGGTTTTGAAAGAATCAAGAAGTCCTTTATGTTCCCCTGATCCCATTAATCCCGGGACTGAGAATTTGCAAGATGTTGGTGTAAAACTGAAAGTAGAATGATTGTTCCAGATTGATTTGGATTTAGAACGGTAATCTGAATTCATGTCCAACTCAAATTGAATACATACTGTGAAAGTTAGGTCTTTGTAATAATTATTTGTGCTTTGCTGGGAAATAGAATCCTCTAAAACACTGTGCTGCAATTCAGTGTCCTAAACCTGCTTTCAGGTGTCCTAATTCTAAGTTGTAGTTTGTCATCCAAGGATTGATAGAAACCTACTGCAATTGCTGATGTGAAAAGTAAGAACAAATTATTTCTAACAGTACTTGAAAGAGAAATGTGTGATGGTGGACTTCAAAGCCAGCCTCATGATCACAGGCGTATGGTTGAGATGGAACATATTTTTATTTTTTGTTTTATAAAATGGTGCCATAAGTTTTTCTGAAAGTAGACATAGTATTAAATATATTTCAGAATTAATGTACTGTGGTTTGATTATCACAGGTCAACTATAAATGTGCAGCTTTCTTGAGCTATAAACCACAGGCTATGTAAGTGTTTTGAAATAAAATATTTATGCATTTAGCGTTCAGCAGTGTTGCTAATTTAGACTAGTCATTGGAAAACGATGTTCTCTTTATTGCATATTATTAAAACATAAGTGCTGCCATTTGACTTTATAAACACTAATAAAAAAATGGTGGGTGTAAATTATTTCTTACCGTTTTTAAAGAAATACACCAAAATACCTGTCAGTCTTGTCTAGTGTGTGCAGCCCTGTGTGCAGGTTCATTTTAATTTAAAGGAAGAATACCCTGAAATTAAATTTCTGACTCTGAAGGTGGTAATTGGAAAAGAAAGCCATATATTGCTTCTTCACAAGACAACTTGAAAGACTGAGAAACTGTGTGTGGGAGGTGGGGGGAGGTATTTCCTGGGTTTGGTTTGGTTTTTGGGAATTTGGAAAGGTAAAGATTTGAGAAAGTGAAGGTAAAAAAATAACGTTTTGTCCAAGGTTCATAAATGAATTTTATGATAGTCAGCTATGTATTTGAGCAATATCTGCTTATTACATATTTGTTAAATGAAATGTATAATATTTTTATTTGAGTATCCTTGAGAGAGGACACCTTGTCGCTTTTCAAAAATATTATGATTTTATGCAGCATCTCAATGCATTGCTTATGCCATTTGAGCGTCTTATTAATGCCCTTGGGGAACAGGGAGCTTTGTCCCTAAAACTCACTAACTATTAGCTCTCAGTATCAATCTCCTCTGTTTTTCACAGCTGCTTTGCATCTCAGTTCTACCAGGGGATTTCTGGCTAGTTTTTGCCTATGCAAAGCCATGATTCTCCTCTCTGCTGCTCTAATAACAATACTGAATGGCTGAGAGAATATTTTCCTGTCAACTCCTTTGCTGATCAGTGGGGGAGATGCTGTGTTTCTTACAGGAGAGGAGATACAAAAGCTGATGAATCCTCTCCAAAGAGAATTTAATTTAATGTCTGAAATTTGCTTGACCAGATATTATTGGCTTGATGGATGACAGTCCCTCCAGAGCACATAGGGATAAGCTGCCTTCATTATTTATAGGTATTCATTAAAATAAGCAGAAAAACCTTGTTGATCTTTCAGATTCTCCTTTGTGGAATTAGAAGAGTCTATTGTATTAGATCAGAGTCCACAAATATTTAGATTTTTTTTATGAGGGTATAGTATCAAAATATGGTGACATTGTATGTTAAAATGTTCTTGCCTAGATGAACAGCCTTTATCAAAGTATGCTTTCTTCATCAAGATACAATTTTTTTAATTTTATGGATGACAAGGAAGATATTTATCTATCAAGGGACACAGGTTAGTTAGGAGTAAAAATTCCACTTAAATAATTTTATACCTATGGTCCTCACTATCTCACAGGCTGAAGAGCTGTGAATTGCTTTATCCAGATTAGAGTCACCCTTGCCAATTCATGGTGCAACCAAAAGCCTGTGCTCGCAAACTCCATGCATATTGTTTGTGGAGCAGACCGTCTGTGAGAGTTGTGAGGTGGGAAGCAAGCAAAAGCATTTTGTCTTCCGCCTTTCTGCCTCCTTACAACACGCCAGGGAAAAATTAGAAATGTTTTGCCTGCAAGAGAAATGAGCCTCACTTTCTTGGAGTAATGTCTAATAGCTAGATTTGTAGATGCCAACTAACTCTTTAGAAGGACCCTTTCCAGTAAAATATACAGGAAGGGGGTGGGTGAGTGTCAGAAGAGAGACTGCCAGAAGACTGAAGCAAATTTTGTAGAATGCCAAGACACATGTCTTCTGTCCTATTCCCTTCTCCTGAATTTCTTAGCTAGAACCCTCTTATTTTGTGGAAGCTGGAAGTAAACTAATAGGTAAACAATACTCTAAATGGATAATTTTGTTCTGTTGGCATGTAATGTTGATACAGCATGGCAGGTGTGACTGGGAAGGAAAGGGGATGAGAAGTGTAGGTATTAATTTAATTAATCAACCTAAATCTGTCCTTTCTGACTGAAAGTGTCTTCCTGTATATTTTTTCATTCCCATGTGTACTGATGTGGTTTTTTTCAAGTTGATGCTCATACGCATCTAGTCATTGTACTACTCAAGTGCCTCTTTTTCTAAATCTTCTTCACCCCCCTTCCACCTGTTTTCTATCTTTATGCTCTTTTCTTTCAAATCACATATCCTGCCAGATAGCATGTTGTTATAAACCAACCACATTGTCCTCATTCCTTTCAGAGAGCCGATGTTGAAATGCTCCCGTCAGGGATGCTTTTATTTTCCTGTAGTGGGAAATTACAACTCCTGCAGATGCAGGTTGACTCAAGGGCAACAACATGGAGGCACCAGGTCAAAACAGCAGCACCAGCCGTGCTTGTTCATGTCTCTTCAAACACTGGGTGAAACATGTTGCCCCTGAGTGCTCTTGAGTCACCTGGGAGGAGACTTGGATCATGTTAATTGATCCCTCATTCCATTTGGCAGTCACTCTTGCTGGAGTATGACCATACTTTCTCTAACACAGCATTATTAATTGATAATGTTCAAATGGGTATGTTCCAATTCAAGTTAAGCACCTTTAATGCTTAATACCAAAGGTTGTAAAATGCCTTACCAGCAAAAATGTGATGAGCTCCTTTTCCATAGGAGGCAATGCTGCTCTCCTGAATTGTGCTGAACATGCTACCTTTTAAATGATGCTATAGATCGTTACATGGTCAGACGTCGTAGGGTATCCAGAACCCTGGCCAGCCTTGGGCAGGACTGAGGTCAGAAGTCCCTGGTTTCTGGAATGAAGGACCTTGTGGGGCGGAAGGGAAAGTAGAACAGTCCACATGGGTGTAAAATACACACCACCTGCCCCTGTTTTTAGTTCGGATCATAAGTCATCTCCACAGCAGACCTGTTACGTAGATATATGCTAGCCATATCTCAAGTTTGTTTGTGGTTGTAGAAGCTGTTTTCACTTGTTGGGTGGCTTTTAAACTTGTCTCCACTGGAGCATGTGGTGCAAAGGTGACCTTCACACTCCTCTGTCTGTCTCTTTATTTTGTAGTTAGCAGAAATTCTTCTCCATTTCTACATCTGCAACTGGAAAAGTGCATGACCAGCTGCATTCTCCTCATCCTGCTTGGTGTGCTCATGTCATGATGCTATGGCTTTCACCCCTCTGTCTGCTGAGCACATAAGAACTGAAGCTTCAAGAGCAATTTTAGCATCTCTCAGGTGTAAAGTCAGTAGGTAAACACCTTATTGGTATATTTCCTACCATTTAACAACAGAATCCCCACTCCCATAACCTCCCATAACCAGTTCTGCCACTAGTTTCTCAAAGAATGTGGTGGATGGTAACCACTGCTGGAAAAACCATCTAATCTAATCATAATTACACAGTAGTAGAAAACATAGGATACATTTCACTTCCAGATTGAAAAGCAAAATATACCATGGTATTTGAAATAAACTACATCTCCTTTTGGTCAACTGAACAATCTCTTTTTGAAAAAGCAGTATGAAACATTGCAGTCATTCATCTTAAAAGGTTTTATTTTCCTCCCGGTCTACTCTTCTTTGTATGTGTTACCTTTTCTGTTTGAAAACTCAGCCTTTCTCAGCAGAAAGGTGCTGCATTGAAGTTCTTCAGCTGAGAGTGTATGTCCTACTTGTCAGTGCCATTAAAACATTTAAGTGGCAGTGGGTTTATGATTACATTTCAAATTACATTAATCATTCACCAACTCCAGAATGCAAGTTGATCTGTATTTTTGTTGAGAGCTGGTGTAGCTACTGAAAAGTATTTTCCCAGGCAGTTTTTAAGAGTAAAAGCCTGTGTAGTATAGTGTCCGCATCTGAGGACAAAAGAGTTGCTTTTGTGCTTTTAAAAAGGTAGAGTCAATCAAGTATGTCTCCTCATAAATGAGTGTCTTATATGTTTTAGATCTCACCTGTCTTGTATCTTAAAATGGAATTGGGTATATTCTGGTTGTGTGGCTTTTTTGAGGTTTGTTGAGGTTTTTTCCTTTTCTCTAATGGGAGCAATATTCTCTTTCTACAAATGCACAATTAAACAGATTTTGTGCCAGAGAACCATGGAAAATAAAGATCATGAAGTAAACAGCTACTCTCTAATCAGAGCAGCTATGCAATACGTGGGTGGGGGATCCATGTCTCCTCAGTGCAAGGAGAGAATGGAATCCAGTGGGAAATCTCAGCCACCCATGAAATTGCAAAATCTCTGGCTGCATCCTGTATTTCCTCATTCCACCTCCTGAATCAGCTTGTGACCTTGCCTCTGTAGAGCTGCTACTGATTGCCATTCCTGGCTGTGCCTACAGCCTGCAAAGTGCCACTGGAGCAGAGGGCTGTACTTGCCATCCTCACTGGATGACACCAGACTGCTGCAGGAAGCCACTCTTGTTACCAACACACTTCTCTCATTCAGCTGTCCTGGGGCATGTGATTTAGCGCTCTGTTTTTGTTTGAAAGAAAGGAAAAGGCTGAAGGATGCCCTATGTCACATACTTTCCAGGTCCCTGGGTCTCACCCTGGCAAGTTTCTTTTTTTTTTTTGTGGTGGTGGTAGTGGGTTTTTTCTTCATTTGTAAATTGTATTTGCTGATGGTCTAATGTAATCTGCAAGAGTTTTGCTTGTATTATGCACCTTAGTAGAAAAGGAGCCTTATTTCAGGAGAAGTAAATCCTCATTGTTGGTTAGGTTAAAACATTCCTGCTCACAGAATAACTTTGTGGATTTGATTTATTAATTTTCAAACATACTGAGAGACTTCAGTCAGTGATGAAATCTGTACATTTGAACAATACTATTTTGTCTTAGTCTGTAACATAGGCTTTTGGTAACTTTCAAACTTTTAAGTAAAGCTTTTAATTTTAGTCCTGCTAGGCAATAAAACTTTGCAGGGGAACGTGAGGTAATTGCATGGATGGGTTGATTTGGAGCTAGATAATTTCATGGTTTCTTCACTTGGTTAGAGAGTAGGAGAGACAAGGATGAGAAAAACAGAAAAAAAGGTGTTTTAAAATGCACTGTTTGAATTTCTTGACTAATAGTGGCTGGTACAGAGATGCATAATTTGAACTTCAATAATTTGACTGCAGTGATTTTGTAGACACTTCTATTTTGGAAGATATTTGTGATTGATTGGTCTTTTCTGACAGTTCTCCTGTTGTCTTTCTGATGTAGCTTCATTTGGAAGTTCATTGTTTTCATTTTGGGCTTTCCCCTCTAAAAATACTCTGGCAAATAATAACCACAAAAACAACTTCTTTTGAAAACCCTCCCACTTGAGCTGTTAAGAGCTTGAGTAATATTGTTTATCACTTACACAGAACACAAAATGGAAATGACGGGTTTTTTTATCCAAGGATTTTTGCAGGAGGTTCTTTTTGAAAGAGTTTGCTGTGGTCACTGCAGAAAAAAGAAATCTGCCGTCATTTTCAATTCGGGCAATAAAGGTTCAAATTTTACTTGGTCAGAAGCTTGTTTGTTTTGATTTATTCTGAGGAGAAAATTCAGTTTGGGAAACTTCATAGTTCCCTATTTGAAAGAGGCTTGGGTTAGAATAAGGTCTTCCAAGTGAAGCTTAGAAAACTTGCGCTGTAGTTGTGAGAGCGGAGTAATCGTAACTTCAACCAGCTACATAGTATTGCACTGACATAATTTTGGAGCCCTTTAAGGATGAAATTAACTTGAAAAGAGCATGGGGACTTGTCAGGGCGGACCCCGCGGCGTGGCCGGCTGGGCGGTGCGAGGCACGGGCATTATCGCTGCGGCGGAGCGCTCACACTGCAGGTGCAGGCTCGCCCCGAGGAACCGGAGCCACAGATGCTGGAGCCAGCAAAGGGCAGCCACAGCACCCAGCAAGCCTGAGACTGCAGGAGCTGAGCACCTGCCATGCTTCTTCTGCGGCCAATGCTCTTAGTGCTCAAAAATAGCCACCTCACAAGGCATTTAAGTAGCACCTCACATGTTAAACATGGGATGTCTGAATGGCGGACTGGTGCCAGCACTGCATTTTCCTCATTTTGCAATTCGGAGCAGAATTTTGGAGCTCTTTGATCCATGGTATAGCACGATGGAATTGGTATTCCTGTTATGACAGTTTAATTATTTTTTTAATGATTCTGTGTGGCCTTATGTAATATTACAAAGCACACCCTTCCCTCAACCTCCTTTCCTCTGCTCCCTTGTCACCCAAACTATATTAGGAAAATTTTTACAGAATACAGGGAGTTTTGAGTTCTTCTGGATGTCTGTGGTAATAATAATAATTCCATTTAAACATAGAGGAAAGGATGTGAATCTGCCAGTTTTCCAAACACCCTGTACAAATGCATTTGTCCAACTGAAAAATGTCGAGTACTCCCATGACTGAATGAGAAGTCAACAAGTTAATTCCTTAAGTAAGACAGGTTTGGGTATTTTTTTTTCTTTAGAAAAGAAGTGTGCTGCCTGCATTTATCCTCGAGCCATGGGCTGAATTCCATTGTAATGAAGTGAAACTGTTTAGATCCGGTTTTACCTGTTTTTCAACTTCCTATTTTACTTTTCTTTTACTTGTAATCTTGTCTTTCATGCTCTACTCTTGCCCAGAACATGGTAGTCACATAAGCAAATAAATCCTCTTAGCAAAGAAACCCCAAAACAACACAAAAACTAGTGCACATAATTTGTAGTTGTTGTTTTTAGCACAAATTTACTGTCTTGAACTTCTGTTGCTGGTTCCTTCTGCTCTAGCAGTCCACCCACTTCAAGCCCTGTTTAGACTTAAAGCTCCATACAAAATGTTACTGGTCAAGCACTCTGTTACCAAAAGACTTGAAATCAGCTGTAAAACTGTGACTACAGGATACTCAGATTGGCATTCTTGACAGTTGTGTCACTTGTTTATATTTCTTCCTGTTGTTGGTTTTTCAGACCACCCGGCTGGAGGGGTTCAAGTCATCAAGATGCATGTCTTAAAATGGGCTTTTGGGAGAGTGTGTCCATCTGTCTGTCCATCCATGTGCACGTGCATATATTTCAGGTTTCCAGCACCAGGATGTTATAGCTGCTGTAGCATTAGTTGCTATATAATTGTTGGTATTTCTTTAGGCTTGCTGCAATATTTCTTTAATGCAGTCCTGGGACACTCATCTTTTGAAACTCTGCAAAACAGTCCCACCTTCTCCTCTGTTCTGCAGCACAAGCTGTAAGGAAGGCTTTCTACTCTGGTGTAGTAAAACCATATAACCCATACTGGAACACAGAGCAAAAGGGAGAGAAACAAAGTCTTGGGAAGAAAGGGAGTTTGAGTCAAAGCCCTGGGCCCTGCTGAGTGTAGGAGTACAAGTCATTTTCATTATTCATGTTGTTTGAACTTTACTTCTACATCAAGCCTCATTGATAAGAAATTTTGTATATGTGCACTTGTAAGTTAGTTAGGAAGTTTGTTATCCTCCTGAATAGCTGGCAGCTAAGAAAGTGTCTTGCCTGACCGAACTGATTCTTTAGGAATGCATTTCCCAGAGCTGATGCCAGAAGTGGGTCTCCCAAACGATGTCATTGTCATCTGCCCACAGACAGGAATAACAGCAGGCAATCTTCTTGGGCTGCTGACAGGGCATCTACAATATATTTGTCTGAACAGACAAGTCATCCGTAAGTGTCTTTTGAGTTGCTCAAAACGTGTCATATGTGAGGGAGTGAGAGCAGAGAAGTGACTTCTCTGCTGCTTTCACACCCCCCCCACTCCGTGCTGCTTGGATTGCACTGGTGACCTGAAAAGGGCTCCTCGCGATTCTTGGGAGCACCCAGAACCCTCGACCTACTCCCTTCACCATCATGTCCTCAGCATGAGGGGTGAGTGTGGATGTCACAGCTGTGGTGCATGACCTGCTCACTGGAGACCTTTTACATCTCCTAACACCACAACCTGTCCAAAATAGTTTTATGTGCTTCTCCTTCTCACTCAAGCCCGCACGCTCTGAGTGTGCTTTTGTTCACTCATCCTTCAGTGTGTATCAGGATCAGCTCTGCAGAGTGAACACTGTGAGCTGCCTGGCATGCCATGGCACAAGTGTGCTCTTTAAGAAATGCATGAAATATCCATATGTGCTTGACAGTGCCAAACAATTTCATCTCTTTTGCCTTTTTCCCTCCACATCATCCTTTCAAACAGTTTGCTTGACACAAGAAAGGATGAAGTTAGCTTGAAGCCTGACTTGGCGCTAAAGTATATGTGCCCATCCACGTCTGTCACCAGTGGGGCACATCAGCTGATGTTCAACTCATTCCCAAAACCTACAGCTTGGAGAGTGGCGGCACCACCGTTGGTGCCCCAGTGTGGGCTCCTGGCTGCTCTTCCCAGACCTAACATTTTTCCTCCCTCCACCATATCCACATAGCCACTCCCTTGGCCCACTTACAGCCTGGATCATGCTTGGTTGGTCTCAGCTCCTTGGTGAAGTAATAGAATAAGGAATGTTACAAGTATATAAGTTTCTCCTCCTAGCAGGCAGGCTCTTGTGCCCACTTGGCACCCACCAATTACCCAGCACAGCCATACCTGCCTTTTTGAAGCTCCAACTGTGACACCACATGGACTGTTCCACATTTTATAACCTACTGCAGACTGAGTCAGCTGAGGGATCCTGGTCAGTAGCAGAGTACTGCTCAAGTTTATGCTGTAGTTGCTGTTACCACAACACACAGAAACCCCATAGACAGGCTCAGGATCCCGTGGGAAACCACAGGTCTCCCCTAGATACGTCCAGCATTACTCTAGCATATTTACAAGCTTCCCCTTTATGCAAAAAAAGAAGTAGGATGATGTGGTAATGCTGAGTCGATAGACACATGTGAGGCAAGAAAGTCGAGTTCAGCCTGCAACACAACAGAGTGGGGTTTTTCATTTAGCATCTTGATTGGCATTACTGTAGTCGTGTATTTGCATCATATGACAGCAGGATTTGGAATGTGCCTGCCTATAGACAGGCTTCTCATTTGCTAATTGCCTGCTCTCCATGCTTTGGACCTGAAATGTGTGAAAAGAGTTTTTGGAAGCAGAGATTGCCTGCTACAGGTGGGTCTTTGTTCTTGTTACATTGCCTGGAAGAGAGCGCCTTTGGATGTTATTTTGAAATTTGAAACAGCAGAGGAGAAGATGAGAAATTTATTTCTTTTTCCCTGCTCTATTCCTCTTTCCTGACATCTGTCTACACCCTGGATTTCCAGCTTTTTTGGGTTTAAGTATTCCTGCTTTCTGCTTTCTTTTGTTTTCTTCTGTCTCATTTAGAAATATTTTTTCTCAAACATTTTCTTCCTTTTACATCATCTAACAAAACTAATTGTTGTGGGAAGATCTGTGCAAGTACTTCCAAATTTCTGCTGCTGTACAGCATTGTCCCTATGCTCTTTCACCAAAAAAAAAGGCAGGAAAAAACCCCTGAAAAACAGAGTGAACTAAATCCGAGTGAGTATTGTAACTGAGAGACTCTCTGAGTCTGGATTTGCAAACTAATGACTAATTTCCCTAAGTACTTGCTTACTCCTAATTGCTTCTAGATGAGATTCTTGGATTGCTTGGGGCAGGCACATATTCTTTAAGTGCCTTGCATATCTACTTCATAAGAGAATAATTCTGAATTATGTGGAGCTAGTGAGATGTACTTACCCAGGATTAAATTTGGCTTCTGTGTTCTGGTTTTGGGGAGGCCAAAACAGCTTGAGGATCATAGTCAACCTGAGAATACTCCAGATTTTCATAGCAAAATCATCACATACTTTACCCTGCTTGCCCTTGTGGAAAAGCTTCAAGGTCTTTGGAGTTCTTGGTCCTTCCCTGTTCTGAAAGTTTTATTTAACACAGGCTAAATGCTGTGTATATCTCATCAGGGCCCTGTTAAAGTATTGAAGAATGAATGATGGGGGTAGTTTAAAGACAAGCATCAGTCCTGTTGGGAAATTTTTGCTGAGCCTACTCCCACCTTCCTTAATTGTTACTGTGCCTGCATTGTAAGAGAGAGTCCCTTGTGAGCACTCTCAGACCCTGAGCGAACACACCTCTCCCCCCAAAACTTGCTGTGACACATCTGGTTTATATTGAGACTCTGGGTTTCTGCTAAGTCCTCCAGCACAGAGGAATCTTTGAGACATTTATTCTGCATTCCAGCTCTGAGTTATTTGCTAGGGGAAGAGAAAGCAATGCAGTGTCTTTCTTAAAATAAAAATAAAAAAGAATACCTTTTGGAATGCAACTTCCCTTTTGTAGTAACCCACATGGAAGTGAAGGCTGTAAAGATGACAGAGCCAGGGTACAGCCTCCAGAATGGAATAACTGTTGCTGTGGTCAGCATGGTATCTTAGTTATTTCTCCTACACCTTTTAAGGTGGTTTGATTGCTAGCTAATGCTTACTGATCTATTTTCTGGTTTTGATTTTGTTCTGGTTTTTTTTTTGTTTTGTTTTACTGCAAGGTATGCCTTTGGCTATGGTGGCCTGCCTTTTAGAGTATGGATTTCCTATAATATCACTGGAATATCCAGTTCATATGTAACTCCTGAGGAGAGACCTAATGCATCTTTGTCACTCACAGGGGCATTCTAACTTTGCAAAATAATTTTCAGAACTTAATTGGAAGCAATGTGGCCACTGGCACCATTATTGCCTCTCCTAATGAAAAATTGATGTTTAAAGTGGTGAGACAAATTCTATCTAGGCATTTCCTTTCACTTTCATTTAAGGTTTCTTTTCTTCAGAATCTTAAATATCACATAAGTGCTATTATAGATTTAAGATATTTATCCTTTTATTAGAGAACCAAAAGAAAAAAAGTACCCATTAAAGTCGTTCTGGTGAGAATTGATATTATTATAGCGTGTTTTGTTCTTAATTATTTTGTTGCAGGCTGTAAACACTAAAATACTTCCTGTTGAAATTTGTTACTAAGTTAATGTTCTCTTTAATATTTAGGAGTGCAATTCTTGGTAGCTTCTGACTTAACTAAGACTAATTATCTTGCTTGGCAAGCACTCTTTTTCAGCCTTTCTGTCCTGCCTTTAGATGATATGTCAGCAAAAACCTAGTAATAGCGTTTGAATTAAGCTTGCTGGAGGGAAGTAGAATTTCAGGTTTTCATTTGGTTTTATAGGGTTTTTTCAAGATTCAGATTCTGTGCAAAGCAATAAGATCACTGGCTTTTAATTGAATTAAAACAATAGTTTGCCTAAGTTTTACCTGCATAATTTTAAAGTAGCCATATGCATTAAACTTCCCTTTTAATTACAAATCAAGCCAGAAGACTTCCTGTATCAAGACAAACACTGACATAATTTTCTTTCATAAACACCTACAGCTGATGCAAATGGACTGTTTCTTGATTTCTGCTGCATGCACTTCAGTTATGTTTAATTCATTGTATTCTTAGAATCCTGCTGTCTCTTAGCCCCTACTCATTTGTGTAATATTTCAAAAAGTGTTTGATAGTCTCTCTCAAACACAAGCAATAGCCTCTGCAAGGCATGCTGATGTTCCAGCTAGGAAAACCTTGCATAGGTAGGGGTCTAAACACCGAAATAAAGTGGTTGCATTAGAACTCCTTAATTGTAGCCCTCTTCTAATTTCTCAGTGTCTTTTCTTAGTTGATATTAAATAGATGCCTATTCTCCTCATTTGTCTGTCAAGCTTTTTGTTCTTCTCTGTTTGCCTGAACTGGTCCTACATAAGGTCCAGATGAAACACCTCATGCCACATTTGCCTTGCACATACTTACACCGCAATCACATTTTCACACAGAAATACATAAGGGGAAGCTTGTCACTACAAAAAAAGGTAATCCTGTGAACTGTTTTTTGTCGGATATTCTGTTGCTTCTGTCTCGTAGTGCATAATTGTCCTTTCAGCAGGGTCTGGTGGATGAGCCCAGCTCACTGGCCAGCCTGGCATGCAAGGAGAATGTGCCAGACACCGTGAAAAGCAGGGAGAAAAGCTTCAGCAGAAACACCTGCTCCTTGAAGGTCCACCAAAGCACCCCAAAGACACTGGTCGTTAATGAATGTGCTTGTTAAACCTCTACCACAACTAAAGCTACCCTTCATGCAAGGTTTATAGCTCCTTTTTGAGAACATTGTTAAGCTAATCTACGTAAACTTTGAGGAGTTGTATCGGAATGCCCTCTCTGAAAGTGGTGTGTATCTGCAGTACTCTTTCTTTCAGAGAGAGTGCTTTGTTGCACTTTGTCAAAGAAATTTCCATTTAAAAAAAAAGAGTGCAGAATGAATATGAGAAGATCTTTAATCTCCTGATGGTTGTTTATAAATATGAAAAGTGGTATAAGGGACTTAAGTCGCAGATCCAGGAGGAAACACAAGCAGGAGGGTAAGTTATTTCTTCTGAGTGAGAGTAAGAATCTAAATCACTCTGTGCTCCTTCAGATAACTGAAGATATCTTTTATTTTAATGAGAACCATATAGGCTTTTGTGTGTGCTCAAATGTGCAGAATAAATTGAAATTCGCTTTCTGTGCGCTGTCACACATTGCGCCTGGAATGTGGTTGTGCTTCTGGCCTGGTGAGATCAGGTTGAGGGTTTTTTTGTTCAGACATAAGGGTAATTCATTCTTCATAGTCAATTGACCTCGACCATTTTCAAGCCAGCTGCCAATTGTGATACAGGCACTACTGGCTTTGTGGTGTATTCTTTTGTCCCCTTAGAGAGAAACTGTGCGCACTAGTCTGGTGACCTTAACCTTTTTGGAGGTAAAAATGAGTCCCTTGTTTGTCCAGACTAAAGTTTTAACTGAAGTTTTCAATTTTTTTTTCTTGTTTTCCTTCTTTTCTCTCTTATCTGAGAGTAACGTACTTCCTTTACATGTATGAACTTTGTATAGCCCAGGAAAAGCAAGGAAATGCATTTATAGGTCTTGGTACCAGAGACTAGAATTTTCTTTTTGCCTTTACCAAGGAAAGGCCACCTTGTCATTCAGTATACAGTGGTGTGCTCATAGCAACTTTCAGAGGACCCCTTTATTCCATATGAAAGGGAATGCATCCATACTCAAGCATCCCCAGCCCCCCCTATGCCACCCCCACACCCAAAAAAAAAGCCACTATTAAAAGAAAACATATTTGTGGGTTTCAGTTTTTCTCAGTGATATCCTTCTTTGGGATTTATTTTCATCCCTTTTAAATTATGACAGTGAGGATGAGACAGTGCAATAACATCATTATCCTAAATGGGTAAGTGTGGTGTCTCCTCTTTTTAGAAGCTTTAGAATGACAGAAGTGACTGTTTTGATATATGGCTTAATTTCGTTGAGTATTGGCACTTCAAACCATCACGAAGAGTTAATCAGACTTATAACCAGTGTTCCATACTTTGAAGATAACGAAACAACTGATATAGTATTGTGAAATTTTTTAGGGGTCTTGTTGTCTACTGTCTTTTTTTCTGTGTGTCCATGTGTGTTCTTCCAATTCAAAACTGCTCTTTTTCAGCTTCAAGGTTGCATTAGAGAAAATGGCTTGTGCCTGTTCTGCTGAACTGCTGTACTAGAACGAAATATTTGGAAACAATATGGTTCCTTTCATTGACAAAACATGTTAAGAGAGAATCCCAGAGAAAAAGCAGGTGTACCCACTGTTACTTGGTTAGCTCTTCTTCTTAAAAAGTGGACCAAAGCAGTTATTTCAATTTGGACAAATTCTGGATCCGTTGGTCTGAGGCATGTTCCAGAAGTCTTAAAAAAAGAAAGAGGAGTAGCAGAATGGAGGGTTTTGGCTGTTTCCCTCCATTCCTTTGTGGAACACTGAAGTGAGACACTTCTGCATGATACGGTTTGTTTCAAACCCCCATAATTCACATTTATGCTTGAGCAATGTGAAACAAATGAGTGTTGGCCAGGAGTTTGGTCTCACAGGAGGGACCTGCAGTACCAGCCAGGATTGCTGGTATTTATGGAGTTGGAGGTGTTGGTGAAGGCTTCATCTGGAATAGTTTTTTCTCACTGCCTTATATTTAAAAATAGGGGAGCTGATCAGAATTATTTTTATTTTGCAGTTAAAGGGACAGGCTAGTGTAATATTCTGGCATTGTGGTTTAGCTCTTACTGCTATACCACTGGGTATACCCAAAGAAAGATAATGTGAAACAGGAAAGGTATTTATAAAGCAGTGTCTCAACTTTTCTACCAAATCATTTTGAAATATACATCTGAAGTTTACCATCTGTTTTATAATGCTGTATTTGTAGCTACCAAATCTAGAAAGTTCTCAATCTTTCAAATGTTGAGAAAGCAAAATCACTGTGTCCCAAGAATCTGAAGTCAATGTTGCAGCAGTAACAGACCCACCAAAATATAGAGCTTTTTACATGAGTGTCAAAGATTACTGTTGGTGTGGAGTTTTATAACTTCTTCTTCAATGGTATTCCATTATAGACTTTGAGGTGGAGGTTTTTTCCCCGAAAATTGAACCCCCTTGCACTTCTCAAGTATTTTGGATTTTTTCCCTCTGATATGCTGCCTTGGTCACCAAATGAGAATGGAATAGATGGTCTTCTTAGTCTACCATGAAAACTTGACATCAGTTAGTCTTTAAAGCAGATTTCAAAGTAAATTGTAGAAAATCTGTAATCCTGATAAGAAGATAAACTTGACATAATCACTACTTTCAATAAAATATTTTTTCTAATTTATTGGATGATAATTTAGTGGAACATGCAAAGAGAAAAAAAAAAAAGTAGCTAAGGAAAATATTACATTAATGAAAAGGTAGCATAGCTAGCTTTGTTACTTCAATATGAACAAGCCATGCAAACCCATATTGTAACACCCTGTCTGTGTGGGACACTGGAGACTGGAATCAAATATGGACAGATTATTCTTTCTTTCACATAGCCATCATTTGGAAGGAATAGTAACCCAAGTACCTCTAGGAATCTAGAAGAAGAGCTGGATGAGGAAACTGCTGAGAGATAAAAGTGCAGAGAATTTTAAAAATAGGTGATTGCCTGTGAGGAAGAGCACTCGTGGCTGGTCTGTGGGCAGTGCTGTGTCTGCGCACTCAGTGCATGGGCCTCTGTAACAGACAGTGGAGAGAGGTGAGCATATAGCATTCTCTGGGTTCTGGTTATACAATCCCCCCAAACTGTAAAATTCCTTTCCTCCTTGTCCTCCTAGACCTATGGGCTCTTTTACTCAATTTGGGATATGATAGAAGAAGATGTTATTCAAGTGGAGTGGCACTAATTGGGTAAGAAGGGAAGGAAAGGTATTCCAGAGGGTTTTCATGCAAGGATGCTGCTAGCTTTTGACATTTGCCCAAGTCAATTATATATATTTCTCTGTACTGGAAAACCTACTTTAAAGGGAGAACTTGAGATTTCCAGATCCTAGGTGTACTCTGAGATCTCCCACAGCAAGGTACTGAAACCTAAGTAGTATTAAAGATAGAAGATTTCTCCTTTCTTGGAAGGGAGAGGAAGCTTTTTCTGACTACCCAACATCCTTTGAACAAGACCGATTTCACTCTAGTGTTTGCCTAGGGTGTCCCACACACAAATGTGGACCACTCTCTGTGAAATGACACAGAGCCACAAGATGCTCGGATGAAGACTGTCAGTGGAATTGTAAACTTCCTGCCTCATATTTCTCCTCTTTCCAGTTTCATTTTAAAATATTTCCTTCTTGGGAGCTTTATGGTAAATGTCTGAATGCATTTGCTGTGACTTTCATTTCACCCCCTCGAGTCTCTTCTTATAGCAACATCTGGTAAATTAATTTACTTCAATGTGAAATTGCTTTCAATTTGTCAGACATCAGCTTTCACTTTAAGTATTTGACTCCTGAGTGAAGCACATATCATTAGCTGATTATTATTTCAAGAGTTAAAGTTTGTGTAACTAATATTTTAAATCTCAGCCAAATCCAAATATTATGGTGACCATGCTTTAATAGCTCCTCTGATTATTATGAAAAGAGATAGCTAGATAGTATATAACAGTGTTGATTTTTACAGCAACATTTTTTTCTCAATCAAAAAGCATGGTTGTAATAAAACTCAGCAAAAAGAAACTAAGCAGATCTCTTTGCTTTGCTGTGCATTTTCTCTTGACAGGTTCTTAGTACTTTGGAATGGGTTATAGGAGAAGTAACGGCAGGATGTGACCTGTAATTCCTGAGTATTTTGGGTGCAGACAATGCAAACACCCATGTAAAGTCCTCCCAAGAATCTATCTGTCTTAATATTTTATAGTATGCAATTTAGTCTTCTGCTTCCTCTATTATTCCACTATTTTTGCCTATTATGCACATCACCATGGTACATGAGTATCTACTGCATAATCTTTTCTCCACCTGTCCTAGATGTATGCATGCATAGAGTGGAAATTAATTTGCTGTAAAATGCAAACTGTAAGGAAGAATTAACGTTCAAGCTTACCTAAGCATTGGAAGATATATACAAAATAAAGTAGTATTGTCACCCTAACTGTGCAGCAGTGAGTAGCATCCCAAGTGCCCAATAACCAGTCTTATACATTACTTTTCACCAGCCAGTTGTAGTTTCTGCTTGCACTGTGTAATTCTTTCCACAGGGCTTGGCCATTGCTAATTAGCAGCTGAGAGAGGGAGGGACTGGGAGATAATGAGAGATCACCTTTCCCTCCCTGTTTTTCCTGCCATACCCATCTCCTTCACCCATACAAGGGAATGCAGAGCAGGGTGCTGGAGTGAAGTAGCCACATCTAGAAGGATCTGTGACTCCCAGGAAGGCAGGAACAGATGGGATTATACTCGTGCATCCAAGCATGTCAATGAAGAAATAGAGGATTAAAATGTCCTAATTTTCACTGTATTGCTACATTTCTTTAATGTGTGTGACAGGCTGAAATTCATCATAAACCCTCTTAGAGGGTCCACAAACCCCTGAAATAGCACTGACTCCTGCCCAAGAGGTTTAATAGTGCTCAATTATGTCACGGTCTTCACCCTGTCAAGGGTGCTGTTCCCATGTTTTGACCTTCTCTAACACCTCAGCCAATTTATTGGGTTTTCCCTTTGAGGAACCTGTCCTCTCTACCTTCCAAACCAGAGCAATAATTAACCTTTCTTCCCAGACAGTGGATTAAACTCACTTAAGCCTTTACCACCCTACCAAAGCAGTAAGGAATTCAGATTATCAATTTGCATAAAACAGTGCTGTATTTATTAAAATATATATGTGTGTGTATATAATTAAGTGAGCCAATGCAATGCATGAGAAATGAATGGGAAGGTGGCCCATAATAAGGGTGTCAGTGATTGCTGTATCTGTGCAGTGAAACAGGAGTACTTGGAACATGCCTGGAATTTGGAAAGTACACATCCACTCAGGGGCATTAGTTGCCTCATTGTGTTTAGATGACTTGTATAATTCAGAGTTAATGATTGAATTCATGTTGAAAAACAGTCTGCTCATCTGCTGCTACTCAAAGTCTCAGGGAGACTGAGCAAGTACAAAACAGCCATTTTGAGGAGCAATACTGAATCTAAGGCAATTTTCTTACCTTTTAGTTCCTCCATGGTAAGTAGTGCTTATCCTTCGAGCAGGTGCACCGGAAGGTACTGCCGGTAAATGCTGATGAGTTCTTCAAGGAGGGAAGTGATGAATGAAAGATATGGTTATAACTACACAACCATTTAAAAATCTCTTCCAATTATACTGTGTGGAACAAGGATTGTAAGCATCCACTCAAGATACAATTTTCTGAGCTGCAGGGATTTATTGATTTATTATATTTTTCTCTCCTCCATGGAACTGGTGGGAAGGATTAACTTTCACTTACGCTCCGATGACATTTTTCACTGGTACTATCACCCCATTCTCCATCCAAATGTGCTGCTGAAATGTGGCAGGTGGCTTTGCCAGTAATTGCATGCTACTTCATTCAATGTTAAATGAAAGTATAGAGTACAGTGGCCTTCCTGTCTCATCACTGGCATACTTCACAGCCGTATGGCTGACTTAGAAAATGCAGAAGAGTGGGCTTCCCTTTAAATTGCAAAGATGTGTTATCTTGCTATATGTTCCCTTAGGAGACAGTAACTTAATTCCTGTGCAATAAGCTTCTGACTCCAGCATTTTTTCATGACAAAAAAACCCAAACCACATCAATTTTTTTGGATGTTCACAATTTTTTTTTTTTAATGATAAAAGAAACTGAACATGGCTTTGAGTATTTAAAATTCATTATTCGGTGAATCGTAGGCAAGTTTCTATTACAGTAGACATCTGCTTGATCTCATTCTGAGGCCGGCAACCATACTCTGGTAGAAGATGGCTTTTCTTTGGCCCCAGCTGTGCTGAACACTATTATAATTAGCACGATGGTTAACTTAATCAGAGCACTTGGTTTGGGAGAGAGGTGTTACAGAGTGCACCATAATTAGCATTTACATTTCTTTGATCCTGAGTCTGTCTTTATTGACAGAAATATCAAGAGCTCGTTTGTTTTTCTCTTTTAAACTTCAGGAAGTGGAAATATGTGTGGCTGTGAGATTATGAATTTAGTAATTATTTAAAATAGAACCAAACAGACCTGTCCCAAAGGAATTAAAAGGGGTAAAGATCTGCATGTATGGAAAAAAATGTCTTTAGTGTAAGTCTTTAGTGCTGCACCATGTGGGCAGGTATATGGCCAGGAAACACCTCCTGGGGCAGCTGCATCCCTTTGAAGTTGCATGGACAAAGTTAACAGCATCTTAACCATTTCCAGCATGCTGCTGTGTACCACATGGCTCCTGTTTGAGTCTGTAGAAAACGTGATGTTTCCTCAAAGTGAGGAAGAGGAATACCAGAAGTGTGATCTGCTTTGAAAAAAAAAAAAAAAACAAAAACATAAACCCAAAGGTTTGGATGATCCTAAAGCTAAAGCTTTAGATACTTGCCAGCCTGGTCACTGAAGCACAAGCATCCCATCCTACATGCCTGGTATAAGCAGGTGGTGAAAGCATGCAGCAGACCAGATGACTGCTGTTCATGAAAAAACATAACATTTATGCTGTCAGACAAAATGCTGAAGACTTCCAAACTTGCATCTGGCATCACTGGTTTGATTGCAGGGGAGGAAAGCTGAGATGCCCGAGATGCTCTTCTCATTACACATCACAAAGTGGAGCGGTCACTTGCAATGCCAGCTAACAGAGGATATTAAAAATATGGGACTTTTTAGTAGGTGAAGCCACTGTCACCCTCCCTGAGATAGCCCTTGTTAAGCTTGATAAGCACACTGTCCTCGTTGCTCACACTAAGTGGGGTGCCTGTAATGCTTTGTATCTCCAGTGCATACTACATGAACTATACCCAATGAATTGTCTTAGTTGGTTTTGAGCATTTGTTCAGCAAACTGGAGCAAATGCTGTATGCACTTGTTTTTATTGACTTCGGGATGATGGTAGCTCAGGTATGGGTAGACACAACCTCTATATTTAACTTCCTTATGATCTCTGTAATTTTTATTACTGGTTTTAAAAAGAAGGTATAGCAATGTTTATAATGGAAAAACTGGGCAAAAATAGTTGATGCTCTTCTTGTAAGAGCTCTTTGCAGGATTTCACTCTTCCTTTTCATGTATCTGTCTCTTTCCGATCATTTACAAAGAGGAAGATGCATGTGTTCTTATAGTTCATTTCAATCCGCTTTGCCAGTGGAAAACTCATATGCTAATAGAGGCTGCAGAGAATGCAGCTGTCATTAAGAGACTTCCTGTGTTATCCTTGACTTCACTAGATTACTTTTATCTACTCAGAATGGATAATAATTTTTAAAACGTTTATGCAGCTAGGTTTTAGGTCAATAGCAGGTTAAACCATTTATTTAAGTAATCTTCCCTGGTGGAAAGTATGTCGAAAGAGCTCTCACTATTTTTACAAGATCATTTTCATATCAGCATTAAAGCAGCAAGCAGGATACTTGACAGTAGACTTGGAAGATACCCATTATTTGAGAGACATGATAAAAACAGTATAATCTTTTCCAATACCCACACAAAGCCAGTAATTGTCTGTTTCTGCCATTCCAGTTATTTATGTAATTATACTTAATGCCACACAGATTTGAGAAGAAAAAAGAATAGTTGCTGCTGTTTCTGATTAATAATTTTCCATTCTGAGATCATAAAAACAGTAAATACCTCTCATGGTGGTAGAGAGAAAAAAGGACTATGGATTTGTAAACAATTGATCAGAAGAGCTGAACTGGAAGGAAGATGTGTCTTTTTTTATTCTGTCTCCTGTCCACACAATTGCATCATTCCTAAAGCTCACTGATTGCTAGAAAATACTGCCATTGCATAATATCTTTTCTGGGATGTTAATTCCTTTATTAAACTAAAGTGTATAGTGCTTTTACAGTGGATTTCAAAGGTATAGAATTTAACTACCTTAAACCTGGACATATCCAGGCTATCCTGCTTTGCCCAGTTCTTCTCTGTCACAGCCCTGGTGAAACTATTTACCTTGTGGCCAAAAAGTGCTTAAATAGTAAGATACCTGCCATATACCTCCTTTCCTGCTTAGTATAACTGGGTTGGCCAGGGTCAAGGAGCTCTAGGTGGTTAAGTTCTTACCCTCCATCTAATCCCACATGCTGGAACAAACAAAGGCAGCTTGTAAGTGCCCCTGGAAAGCGTGCCAGTGCTTTCAGACTCCAGAATTAGAGGAGCTGCTTGGAAACTTACAGGTGCATCTTGTCTTCAGATTCATTGCATTCACTTGCACTCAATCTCGGGTATTTGAGCTGCTTCTTCACAGCATCTGAAGAGAAAGAAACTGGCTGTGTATCACATCTACAGCAGAATGCTCAAGTTAGAAGTTCAGATTGGTTTCAGCAAAACTGGTGCATCCATTTAAAGCAGATGAAGAAAAAAATTGGATTTTGTAGGCCCACTCAAGAAATAAGCATGTGCTCATGGGTTTTATAACATAGTGTTCCTCTAGTTTGGTCAGCTAGTAGTATTATACTCTTGTACAAATTCACCACTTAGCCTGAAAATTTTGCCCGAGATAGATAATACCAATTTAAAAAGTCATCCAATCTCCTTTTTTTTTTAAATGACTTTAGGTGAATGCAAATTTGCTGCGTGCAAATGTGAAAGGTTCCAGTGACTTAATTGCATTCATTTCTAACACTTCCCCCTCATTTTTAGCCTGAATTTTATCTTACAGTTTCATTTTTCAACTCTGTGTCTTGTTATGCCTTTTATTAAATGTCTCTCACTAATGTAAGTATTCACGAACTGTAATCAAGCCATCCTGAACTTTCTCTTTGTGAAAATAAATAAACTGAATTACTCCTGGCTCTTGCTTTAGGACGTCTTTTCCTGACTCTGAATCCTTCTTTCAGCTCCATCCTGAATCCTTTCCAATTTGTCAACATGTTTTGTGCAGTGTGGATGCCAGAAATGGCCATGTATGCTTGTAATCATTTCAGTAACACTGTATGAAGTGACAGAACCAGTCCCAGGCATCTCAGCAGTGTAAGAGAAACTCAATTTTTTGCTGCTCCAGGAGTGAGGGTAGAATGAGTTCGCGCTAAAGATCTTGGCTTGTTAATCTAACTGTGGATGAGGGAAGGAAGATAGAGACTGTGGCCGGGACTGGAAGGAGCTGATTCAGAATTTCTTCACATTACTGCTTCTGCCAGCAGTAACAGGAGGAAGCTTGGCTCTGGCATAGGCAAAGCAGGCAGCAGGTCCATGACTGCTACTTAGCATGTCTTTGCTTACTACTTGGTTGACCTGGGTAACCTTAACTTTGTCTGTTCCTAGCAAGGCTCCTCTGAAGTGCTACAATGACGTTTTCTGCTTTGTGTCTTCCCCTCGCTCAGGTATTGAAAGATCTCATTCATCATCTTAGCCACTGCATCCCTGCCAGAGTTTTAGTTGTGGCTCACTGTGGCCCTGAAGTCATCCTTCAAGTCACTGCTTTCCAGATTAGCTCACCACCTTACAAGTTTAACCTGTATTTTAAGAAGCATGACCTTGCATTCTGTGACTGCTATAAGTAATGTCATTCAAAGAGCTACATAGAGCATATTTTTCAGCTCACTTTGAACTGGCTTGCCCTTAATCTGGCTGTTACACCATTAGTTATATCACCTTCACCTTGACTGCCACAGTGCTGTTTTCTTCCACATCACTTAAGACTATAGATTAGAGAAGGACCAAGATCTGTCTATACACAAATCAACCAGAAGTTTCATTTGGTTCTGGGAGTCCCATTTCTGAAGTTTCTTCTATCTAATTGCGACACTTCTGTTTTGGGGGATGCATGCCTCCATTTCCACTCCTCTTTCAGAGAAAGAATGGAAAAGGCAAGTCATCTTTCATCTTGTGGTTCTTGTGTTGTGTGCAGGGTTCCTACTACTGCAATGCAGTTGAAGATACTGCAGAAGGATATTTAAATTCAAGCCAGAAAAAAAAAAAAAAAGCCTAATTAAAGTGAGGAAAAAATTATGAATGCATTTCTATTTTTAGGAGTCGTGAAACTTGCCTTAACAGAATCTTTGGGCTTCAATTAATAGACATTCCATTTTTAATTGGTGCATTTTGCTCATACAATGGTTTAAAGTAAAGGGTGAGTTAATTGGGCATTTATTTGAAAACTGAAAAATTCAGGGGAGTCAGTGTGTGGTTTTGAATTGGTATTGACTGCATGGTTAAAGGGGCTGGGGAAGGGAGGAAGATGAGCAACAGATAAATTACACTACTGGACATCTTAGTTAGTTATGCGTTCTGGGTGCTGTCCTTAACAACTAGGGCAAGAGAAAGATATCACAAAACATACCAAAAAATGGATTTAAAATAATAACTTTTCACCCTGCAAGCTGTATGTTTGTGTGTGAGTGAGGAGTTGCAGAACCTCTCAAGAGTCTTGCTTTGCTTACATCCCCTCCCACAGATGAGCTTCTAGGTTGTTCTATTCGTGCTCTTTGCTGCTACTCACGTTATTCATGCACTAAAATAAACAGGGATTTTCTGCCCAGGGAGTAATGTCAGCTAACTGAGGTTTTTTGTGGCAGCCAGCAAAAATAACAAGGGAAAAGGGAAGCTCGTGGAAGGTACTGTGGTAGCCAGTGCTCGATGGGCAGCATTCTGTTGCTCAACAGGAACACAGCTCCCTGGGGCAGTGCTGACAGATCAGGTCCACTTCTGCATCCAGGTGATTTTGATTCCAGAAAGCTAGTGCTTTTCCCATTAGGCCAGATTACCATGCTAAAGGCTCTTTAAGGGAAGAGGAAAGGAGTATTTGAGTTTCCAAGACTCATGTGTTTTCAAGTCACTGCTGCACAAAAATCACTGCTCTTACTGCTATTTAGTAACACCACCCTAAAAACTGTTAAATCAGTTAAAAAATTCAAATATCATCAGATCGGGCTTCTGTTTTCTGTGTGAGAGCATCTGCTTAGAAAAACTGGATTGTACTGTTTTTCAGAAAGCAAATGACTTGTCACAAAGTGCTGCTTTGTTCCTATCCTGGATGTTATCTTGAGCCATGAGAGCAGGGCTGTTGCTTTGCATTTCGTGTGCTGCATAACCTCCCTCCCGAATGCCGGAGCCATTAGAGAACCACTGTTGCCTCCTGTACATGGGAGCAATCTTAATTACTGCATCAGCCTCAGAATAAATACAAAGTTAATCAAATATGAAGATGAGAAGTAGGGTGATAGGCAGATAAGCAGTACTATGGTAAAAATGTCAGTTGAGTAAAGTTTTCCTGGCACATTGCTTGGAACCAAAGCACAGTCCTCCTCTTCCAAACACGGTATTCAGGTCAGGTTCAGCCTTGTTGTGTTTAGAAAGCATCAATCTGAATTAAATTTTTCCTCAAGTGATTTGCTGCAGATTAAATTATCCTTTCAGCTGGGATGAAGGAGTGGAGGGAAATGCTCCCATATTTTCCCACTATAGCACGTCATTAAAGCATGCTTCTGACCACTGCAGCAATACCAAGTGATGTCTTACTTTACGAAGCACAAGCATACATTTGAATTGGATAACTGCAAAAATTGCTTATCAAGGTTGGTGACTACAGTTAGCTCGGCAAGGATACAATATTTTACCAAACACAGGACATTAGCATTAAAGCAGTGAATACCTGGATCATGGCATTGTGGAGTTTGAAGAAGAATTCTTTTTCTTTAATCTAATCTAGACAGCCTACTTCCAATTTTTACTAACTCCTACGTTTTCTTAAAAATAGACAGGTTCTACTTTTGCTATACCACCCGTAGTGCTAAGTGGCTTGTGTCTCCCTCCACAGAGGATACTCTGCCCCTGCTTTGTATCCAGTCTTACTGAACCATAATTAGACTAGCTTGACTTTGTCTGTGAAGTGGCAGCATAGAAAAAGTTATAGGACATCAAGAGTCACTTTGTTCCATTGCTCTTAATGCCTCTATTTGAGATTCAAGCATAAGTATCTTGAGGATCCAAAGGAGAGCAATGATGAATGGATATCTCAAGCCTAATGATTTAATCCTTTACATTAAAATACTGAGGTGGTAGTTATCATAGAAATGTCGTCCCATACAACTGCATGAGCTTCCCTAGTTTGAGGGTAGCTCCTTGTTATGGTCAAAGACTACTTAAGTTTCCTTTCAAATTCTTTTTATTCCTTTTTCATAGCCATCCTTGTTAGCCCTGTATTGTAAGCATATTTTGAATAGAGACAATTATCTCCTTTTCCCCTTTTCCTTTTTTTTTTCCTTTTTTTTTTTATTATTTTGAACTACTCGATCATTTTAAAGATACCATCACAATGACCTTTCTTAACAACTCTGCCAGGACGACACCAAATTGAATGTTTCATTATTAGTATCATACCATTCAGACAATCAAGTGATTTTTCTTAAATATTCCAAGTTCAAGAGTTAAATCTTGGAAAATTATTAGAATCACTCATGTTTAAAGAATGAGATAACTTTTAAATGCAAATTTATATGATAATGCTGAAAACTAGAGGTATAATTTATTCCAGAAATATGCAAAAAAAGTGAATTCTAAGTATATATTATTGAAAAGTTCAAGTAGTTCTTGTAAACTTGAAATACATTATCTTTGTGGCATGCTCATATTAAAAAATTAAATTTTATGTGGCTAAATGGTAATAAATGAGCCAGTGTTTACCATGGTAAGGAGTACATTGGGGACATAACCATTAGACAAGGGTAATTTAGTTTTAGCATTATCAGTTAGAAATACTGCAGTTGAGTGGAATATTTTACTACATGAAAACATCTGTAACCAATATATCCCTTGGGAAGCTTACGTGACCTGTGATCTGTTTGGAAAAAAATGTTTTGGTTTTATGAGGCTGTTCAAAAGCAAGTATGCGCAGCGGGCTGTGTCCCAATGAATCTGGAAGGGGCTCCCTCCTCTTTGTGTACCTCCTGGAAATTTCTGGGAGCTGTAGCAATGTTTCTGCATTCCAGACTGTAGTCTTCAAACTCACTCCATAACTCAAGGCACTGAAAAAGACCTGGGTAATGTGTACAGTCATGCTCTCTACCTTTAGTACTACTAAGCATATTAGTGTATATTATATATATGTAGTAATATATATATATTCTATATAATATTTAATACTACTCTATGCCACACAGTGTTTACACATAGTTATCCTTGCTGTGAGGTATCCTAAAACTACAGCAGTCACAGTAAGGTTCGGATCAAAAAGCACAATGCAGACTATTCACATTCTATTGAAGTATGCCAGAAATACAGGACAAACAGCATCCTTAGTATATCTCACAGGCCTTGCTGTGTACCTTTTCCTGGCTGCTTTTTTCCCCCCTTCTCTCTTTCAATGAAGCCAGATCATATTATCCCAACTTAAATTTGCAAAGCAGTCACCTGTGCTCTAACCTTCATAGTGCTCTGGCAGGAAAACAAAGTACCCAGCTCCTGAGGACCCTCAGTCAAGGCCTGGGAACCTGGGGAGCCGGGAAGACAGAGGGATAGACAGCCTGAACTTGACAGCCCATTAGGTGCCTGACCTTCTGCTTAAATGACTATTGAATTCTTGAAGATGTGGATTAATGCTTTCTTTTGTTGGGTGAGATGGGTAGATAGGCGTGCCAATTAGAGACGTCTTTGCCATGGGGTGCTGTGAGTCCTGCAGAGTCCTACAGTCCTCTCCTACAGAGAGGAAATACTGAGAAAAACGGCAGCTTCTTTACAGAGAGGTGAAAAACGTCACATTCACCCAGGATTTCATTTCACTATAACACACTGTAAGTAGAAGCAAAACAACTTGTTTCTAGTTACTTGGCTATTGCTGAGACCCAGAAATCAAAACTGACCAGTTTGTGGCCATAGGCATAATGCAGGCATGTTCCAGACCATAACATGTCAAGAGCTCTTTTGGCATAGGGTACAAATTGGTTTCATGCCAGTAAGACCACGGCATTGCCTTTCTGACGTCACTTTCAGTTCACACATCCTCCATGCAGCTCTGCAGCCACAGGAGCCCAAACACAGCAGAATAGAGGGCATTTCTCAGCCAAAAGATCAATTTTCCCTTTAAGTGGAGTGAGCTACTTTTTAAAAAGTCTGCCTGGTCTGGGGAATATTTAAGCCACAGTCTTGCCCATTAAGTATTTTATCAGTGCAAAGGTAGAGCAAACTTTTATGGCCAAATGAAGCAGATCTGTGGGCTCTTTTGTCTGTGGTGATAAGACTGTGCCTGGGATTGGGCTGACTGTGAAACCAAGTGTAATTCATCCCCAAACTACCATCTGTTTGAAAGATATGAAAAGTATGTGCTAACGGTTTGGTGGCAGTGCATATTGGTTGCAGGCATGGAATTAGGAGGAGCGTAAAAGTTTTGACCCAGCAAAGAGCGGTGCTGCAAGGAAAGCAGGTCATTCACAGAATGGAGAATCTTTCTTTTCCAGTACCCTAAGATATGGGGGCAGGCAGGCCTGCTCCCCATAACCACCACAAAACCCACTGGCGGGAGAGGTATATCTTCGTCAACTCTCCTTGATCTTATGGTGAGAAAAAGGACTCCCTCCATAATCCTTTGTGTTCTCATTTGAATATACCCAAATTCCTCTCTCCCAGTTGTCCTCTTGCCATCCCACCCCTTATTCCTTGTTCTTCCCCTTCTACCAGAAAGTTCTCCCTTCCTTGCTACCCCGTTGGCTGACCAGTTGTCAGTATTCCCTCAGTTAGTGTTCATTGGTTCCCACAACCTTGTCCTGCCTTTGCTCCGCCCCTCTCCTCTCTCCCCATTGGTTGTTGCACCCTATCCGCCCCCCATATATAACCTCTTGTCACTCCCTTGCTCCTGGTCTTCGTCCCTGGAACCCTTCGCGTGTGGACCCTCCCTGCTCCTGCTCCTTCAATAAATCCACATCAGAACCCCATACGGAGACCTTTCTCGTTCATTCTCGCTGGGCTGTCCGGTGCGTGCGCAGGCTGCAGCTCCTAACCGAGCGACTCCACGGCTGGAGGCGCTTCTGGGAAGGTCGTGGCCACTGCCCATCCACGCCACGCACGCCACGACAAGTGGCGCCCAAACAGGGAGTCCTTGTGGACGTCCCTGGAAGTGTCTCCAGCTGCCTTTCGGCTGCTGAACATCAAAGTCACGTTCAGAGCTGCCACTTCCCCGAAGAAATCTCCCGAGTTTTATCAGGAGTGGTCTGAGAGGTGGCCGGAGACCCTCCAGGGGAGATTGAGGACTGGCCAAAGCCTTTGCGAGCCACCCTGAGATTTTTCGTTGACCCGGAGTTCGGTGAGTTTGAGATTTGGGGTCTTTCTGTTTCTTTTCTGCTTCTGTCTCGGGTGTTGAGAGGAAGAGGATGGGTGCTAAACTACCCAAACCTCAGCGAGAAGCGTACGTCCAAATTGCGGGTGTTCTTGAATGGGGAGATTTTATGTTCTCAAAGATGGATTTGAAGTCTTTCATTCATTGGCTTTTTAAGTTCTATCCGGAGGTTTCTCCAGAAACCATTTTAACTTGGGAGTTTTGGGGAAAGGTTGGGAAGGGATTGTTCATATTGCAAGTCGGGGGGGATTTATCAGTTTCAAAATTTCTTCCTTTACCTTCTATCATTTCTCAGTGTATTGGGGAAAGTTCTGGGGACCCCAGGTCAAAAAACTCTCACCCTCCTTCCTCACCTCATGTTCCTAATCCCTCTTCCCTACCTCAGGGGGAATATGGAGGGAGATCCTGCCCTTTGGCAGAGGGCTGCCAACATCTCCCTGCTCCCTCTGAATCTCTTCTGTCCCCTGAGGTAGAAGATGAGTCTCATGGGATTTTTTTCCATGTACTAGACAGTCCCAGGCAAGGCAGGCTTTGCATAAGTTGGGTAAGCTTTGTTTGGAGAAAGTTGCATTGTTTATCGTGAAGGAAGCCACATAATTTCTCATTCATGACCAGAAGAGTTTTAGATTCTGAAATCAGTGCACAGATAATGCAGGAATGTGACACCTTGTTTTGTCTAGATTTTTGAGTCTGCTAATGTCAGAAGGTAGGAAGGTCATGTCTAATGTTACTGGCTCTGTTTTCAGCTGATGTGATATAGAGGAGACTGTGGGGAAAAGCTCAAAGAAAGGGCAGCAAGAGTAATGTAATAAGGAAGAAGAAGGTATGTTGTGTATTGAGGGAAGAGGTGAGCCTCCTATTTGGAGCAGAAATGTGTTGCAAAGTTAGTGTTTGCACAGTGTGAAAATATCCCCATTGTTGCCTCACACGGAGGAGCTGTTAGCAGAGCATGCAGGAAGCTCTTTGATCAAACACCTACATCATTGCTTAGCACTCTGCTGGAATTCAACATTTAAATGGCAATGAATGTTCTCCCACCACAGATACTTTTTTAATCTCTGACATTTCTCTGGAGAGATACTCTGAGTAATTTTGAAAATAAAAACAAACACGTACAAATCCAACTTTTGTTTTTTTTTTTTAAATGGTGTAAAGGTTTATCTGGAGATTAATGGTTAAGTAGGATGAAAGCAGAAGCAGAGTAGTGTCAGACCAGTGATATAATGGTAACTGCTTGCTGATTCCAACATGAAAAATCAAGTTAAGAAATATTATAAATTAACACATGCTAAGCTTTTAGTTTTACAGCAATTAATGATTTATACTGTTCTTCCGCTGACATTATCTCATGTCACTGGAGCATATTTTAATAAGAGGTATGAACTTCTGGTAATCCCCAGGAAATCTGCACACTGTTTACCAAAACCCACTGTTTTTTAAAGAAGAGTTGTGCTGTGCCAAGAAATCTGGAGCTTGTCAGACTAGAAGAATGCTTCTTTTGGTGCCTGAGAGGAAACAGTATGTGTGTGGGTATAAAATCACATGCCTTCATGGTAAAAACGTGGCGGTAATTGCCCAAACCATGGTGTTTTGCTTCCAGAAACGGGAGGGCAGTGAGACAAGCCACTTTCATGAATCTTGCAGGTCTGAAGACAGAGGTTTCAGAGGACCTAAGTTGTCACAGCTAATGACAGATCTTGCTTACCTACAGCAAGCAAGCTGAGGAGGCAGCTCTGCTTTTGTTTTCTTTGTTGTTTCATCCAGATGGTCAAAACTATATTTTAGTTTATTCTGAACCTGATGTTGCAGGGGTATTTTTGGTCCTGCAAACTTTTCACTTAAACAGTTTAGTGACTATAAATGTGCAATGATCATTGTTGTTGTCTCTGTGATCCACTTGGATTAATGACTTTCCTTTTGTGCTACTTGGCATATGAGGTGAAACAAATGAAAAGCTGTATTAATTATTCATCAGCTAAAGAGTCTCTTTCACTGTTACTATGTTTCAGGTTTGTAGGTGTCTTTGCATAAACTAATTGATTTTAATCATAATATTCCAAGTGGTTTTAATTAATAATTTAAATATAATTGTTTTGGAAAGTTTTTTAGCCTTATTCTGAGCAGCTGGCACCAGAAAACAGAATTTGGCAGTGATTTAATTTCAAAAATATGGAGCAAGTTTTCTCCAGCTGTTATCAAATGAAATTAGTATCTCAAAGGTGTGGGAATTTTTTTGCATGAAAGGTTAATCAAGTCCAAATCCAATTGTGTTCTAATCTAAGATTAAACATGGAAAAAAGCGTGTAGTAGGGACAGGGAGTTTCCTAAGGCATTTGCACCTCACTGTGACTGAGGAGGGCAGAGAAGGAGGAGGAAGACATTAGTGCCAGAGCAATCAGATCTTTTATCTTGAGAACTATTTTCAGCAAGGTATGCTGATTTTATTTTCCATCCTCCCACGCTTTGGATAAGTTTCGGGAAAACTTTATTTTTCCCTTGGTGGGTATGGGTCTAATACAGGTTTCAGTACTGGGGACTACCAACCTTTCAGGTAGGCTAGTAGTTTGACTCACTGCAGAAGAAATTAAGGTATGTCAGTTCAAACAGGAAGCTGATTTATTGTGAATTGTCAGAAAAATCTTTACTTCCTATGCTAGTGTTGCAGACTTTAGCCACTGTGTGGAGGGAGATTAGCTTGTCGAATACAGTTTGGCCATGGATGAGAGAGGTTTTTAACACTGTAGCACTACAAATAAGTGGGTTTGGGGTAGCAGAGCTTTATAACCCAGGGAGCAGAGCATGGGATGAAAACTGGGTGAGAGCAAATGCTTCCAGATGGACACAGCATTGCCCTGCAGAGGCCCTGCACTGGTGTGCACAGGTCACTGACAGCACAGGCAGCTGCCAGCCCCAGCTGCAGGATTCTCCTGGCTCCCTGTCCATCACCTGCTGCACATCATCTGGTTTAAACCCTGTTGCCCTCCCAGCGAGCAGAATCCATCCTCTCAGCAGCAACACTGTATGCTGTATCAAGGATGAGGATGAGAACAAGGCCAAGGTGTCCCGGTATCACTGCCACCCTGCCAGCCTATGCCACGGCATCTGCCCCAAGATAGGGCAATGGGCACTTCCCAGCCTTCTGTGGAGCCAGTTTTAGTGGTTTTAATTACATCTGTGGTTTGGATGGCTTTGCTTGGCCATTAAAATCCATTTCACAATGAGTAGTATTGAAATGAGCAAGGAATATTTGTGGCGGCTGTGGATTTCCTCCAGGCCTACAGGAAGAGTAAATTAGTTACTGAAAATTTGACAGTTTGTCCTGAGTGCTTAACTCCTTCCTCTCTAGAAGCTTGCTTTTCAGAAGCAAGTGACTTTAAAAGGAAATAAGATACCTAATGTTTTTTTATTCCTCCACCCCCTTCTTACGGTAGGGCTGTAATTGCAAAACCAGCCAGAAGTTATTTGTTTGAAGAGGAAGTGTGGGAACTTCCTTTATAAATATTGCCTTTCCCTTCGTGTGCATCCAAACGCGGTTTGCTCTGCTGGTGGAAAAAAAAAGTGCTTGAACTGAACAGGCACTTTTTCCCGTACCTCATGCCCCATGAAAGCATGAAAGAAAGAAGTTTTAGGGGAAAAAAATTTAGAAAAAAACCCAAAAATCCCCCAAAACAAAAAAAAAAAAAAAAAAAAAAAGAAAGAAAAAAACAAACAAACAAAAAACTAAAAAAGAAACCAAAAAATCAAAAGGGGTTTTTTTTAAACCCACACCAAAAACCAAACAACCAAACAAGGAAATAAAAAAAAAAAAGCTGGTTGTTAATAAGGGAAGAACTGAAGTTGCTTGAATCATCAGATCACCTGGGGTTTTGCCCAGCCATTCCCTGTCAGTATTTTCAAATGTGTGCCCTCTGCTCTGGAGCACTGGGCAAGTTAAGGTCCCGTGGAGGGGGAAGGAAATCAGTGTTTGCAGAGCCGGCGATTACAGAACCTGCTGTGACTTGCCCCGCAAGATAGGGCAGTATCAGCCCGAGCCAGCTCCTATCGCTGTTTGGAATGGTTTCTTTTTAAAAAAAGTGTCGACATATGTATCTTTCCTAGTGAAGTAGAAACAGTAGCCTGTACCCTTCCCCAGCCTAGAAATACCTTTGAAATACTTGCAGAAGATGGGTTCATCCTCCAGAAGAGCAGCTGCAGCCAGGGAAGTGTCTGTGCTCAGCAGCAGCAGGTAGATTAAGCTCACAAAAAGGGGGAAAGTTTTAACCTGGCAGGCAAAGCCAAGCTAGACTGTTGTGCTTATTTGGGTTTGGGAGGGGAGAGTGGAGGTTTTTGGGGTTTTTTTTTTGTTTGTTTGTTTTTTGTTTTTCTTAAGTGCACATTATCAGGGTGTATGGGCTCTTTGGGTGTGCAGGCAGCCAGCTGGCCTGGCTTGCTAACATAAATCAGTGCAGATGATGGGAATCAAGGCAGGGGGTCCAGTTCCCAGCTCTGAAGGATTCCAGATTAGGAAGACAGGTCACAGAGAAAGCAAGGGAGAGTATGGAGGGAATCAGGCTGATTCTCTGAGAGGCACTGAAGATGAGAAGAGCCCTTCTGCCTGATTTGAAGTAGGGAAGTGTTCTTATATGGCGTGTAATTAGGTAGGGATTCACCTTGTTCATTGGATCTGATGGACAAATGAGACATTCCTGGTGTTATAACATTGGATTGCTGTGATGCTTTCTGATGTGTCCAGCAAGAGGAACAGCCAGGCCATTGTTGTATCAATGAGAAGGTTGTGATTTTTATACATTTCTCAGTGGAGAAGATGAAATTTCACTCAAGCTTCCAAGCAGGCTTTGTAGTGGTTCTTTTTTGCACTTTTAGGAACAAACAAAAGAATAAAATTTGCAGTACAGTGGGCTATCATGGGAAAAATCAGTCACTATCACAGACACCAGAAACTTCACTGATCCATTCAGCTGGTCTCAGGTGAGGCTTGCCTGGCTCACCATGCCAGTAGTCCTCACATCCCCTCATACCCCTTTTCAGAGGAGTGAACATCCCAGTGCAGGATGGCAAAGGAGTGGGAAGTAAACTTTGGGTGATTTTTACTTTTTAAGTAAAATTTAAAATAAAATTCTCACCTCTCTACTTCCTCCTGTACTTTCTTCTCTGTTCAATGTCATAAAAAAGCATTTAAAGCCCTACAGTGCTCAGGATAAGTGTTTCATTCTTTTATGCCTTTCCTCTTGTTTTCCACACCATCCTTTGCTGCTCTCTCCTTATGTCTCTTATTCTCTCTTATCTGTGCCACATTCCCCATTTATCAATCTTTGCTCCTTTTTACCTTCCTACATTTCACATTTTTTCCTCTCCTTTTTCACACTCACACTGTCATGCCTGCTCCTTTTTCCAATAAGGCAGGCTGCATTCTGTAATTCAGGGAGTAAACCTTCAAATTCTTGTGTGAGTACATGATGAAAGAGACTGCAGGACTTGGCCCTAGCTTGACAGATGTGTGGGAAAAGGTAGTGAAGCCAGTTTTAAGGTAGTCTTATTTATTTGGTGGTTTGTATCACTTTAGTTGACTATTAAAATGTGTATTTCTAAAGTGAGATGTGCACCAATGGCATTGTACAAATAAAGAATTTCCAGAACTTGGTATAAAAGACTTTATAGAGGTAATATATTACTTCCAGTTAAGAGAACTGAAGGGGCACTTTAAAATCAGTTTTACTAGCACCCTGTGTTTAAAAAAAACCCTTTGTTGTTTTTGTTTTTGTTTTATTTTTTGTTTAACCTCCTGTGCAAGCCTGGGCATATTTGGGGCTGCCAGGATCCAATTTCATGTAGTGTCCTGTTTCAAATCCAGGCCAGAGCAGGTTGATTGAAAATCAGTGCTGTCAGAAGTAAAACTGCCTATGGAATGCCTTCAATGACATGAAGATGAAAGGGAGAATGTAGTATAACAGATACTGATTTTCATTTTTGAGGTGTGAGGCTCTCAAGCAGTGTCCTTGGATGTCACACCATTTACCTTGATTGAACAGTAAGGGTCATAGAACAATTTTGGTGAATTTTTGTGTTCTTCAGTTAGTAGTTAACAGCTGTGTTGTGAAGAGGGGATGGCTGGTGTTGCTGGGGTTGTTTTAAACCAGAGCAGCTGTAGAATATTTCATGGCAAGCACAGAGCTACCTGTAAGACTGCATAACTCCAGAATAACATAGGATTCCTAATAATTCTTGTCAGTGAAATGCTTACTGGTATTTTGAAATGATTGAGCTACTTCAGTGCTTTGAAAACTGCTGGCGAATGCAAACTAGTCTAACTGGTCTGTGTTTATACTGGTTTTTAGGGTCAGCACAAACACAGATGTCAGTCTGCTTCGTTTTCCCATATGTGTCTATGCCTCTTCTCTTCCCTGTCCCACAGAGGCCAAAGGATCAAAGAAAAAGAGGACTATGTAAGAATTGAGAAGAGAGGCAAGCAATAATATCGTTTTAGGACTTTGAAGGACTAGGAAAGTGAAGGGAAAACTGAACCTGTGAACTTGGTTAATTTTGAATTCTAGATGTCAAGGTTTAGAAATGGAACGGCACTCCTCAGATAAGTGTCGTCCCCCCCAAGACTCTTCCCATGCCCCCAAGACTCCTCCCAAACCAAACAACCACTCACTTGCTCCCCCGACCTTCTTTCCCCTTCCCACTCCAGGTATGGAATTGAGAATTGGAGACTCAGAAAGGGGAAAATTACAGGTTGAGATAAGAAACAATTTACTGAAAACGGCAATGAGATACAAAAATGAGCAGTTAGAGCAAGAATATTAATAACAAAAGTGTACAAAAAGAGTGTTTTACATGCAAATAAATGCTCACAAACCAACCTGACATGGTGCAACCCTGAGAAAATGAACAATGGCCAACCTGCCACTCTTTTGTGTGACCCAAAGCCACACTTTCCTTCCCAGAAGTAAGAGTTCCTTATTTCCCCTCACCCCCCACCCCATGCCAGTGATTGTATGGATGGTATAGAATAACAACCTAGACATACCCACACAGCTTCAAGCTCTGCCCCCTCAGAGCTACAGCAAAAAAATTAACTCTGTCCTGGATGAAACCAGGGCACTGGATAATCTAAAAATTTGGCTATGACAGTGTTATGTTGAATTCCTGGAAAACTAAGTGTAAACATTTCTCTGCTGTGTAATGCTGGTCTGTCTCCTGTCCCCTGCACTAGGTGATGCTCATGAGGTGGGGAGCATCTTGCATTGCTGGGAGATCACTAGGTTGCACCAATAGGTCCCTTGCATAGAGGTAGTGTGTCACAGTGGCTGGCCTTGGCTCCATTTGCTCTCAAAATAAAGGGAGAGGCTTCAGAAAAAAAAGCTGGTGTCCTCACATTCTGGAAAAGTGCTGTCTAGAGCTAGCCAAGAGAATAGCAGTAAGCCAAGCAGAAGAGAAAGGAAGTCAGTAATAAAACTCAGGAGCTCATGTGCTAGAAGGGGAGTCTGGTATCTGTGATCAAGGAGGTGGAGAGAGCAGAATGGAGATGACTAAGAGTCATGTCAGATAGAGAATCAAAGGTGAGGGAAGATAATGCATTGGCCATATATTGGAGTGTATAGTGTGATGCTAAGTTAATTAGAGATGTAAATACACTGCAATGTTTAGAGTATTAGGTTGACATCTGATATCACCCTAAAGTTTTTAATATAAATTCTATATCCTGTTTCCATATGGGCATGGTCTCAGTGTTGTGATGTCGCCTTCCAATACTAAAATGTGAGGATCCATTCTCAAAATTAAGCTCAAAAAGCAGTATGTGGGTTTATCCTGCATGCTCCATCCTATCAAGGGCACTGTGCTTGTTAGCTCAACAGCCGGATGAAAGTTCCATGGGCATGTAAAAGTCTATATGGAAAGTATCTGCTCCATATGTTACATACAGCTGAAGGCTCAGGGGAATAAGGTTTGTGTCTGGGAATCGGATAGCACAACTTTCTATCCCTGACCCAGTGCCTGCCCTTTTTAACAAACAAACAAAAGGCTTCCTCAAAGAAAAGTGGTTTATGATCTGTTTTTAGCTCTAGAAGCAAACATTAAAAAAAAAGAAAAAAGAACTCAATATGTTCTTACTCTTACTTACAGCAGCATCAGCTTTAGGCACTGCAGAATGAGTGTCACACTTTGTTCCTTACTGTTTTCAGAAGCCATTATCTCCCTGGGGGTTGCAGTGCCAGGGCAGCATGTTACCTACTTGCAAAATTTTGCACTTGGGCACAACCAATCAGCCTGAGTTTATCATCTCTTTGAAATGATGGTATCTGAGACCTTGACCCTGAATACAGAAGTGCAGTTCCCTCATGAAGAAGAGGGCCCTTGCAGGATGGGGAAGTTGTTCACGGTTGTCCTGTTTCTACTGGGTTATTGACCTGTCCTGATGGTTTTAACTGCATGACTTATACAAGGTGGTCTTCATCCTTTCCCCATAAAGGTGTATTTTGATTTGAAAGGCAGAAATTGTCTCTTGTGAAAGATGGGAGCAATTAAGTTAGTTCAGATTGGGACAGGATAAGAGCTAAAAGTAGTCTAATCTCTTGCTGTCCTCTGCAGGTTATGGAGGGGAGAGGGAGTCCTTTCTGAAAAGCAGTTCAGGGAAGATTTATTCCTAATTCAGAAGGTGTTCCATGGCAGGACTCTCTCTGTCAAGCCAGTGGAGAGAGAAGAAGCAGGAAGGTTAGCCTTGTTAGACTGAAGTTAGCTTATGTGAACATCCCCCTAACTTGCTCTGTTGCTGCTCATGGTTTCTGTCAGCTTTAAAGAACAGTTTTCCTGTGCTGTCCAAGTACTTTTCGGTCAGTCTGCAAGTGCCTCCAGCTGTTAGAGGACCTGTGCTAGCAATACATAAGTTCCTTTAGTTCAAGCAGTCCATTTTGACTGGCCAGCTGACCAAACCATGAAAGACCAGTTCCAGGGTAAGATACTGAAAAAGAGCTGTTGTCCTATGAGCAGGAGGTAGAAGGAAGAAACAAAACCAAACAAACAAAAGAAGCCTTGTGGCAGATGGTACCACCTGTGTCCATGCAAAGCAGTGTGCCATTTGAGTGGAGAAAACTGGAAAATCTGATGACTCAGTCTGAATACATAGGGAGACAGTGAGTGAGATTTTTGGCTTGTGTCCCAAGCCTCTTATGAAAAAGGCTTCCAATTTTATAACACAGAAAATTGAATACAATTTGGTAGCATCATTCTCTGGCACAGCTGATTACCAACTACAGACTGAAATGCCTGGTGTATCCATGCGAGAACTGCCACATAAGTAGTTAGATGACTGTGCCAGGTCCTGGGTCATGGCTGAACTAGTTTTCTCAATAAATACATTTCTGATGTTTTTAGCAAAGGATATACCTTATTAATACCTTTATTATTGAGGGTATAGCTGGCTGGACACAACAGTTAGGGTTGACAGCGTTTGATCGCTTTTCCAGACTCAGCCAAATACTAATTTCCATGCACTTCAGTTCTGGCATCTACAAAGTTGGGAGGTGAACCAACTGTGCAAGACGTGCCTAAATTACTGTTCAGCAATGCTTGCAAAAATGTTCGTAAGGAAAGAGACAACATGGATATATAAAGCAAACTTCTCAGCAGGATCAAGGCTTGTTTCCTTGCTGACTGCCTCCATCTCCTTCCTTTTTGGCTGTTGCTGACAGGATGATAATGGTTCACATTCCTTTGTACTTCCTTTTACTTCTGAATTTTCTTTTCCTGTACATGTTTAAGTTGCAGTTTAAGTTTTCCTGTTGTTGGTAAGACACAGAAAAAAATCTACCCTTTACCTTGGTCCTACAGTCTATTTTTTTCATTTGTTTGTCTCTTGGGTTGGCTACTTTACTTACACTTCCCTCATACGACCTTCCTCAGTCCAATCCTACACTCTCCAGTTAGACTGTATCATGCAGCTGTGGTCTAAATATCTCACCCAGCTCTTTTCCCATATCCCTCATCTCACAGTTTTGCTGAGTATCCATGTTCATCCTGTACCCAGTGGGGATTGTTCCCTTAAACAGCTTCTCCCTGCAAAAAGATTAATGTACATAAACTTAAAGAACATCTTCCCAAAGCAACTAGATATAGGGTATGAACACAGGAAATTAAATCCCATGGTTTAGGGATTTTCGGTTTAGGACTGGGCAGCCTCAAGAAACGTGAAGGGAAAATAAAAGTCCTGCTGATGTTTGTGTCTTACTTCCCTGAGAAGCCAGTGTTACGTGAGTCTCAAAGTCATTTCAGTTGAGATTATATGACTTTGGAGAAAAGGTGGTGGATTTTGCCAGATGTTTGGGTCTCTCTTCCCTGGGAACTGCCGTGCGGTGGTCTATTAGTGCATGTGTTGGCTTATGGTACAAACTGTTTGATTGTGCATGGCATGCTTTGATAAAAGCAACTGAGAAATAACTCTGTGTAAGGAATAGGTTGAGGCATACAACACTCACTATGTCTATTGCCTGGGATATTTTTTTAAGGACAGTTGTCATTTTCACATTTATGTTGAACTATCTACATGAACCCTTTTTATCACTTTTCAGCATATAGAGTGATGTTAAAAAATATCTGATGGTGTTTTATCCTTCCCTAAAGGGACAGACACTGTTTCTCTTCCATTCTCAAATGTTTGGACAAGGGAGGTGACAAGTACTGCCACTGGTCAGAGCACATTTAAGCTCTAGCTAGAGGAGAACCAACTCACACAATAACCCATCTGTAATGCTAGGCGTTCTTTCTGGTAATACATCAGTTTAGCTCTCAGTTCTTCAGTAATTAGTTGTACATCTGTGAGCAGCTGTCCATCTGATTTATTATCTGAGCAGCTATTGAAATACAGAACATTGCCCTATTTAGCTTTAGGATGGAAAGTTATAGTGTGATAAAGTTGTGTTTAAAATGTAATAAAACTGACTATATATAAACAAATTACAAGTTTATATTACACTGTAGATGATCTTAAATCAATATTTTAAAGATCATAAATTTAATGTGGTTGAACATAGCTTAATGTGTATGAATATATTTTTAATTGTTGCCTTCTTTTATTTAGTAAGAAGATTAAACTGTCCTGGAAAATAACTTGATTGTAGTGAAGAAGACTTAGTGGAAAAGTGAATGTAAGTATTTCACAGCATGTGTCACTTATTCATGATTGCAAACCATTGACACTGGTGATATTATAAATCATGCTAAATTGGCAGCCACTTTTATTATGGCGAGAATGCAGGATCTGATCACTGAGCGTATGTGTGTGTGTGGTATAGAATATCTCTTTTGTGGGTCTATAGGCTTATGTGTACCTAAATGCTTTTAATGGAGCCAAGTTCTGTTAGTCAGTTGCATGCTTACAAACTATTTACAGGAAAAATGACAACATGAAGTTGTCACTAAGCATCCTTAAAAAGATAAAAAAACCCACTACTTCCCTAGAAATACCCACAGGGATTCTTAAAATCAGTAATGCAGACATATTTTCCATTTCCAGAGGAATTTTGTCTAACTTGGAATAATGCAGCCCGTATATAGTATTTTTCGGTATATTTGCCCCAAAGATTGGAGATTATGGTAGAAAAAGATTGCACTGTGGATTGGCAATTCAATTTACAGTGAAATACAGCAGCTGCAAGTTCCAGGCTAAGTGCATCATTGCTCACTTGAGGTCACTTTTTCAAACCTGGAGTCAATAGTTCTCTAACAATAAGAGCTTTGGTTCTTTTTCTAGAACCTCTTGAAACTGTTACTTTGCTGGTGAGTACCCCATTATTTTTCTTAAAGGAATTACCTTCCTTAGCTGTGTTTCATAATAGTGTGAACCCCCTAACTGTGTGCCTGCACATGTGTATTTTTATGTATATATTTGTGTATGAGGCAAAGCTGTGTCTCTGCAAGTAATTCCCCAGGAGGCTTTGAGTGGCTCTGATGTGCAGGGCAGAGATAGTCACAAACTTCTAACTACCACAGATTTGTTCCAGTGTTTTTTCATATCACATTTTTCCCACGATCTCACCTTCCTTTTCCCAGAGCCTGACTGATGAGCTTGGAAGTGGTCACTAAGCCTTTCCAAATGCTGAATAAAGTATAGAATTAATGATTTAAATGTTAAACAGGACAGTGGTTATGTCTTAAATGTCTAACAAGCTGGGACAGTTTTAATTCTAGCCTTTCAGGTTTTATAAACTTGTCTTCAATAATTACTGGCTGACCAATAGTACTGAGAATTGCAGGAACTGCATATAGTATTGCAAAGTGCTGTCTGGTTTACATGGAATTGTCTACTGATATAGGGTTGCTAGAAATGAAGATCCTCAGATTTGACAACATTGTACCTAAATTAAAGATTTACAGGTTAGGCTGTGCATTCACTCTCCATTACTAGTATCTGGCCCAGTTTGAAACATACGTAGGTGTATAAGGTACAAAATTAAGTCCTTAAAACCTTCTGATGTGTATTGAGCAAAACAATGCAGTTTGAAGTAATTTACTGGGACCAGTCACTTTAGTTGCTTCAAGATCCTAAAAGTACATTTCAAATGACCCTGTTCAGGCCAGTGACACTTCTTGAACTATCCGTGTGTGTGACAAGTTTGTACAAGTAAAAGTTTTTTGTCAGTTGCTTTCACATTTTTCTCACCACTCAGTCCTCAACTTTTACTTCTGGGAAACTTGGGAAGGGTTATCTTTAGTTCCCTTTTTTTTTTTTTTTTTTTTTTTTTTTTGTGAAATAAGCAGAGTATTGTTGATTTCTTTGTAGTTTTTAAGGGCCTGTTTAGCAGGAAAGCACCATTTGAGTGCTAGTTGAACTACAAAAGATATCTGCCCAGTTAAAATGTTATTTGATGTATGTATGTGGAAACAATTAAAAGACATGAAGTAGAGCTGTATTTCAGGAAACTGAGTGGTATAATATTGGCGATGTGATTTTTAGCTCATCCTGAAACTGGCATAGAAATAAACACATCCTGCTGCAGAGATGGATGCTAGCATTTTATCCTTCATGTAGAGTAAATAAGATCTCCAGTATATGTTATTTTTCTGATATTTTAATTTTGTGCAAAAGTAGCCTGAGCTCCTAAATGTAAACCTTCTTTTTGATCTGGCTCTTACAGGTATCTGACATTAAAATTAGAGACTTATCCTTCTAAATGCCAATAATTTTCAAAAGTTAATGGGCCTCATATTGACTGGGATTTTTGCAGTAATACCAAATTAAGAAATGTTTGTGGAAAGGAGAAAATACTTTTTCATATGCACTTTTAGTTTTGTATCTCAAAAGTGGCAGTGGAGATATTCTCATATACAAAGACAGCGGAGCTAAAGGGAGGGATTAGAGGACCTAATGGGAGCCAGGAGAAGCAGTGGCTTTACCTGCAGCCACTCACAAACTGGAGGTAAAGCCTTGAAACTATGAAATCCAGCACCTCCTCTTACAATCATCCATTTTGATGTGTAGCACATCTAGAAATATTTATTAAAAATTTTTGATTTAGTCAAAACTGAAATTTAAATTTGAAACTTGATCTTGAATACATTATAATGGTTCAGCAGGATAAGTGGTAGAATTTTGACTTTAGTTACCCAAAAAGCCAGAAAGTGGAATAAACTTGCTCTTCCTCATTGTCATACAATGAAATTCTGGACTGATCTTTCAAAGAGATGAAAGACCAAGCTGGAATGCTGGATAAATCCAGTGAAATGTTGCCTTGCTGTATTTTTTAACCTGGTGAAGAGGTGAAAAGAAATGGAGAGAGTGAGGGTTTTGTTCCACTTAAAAAATAAGGAAAGGCTAGGAAAAATATAAAACAGACTGGTGGAGATGATGAACAGCCAGTTGTGTTGAATTATGCTGATGATACATCAAAATAATCTTGAGGCAGTGACTGCAAGGAGGAGGAAGGGGAGTGTGTACCTTAGGGAATCAGGAGCAGGCACCATAAAGTAGAGCACAGGCAGAAGGGTGCACAGGATGAGGGGAAGAACACTCAGCCCTGATTAGATACTAAAATTAGGTTCTCACTGCATATTTTGTAATCTGTGATCCCAGGAACTAGTTCTTAATGTAGCACTGAGTGGTTTTTCACTGTTCTCAGTAGTATTTCTTATGTAAAATGTGTGCACTGGCAACATAAATAGCCTGATTCAAACACCCTTGTGAAGGGTGAGGACCACGTCATGTCATGTGCTATCACTAAGCTCTGCTGGTTGGTAGGCAGGTTCTTCCTGGAAGGTCTATGGAGATGCTTTTTAGACTTCTAGAATTATAAAATATTTTCTCAAAACCAGTGTCCATCTCAAAAATGTCCACCTTAGTTCCAGGATCCAGCTGGCTACTGTAAAATTAATTATCCTTTATAAGAGCTTGGCTCCTATGTTGTGAATGCTATAAATAATTCTCAGCAACATTTGGACGTCGTGGTAAATAAAGCATAGAGGCACACTTGATAATAAGGAGAAAAATAAATATTTAGGAGTTACTAGTTCATTAAGTAATGTCTATGCTGTGCATGAAATGAGGTGGGGAAACAGGGGAAAAAGTCTCCCATTACAGAGACTGTCATGAAGGGGTCACATAAGGCACTTTAATTCTGTATATGACAATCAATCAGACTTTAGTCCCCAGAATCACCTCTAAGACACATCTTTAGATCCATAAGTCCTATGTCATCAAAATGGGTAAAAATTGTTCCGTGTCTTCTGCATGCCTTGGTCAGTGGGCAAGAACATGACATTGCAAAATGTTCCCACAGAATTTCTGCCACTGTCACACTCAGACCCTAAAGGGCATTCAAGGGCACTACACATGGGTTGCATCTGTCTTCATGCATGTGATTTCTGGCATCTTTTCCAGTACCTGTGTCCTGTCTCTTTTTCTTTCCCTCCATCTCTGTTTTCCCTGTATTGTCTGGCTAACTTTAAGGAGAGTATTTCAGCTTCAGGAGAGATGACATCTCTGCACTACCAGCATGAGTAGCCTGTGACACCAGGTCAGGCTGTAACCAGCAGCAGTAACAACCACAGGAAAGCCTTTCATAATGATTTCTCCAGGGTGTGTAGAGCAGCTTATTTGGAGACTTACTTATGTTGGTTTTTTCTCACATGCTATCGAATAGAATCTTTTATTTCCCTCTAATCCTGTTTTATATTCACTGGGTCATGTAAAGGCCAAATGTCATGCCTTTGCTGCTAGATCTTTGCAATAAGAGTGCCCGTGGTGGAAGTCCTGCCCTTATCAAGCACAGAGTCACTGGGAGAGAGCTGTCTCCACAGGCAAGCCTTGGCTCTCCACTTTTCTCTGGCAGAAGCCTACGGGGTGACCTATCTAACAAAAGCATTGCACAGCTTCGTACATATTTCATATCACTAGCTGCAGATGAACTGTAATAGAGTTTTGCCCATATGTTGGCACCTTTCCCTCTATAGAGAAATGAGGCGACGCTTTACCAGTAGTTGCAGTACTTGAATATCTGAAATATGTTATGTACTTCTCATACTTCACTTTGAGACTTGCCTTGTCAAAAAACCTTTTAGGTTAGTTATAAAAATGTGGTTTATTGGAGGGTATGAGTGACCTCTCTCCCTAATCCAGTAACATCTGACCAAGTCTAGAGGTTTGGCTGCAAGACCCACAGCAGAGAAGATTCTTGCAAAAAAACACAGCTATTTATTTAGAGGTATTCATTCACCCTTCTTGAAACACAGACCCGCATGTCAGTCTTCCTTTCTTATGTTTCTCTGAAATGATCTCCTGAGGAATATGTAGAAAAACAAACAGTAGATTCTTTACCATTTTAGGAGAGGGATGGAGACAAATTCAACTTCAAAATACTTGGTGTTTTAAATGCAAAATGGTCCTTCCTTAATTAATACTTGGCAAAGCATTTTAAAGATCAAAGTGTCAATATTAGCTAATTCTCATGGCACACCTGTCAGGTAAGTAAAAATTATATCCATTTATAGCCCAGGAGGCTAAATACTGTCTAACATCAGCATTTTCACAGTTGCTACCTAGTTAATTTACTGAAATAAGTAGTGTCATTCTCAAAGGTTCTTCATATTCTTAGTTGTCCTAAATTATACTTAGAACTCCAGGGTACTCACTCTTTTGAAACTGAGTGCAAGTATTTTGGTGTAGAAACATAAACAGCTGAACCTGAGGCATCCACACTTAAAAGACTTTTTCCAAACTTAAGCAGCCCTAAAAAGCCTAGAGCTGGAACCTACATGTTGTCAATTCCCAGGCTGGGCTCGGGCCCCTACACTGCCCAGCTCTCACACCTTAAAGCAGAGTTGTTTCTCAGTGGAGCTGAAAAAAGTATGAGGTATAGATAGACTTGGGAAGATCAGTCTTCAGAGGGTTTATTTTTTTTTCTTGCAGGGAGATATGTATAGAAGGAGTTTTTAGAGAGGGAGAGGGTGATTGAAGTGGAAAGAAAAATGGTGTGTGATAGAAATTAATTCTTCTACCTCCTGCTGTTGCTTCCATTAGAGATGCAGGTTATCTTGTTATTTCTGTCATGGCTCTCTCTCCTTTTGTTACAGCATCAGCAGAGTGGTATAATTGGGCTGGAGGACAAATTTTTAGCTGCTCTATTGAGCAACGACTGAAAGGGACAGGAGATTTTGAACAAGTGCTGTCTCCCCTTCAGTGTGCAGTGCAACGTGTTTCCAAATGGTGTTTTAGTTGGAGTGGTGGTGATTGTCAAGTGCCTTGCTTTGTCTGTGCAAACAGTTTTTGTAACCTGTTTGCTCCGTTCAGTGTGGCAATGCCCAGTCCTGAATACAACACAAAACTTAAGGATGGCGTCACTCCATCCCAGTCTGTTCTCCCTCTTGCAGGAGCAGGTGGGAATGCACAAAACCCTAGCCAAAGGCCATCGATGAGTTGGCACTTAAAGGAGGGAAAAGGCTAGGCTACAAAAAGGGGTCTCAAGGGATTGAACAGCCTGGAGCAGGCGTGCATGGCTGAATTAAGAGTTGTAATTGTTTGGCTTTCAAATTCAGAGGACTTGTTTGCTGTCTTGGCCCTGGTCGAAGTGAGTAAGTGCTACTGCTAATAACAAAGCCCAACAGAGGAGTGAAGGATTAAAAACACAAAATGATGACTCACCCTCCCCTCTCCCCCCCTCCCCAGTTTCAGTCCCCACTAAACCACTTTACCTCACCAAAGCCCTGGTGGCATTTTGCTTATAAATAATCATGTGTTTGAAATGTTAAAATGTGTAGGCAGGGATTAAAAGGATATGTGATGCTACAGCATTAAAACAGTGCAAACCTCTGCAAGGGAATTGTGAAGGAAAATTATTTTTGGCAAGGGCTGCTGCATCCTGGGAAGATCAAGAGAACACAAAAAGCAGTTTACCCAAGTCTAGCAAAACCAAGTAGGAAAGCTGGATGCAGTAAAATAGGACTTTGCATCAGTTCTTTGTCATATTAAAGCCAAATCTGAAGTTTTGGGGGATTGTAATAGGAGATTCATTGAAAAATTTCTGTTGAAAGTACCAGCCTAAACTGTTGTCCTTTTCTTACTGTAAAGGTTGGTGAATACAACTACACGGTTATCACCCACACTGTAACAGGTTTCTTCCTTCTAATGTGCATTGCTAATGGGAGGTAACGTAACACCCTCAAGTCAATGTGTCAGGCCATGGTATTTAACAGAGTAAGCAGGTTGAGTTGCCCATTTGGGTTATTATTCTATGCTCTCAAAGAAGTGAGAATATTGGCATCAAGTTTCTTGTTGTGTCTGGCAAAAAAAATTGAGAATTGTCCCTGCTTAGGAAAGGTAATGCATTATAGACTTAGAGGGAACTGTTGCAAATCCGTTGTCAGCATTAACTTTAGCATTGATTGTGCAGCTTGGATATAATTTTTAGTGTCATTCTCAGATGCTACATTGGCTTTGTCTCCATAAACCTTCAATTCCTGGACAAAGTAAGCCCCTTTATGGGACTGTTGACATTGAGTAGGTGAAATCAGCTTCCTTACCTCACTTCTTAATTTCAGGTGAGTGAACAATACCAGTGTGAACAGGCACAGATAAGGGCACTGTCCTGCTGCTCTTCTTGCTGATGATCATGCTGCTGTTTGCTTGTCTGTACAGGGGAAGCCTCTGAATTCTATGCCTGTAGCAACCGTGCAATTACTAAGAAACAAACAGTTTTTAGGAGGCCCCATTCATTTCATGTCTAATTAATTTTTGAGACACACTCTGAGGCTACAGAACCCAGGGAGCAGGACTTTGAGGGGATCTCCTTGGGGGAGGCGCGATAGTGCCACTCCTTCACCTCAGCTGCCTTCTGCCTCGCAGGCTGGAGCAGCAGCCCGTGCTGCTCCCAGCTCCTTACACAGGGCTTTTCACTCTTCCACCTGGCTTTCACTCCTTCACCTGGCCTTCAGTCCAGGGCTTCTGCAAAAGTGGATTTGAAATCTTCATGCTGTTGATCCCCCTGGGTTTGGTGCCAGGACAGCCTACCTGCAGGTGTGTTACGGGTCTTGTCATAGTACAGGACTTCTGCTCCTTTCCTGCAGTGCATCCTCTCACTTGGTCATAGCAATGATGTTGTTTAAGCAGTTGTCTTAGGTAAATTGGTCTGTCACTTGGCTAAAAGAAAATGGTTTGATTATTGCACTATTTTGTACAGAATACACCATCTCCACTGCTCTTAACCTTTGCTGTTACTTTTGTGCTAGCAAACATGAAAACATGCCCCATGCATTCAAGATGTTACTTTTTTAATGCTAAATTTTTAATTTATATGAAATCTGTTTATAAGCCTAACTTGTGTTGTTTTGCTTTTCTCCCTCCTTTAATGCATTTAAATATATTACTTGAATCTTTGTAATAATCTTTACCTCAATTAATGTTATATTTAATGTTATATTTAATTAAGGGATTTAACAAGGATAAAAGTAACAAATACTTGCTTGCCTAATAATTTTTTAGGCTAAATTCAAGGCAAGCCTCAACCATATTTGATTCAATTAATGTAGTGCAAAAGACATTGTATTTAAAAATAACCAGTCCTTTGGACAGCTGGGCAGTATTCTGGTGTACTGTTACTGCAGCACTCATGTCATGAAAGCACAATGTCAAGATGTAAAAATATCCATGTGTAGGTAGGAAATTTCTCATTGTCAGTCAGTAAGCCAATGACTTTGTAAATAAAAGTCTTGTTTATCTTTGCTGGTTTTCCTTAAAATTACATTACTTTAATTTGTTACTAGTTAACTGAATCATATCAAATTACAATTCCTGGGAACTTACGACTTTGCGAAACATTGCAACTCTTGTTTGTACATAGACAGTGTTTTCTTTAAAATGTGTCTGGAAATTTCCAGACAATGAGTGGACCTGCCATGGTTTTTAAGAAGCATATTTCTTAGTGCTTGAGGTTTGGGAGATTTTTCTTTCCGTTTTTTTTTTTCGTTTTTTTTTTTCCTCTTCCCTTTTTTTTTTAACCTTGAGGTTTCCAGGTCACAGTTTTGGCCTTGGCATCCTCTGCATCAGTTTACACCGAAAAGTCAAAGACTACTGGCCATTTGGCTCTTCAGGGCATTCAGAAAAGAAAAAAAGGCTTACAATGCCATTTCCATTTTAACAAGCAGAAATACAGAAATATACAATACGGCTGCTGTCAGGAGTGGTGGAGCAGATTCCTCAAGTCCTTCTGCACTTCTTACAGCCAACATCTTTAGACAACACTAGCTATATTATTCTGTACAGAAGACTCTGGCAAAGTTTGGTCCCTGTTCTACAGTGGCATTGGTTGCCAGTGCATCATCAGAAATATTCAGAAATTGAATGACTGTAGAGAGCTCTTCTTGGTTGCAAAGCCAAGAAGATCCTGGTCTAAGGCTGGGATGCTTCTAGGAAAGAAAGGTATATGTGGTCAATTGAGCTGATTCATTGCAGTGCCAGGCTTTTCATACCCTTGTGTTAGTCGGGCCATCCATCCATAGGTGAGTTCTTTGGTTGATTGCCTTGGAAGATATATTCGATAGAATTTGTTTATAGTTGCCCAATCTGCAGGATATAGATTTTATCTGGGGTGTAAATATTTGTGGTGCTACCCTGAGTTTGCTTTGCAGGATGTGTATGCTTCCTTCTTGAGCTGCCCCACATGGGAATGTTCTACCTGTTTGCATGATTACAGATTTTGCCTAAAAGAGCATTATGCAAAGAAGTTATCTCTCCTGAGGGAGGTATATGTGAGCAAAACTTTTACAGCTCGGGGACAAGCTATGCTGAGGGAAACTGTTCTTTGAAAATATGTCTTTGAAGTATATATAGGAGCAGAAGGAAAAGAACAAGTAAATGAAGTAGATGGGGAATGGGGAAAAAAAACATATAAAGGAAAATGTTCCAAATATATCTATTTTGCACAACTTGAACAAAATTGAATGTGCTAACATTATTGTAAATAAATGAGGTACCCTGAAAATAGTAATCTAATACAAAAGCAGCTGTTTATCCTCATGAAAGAAGAATGAACAGAGATGACATCTTCTCCCAGCAAGCCTGTCTGTTGTCTTTGACAAGGTGACAAGGAACATTTTTTTCTTCAGTTGCAGTAAACATAATGAAGGTTTTTTATTTAAATTATGTCAGGATATAATCCTGGACTTTCTTAAGTACCAGTCCACCCCGGTACTACCATCAGTGCCATAAGTATGGCTGCAACCAAAACTCAAACCTAAGCAAGAGCTTAAAACTAAACTGGCCAGAAGTTGAAGAATGTGTAGTTCCTGCTAGAACAGCTTCATGAGTGCCTTCACACCACCTTTTGCATGCCACTACCAGCCCAAACCAGAGATTTACCTTTCAGAGCAACGGATTACTGCGCTTAGAGGTGACATACATTCTCTCTAGGGATAAACTAAATATCCAGTGTTCAGCTCAGATGTTAAGCAAAGTAGGACATTCACCCAAGATTTTTCTTTGGAATCAATGGCAGGACAACCTGTGGAGAGAGGGGTAAGCTACTTACTTTCATATTCACTAGATAAACTGAGACTCTGACCTTGTGGGACAGTAGAGGAAAAATAAGGTTTCCCAAATGAAGTGTTTGGTATGGTATGATCTTTCTTATGCATCTGTTAAGCAGCTGACAGGAGCCTACCCTGTGACTCCAATTGCTGACTGGCAGGGGAGAGGAAAGGCAAGTGGGAGGGAAGGAGGGGGTACATCCGATGTTTTGCAACACATGATTTTGAGGCAAGCATCTCTGCAGTGATGCTTCTTGTCTTGCTGAAGTTGAACTGCATTTATCATCTTTGGCATTAATCTAACACATCTAACATTCTTGGGCAAGGTAAATATTTGACAGCCCCTTATGCTTAATTTGTCCCCATGCTTTAAAGATTTGCGGTATCCTTGTAAAATATTGTCATACAAATAGTGGGTGGTAGAGTGAATGCTGTTACACTAAGTAAAGTAGAGCTTTTTAAGTAAATTCCCTAAGCGGATGCACATTACAGCATACAACTATGGTTTTTTGAGTGGTTGGAATTCCATTCACCAGCTCTGGAAAAGGAATAAGCATCTAAGAGATGGAAATTAGTACAAATTGATCTCATAAGAGCAAATTTTATTTAAATTCTTGTCTGTCAGTGAGTGATCTTGATGATTTTGTTCACGACAAGTTTGCTTTCATTATGGGTAAAATATGCAGCCTAATATCTAAATAAAGCGTATGTTAAGCTGTTAAATGCTGGTTCCACAAGTAATCAGAGATTTTCTAGGTTTTGCTTTAATTTGAAGGCTGCCTGTTAGTCTTCCTCTTTATTCATGGTACATAAAACCTCTTCCCTGAAGGGATCAAGGTAAGAGCCATAGTATTATGTCTACTGCAATCAGTGATTTTGTAGGGATCTTGTTAAAGTTCAAGTTCTTTCCCTGCAATTGAGCAGAAATACCAATGTATGCTGAAAATAAATCAGTCACTGTTAAAAGGGATCAAGAAAGCTTAAAATACAGGGAAGCTCCTCAAGGCGAGTGTCAGCACCCTTTGGAAGAGGAGCTAAAGATAAAACGATAAATACCAAAGATTGTAGCTTGGTATTTCCCTCCGTCCTTCCTCCAGTCAACAGTTGTTGGGCCTGTAGTTATTTGAAAACCAGGGAGATTATAGCCTGGGAAAGCACAGAGAATTCACTCAATGAGTGGATAGCAAAGAAAAATTAACCGAGGGACCTGAGAGCTACAAGTGAAGAGGGACACTTGTGAACACTTGTGCATCATACAAATGGATACTTGGGTAAATTAAGCTGCACAACCCTCTCTGTGTCCATTATCAATGGGATTGTGAGAACCTGAATATGCTGGAGAAACCAAACCTCCATGAACATCCTCTCACCAGGTCATCTTCCACAGTGATGAGCATCAGGCGTTAGTACAAAGGCAGCAGGTCAAGTGCTGCCCATGGTCCTAAGCAACAGACTGCACACCAGATTTTGTGAGAGGGGATGAAGCAAAGCTCTGAAGTGATTCATGCCGTACCAACCCAGAAAGGTTTTGTGGAAAGTAAAGCAGATCTGACTGAAAAGCTCCATGCTTATTCAGGAGGAGGGACCTTTTCATAATGTGATTAAGTATTCTGTGATCGAATAGATGATGATGTGGAGAGGACTAACAAAGTCCATTGTAAAAGTAATAAGAAGCTCAGGTAAGAACAAAAAAAATATAATTTTGGGGAAAGAAACTGCACCAAACTATGTGGGATTAACTGATCTCCAAACCCATTTAGGCACAAAAGGGTCTGGTGACATCTGATAATAAGCTCTGACTGTAACATGCTGCCTTAATGGCAAAGCATTGATTGACTCTTATTTACTATTTTTTCTGGACTGTGATATACCTGACATGGCCCAGATTTTTAATTTTAGTGTCTCTTCTTGCTGGTTTATTTTTATGTGTATAGCCACTATAATACAGGTCTTGTGTAAGGTAGGAGTGAAAGGCCATACAACGGGTTTCTCAGCTATATATCAAGATCATACCTCACTTGACATGAGTGTTGCTTTCATGTTTTCACAAATGTAATCTCCTTTTGTTGAAAGTGCAGTAAGAGAGTAGAACTGCCATAAGGATCAACAGATGATGTCAAGTAATTGGCAAAATATAAATTGCTCTAATACTTAGAAATTGTTGTATTAACTCTTTTCATATAAAAAGGAAAGAAAATGTTCTAAAAAGTAAATGCGACAGTCCGGTTATGTAGTGGTCTGTTGCGGGTCTACAGTGCTACATTATTAAATTCATCTGTTTCTTTTTATCTGCTTAGTTATCCCTTTTCCTCTATCCTGACTGTAAGAATCTGGATTTTTGCAGCACCAAGGTTGAGGATTTACGCTGTGCCAAATAGTGAGCCATATGCAGAGACAGAGTTAGAAATTCATGGATTTATTCCATAGTTATTGATTTAGAGTTGGGACTATGAAAACTGCACCTCTTTCCTAAAGACGACTCAGTTCTAAGAATAACTCTTTTTCCTGAAATCTTCCCTCTGAAAGTATGTTCATGTGCTAATTACACATAATTTTCCTGTTGCTTTTGCTTGGGTGTCATTTCTTTGTCCTGCTTTGGTTCCCTCTGAATTTTGAGCTGAGCTCTCAGGGGATAAGCGTACTGGAGATCACCATGGCAACACTCTGAAAAATGCACACTGCAGGCACCAGGATTTGCTGCTGTATCCCTGTGAGAGCTCTGATGATCTGTGGACTTGCAGACTAACTCAGGAGTGAGAGGGAAGAAGTCAGTGTCTGAGAGCTGGTTGTACAGTGCCTACTAAAAATGTTTCCTATGTAAATTGAGGAACTCTAGGTATTGTTTGCTGATGTACAGCACTAACATCCAGCATTTTCATAGCCTACTGCTGAGATTTCCCTTAGCAGACTGTAAAACCTTCTTTTTTCATTCTACATAATTCTCATATTACGCTCTTAGGTCTTAGCTCTCCACATTTTCAGTCAGGACTAATATGGGAGCCATTGCAAAGGTAAAGTTGTTATCCTGATAAAAGCTTAAAGATGGGTGTTTTGATAAATATATCATAAAGATTATAATGCAGAGTTTGAAAGTGGAGAGAGCTCATATCCCTGCTGTTCCCAAATCCTTTTACAGGACAAAAACAAACATTCAAGGAAGAATTATTGTATAGATGAGTATTTCATGGCAGTGGTTAGGAGAGAATAACTTCTCTCCAGCAGAAGGTAATAACTGAATAAAAGTGTATGGCCTTCCCAGACAAGAATTAGAGGTTGTAGGTTGTATTCTGACAGTGTGACATTGGAGTTACGTTTTTTATTACTGAAGTAAGAAGTACACCATATCCCAGTACTTGGAAGTTTTCTTTGGTGGGTTTACTTTCTTCCTTTTTTTTTTTCTTTTTTTTTGAGTACTATATCAGCCCGGCTGCCGTAAGACTAGACCACCAGAAGGATGTGGCCTTGTAAAGTTCAGAACAGTGACTAATGCAGGTGTGATCAGTAGCCTTGAATAGGGTGCCTACACTTCAAGTTATTGCACAGGTAGCACTAAGCCCATGAGAGCAAAAATTCATGAACAAGCAGGATGCAGAGCAGGGATGCCCAAAATGGTTGGCAAGGAATGTTTAGGAGAAAAATGTATTTGAAACCTTCCTTTCTAGGGCTTTGTCCAGTTCCATATGTGGATTCCTAGAGGTCAATACCCATGTTAAACTGAGGGAAGCTCATACACCCACTCTGAAAATGGGTTACACATTTTGCATACATTGCTGGGAAAAATGCTCAAGGTGGTCCTGTGCTAGGAGCCCAGATCACCCATGCAACTCAGTGCCCTTGAAGTCAGGTTTCCTTCAATCTGTTCCTATAAATGTAGAAGTGTTTCTTTTACAGCTCTGAATCAAAGAGCTCCACTTCATGCAAAGGCATCTGGTAGCAAAGCATCAGAGATGGGTGCAGATGCATTTGATAGCCTGGATCGAGAGTTCCCAATTCCTAAAACAAATGTTCCCACTACAGAGCTACAATGCAAACACCACAGCATTATCCACAAGCTCCTGTGCTCCACTCCCACCAGCCAAGGGCGTGCATTTCATTTTGAATGTAGGTGGCTCTGGTGTCTAAGTGTAAAGATCCCCACTGCTGTGTTCAAGCGCTTGAAGCCTGGATTGCGTTTCTACTGGAGATAAGCATAATAATGTTTAGTCTGTGCTCCCCAGACAGGCTTGAGCTTGAGAAAAAGGGCAGAGCTGCTGAGTGCTGACAAGGTGAAAGTAGTTCAACTTCTGTGAAATAAGATTTTCGGGGAATTTGGAGGGAAACAAAGGAGAAACTAATGGTTTATATAGTCAGAAGCTATGAAAATGGTGCTCTGGTATGACAAATAAACCTTAGGAGTGCGACTTAAATTTTTGTCATTATAGGGCTAAGAATGCCTTTTTTAACATGTTTCTGTTAGCATTAAATTGGCCAATTTCTTTCTAAGGGAAATTAATAAAATAAACTCTAAAAGAATAAATAATATTTCAAGTGTTGACATATACCCATTTATAGAGAGTGGAGCTTCAGCAGATCAAGAGGTGTTGAAACACTCCTGTAAGTGCTGACCGAGTCCAGCAGGCTTTAAGACTGACTAAAGAGAAAGTTCAAGGGTTATTTTCATTTCCTGTTTGTCTGTTTAAATTTAATATTTAAAGAACAGGACTGAAAAGCATATTTGTGCATTTTGGAAGAATCACATTCCCAAGATTTCATCAAGATAAGAATTTTTTTAACTTAGTGTTAAAAAAAAGTGCTTATTGGGGATGATGTGGTTCTAAGCAACCCCTGAACACCAAATGCAGTTGACGGGGATGCTGTAAGTATAAAAATCTTGTACCCAAGCACTATCTTTAACTGTAGCTCTAAGAGGACAATGTGGAGGTTATGTGGGTCACCACTCTGCCAGAATATTTAACGTAAACAGGATAAAACAACTGGGAGCTTATGGAATCTCAGTATGAACAAAGTTTTAAGAAATGCTGACTTCCTACTACAACTTCTAGCATCAGCATTAATTGAATCCAGTGTACTTATCTTCCTTTGCCGTTCTCACTAAAATTAGATTGCTTACATTTTTGTGCAAGCTAATGGCACAGTTATTTACTGCTTACCTCTACTAGGAAGAATAAAAGCTAGTAGAAAACCAGCGGGCTCCTTTCATGTCTAAAACACAGTTCTTAGAATAATGGTGAGACTATTGATACTTTATAGTTTCTCCTAGATGAGAAAATGAGAGGTTTAGCTCAGAGAAGCTTCTGATTCCTTTCCGGTGCTGATAGGCATAGCTCTCTCGACATGTGCAATACTTGATTCTGCCAGTTCCTGAGGGCAGAGAAAGGAGGTCAAAAAGATCTTCAGAACCTTTCCCAGAAAACCATGTTTTGGTACTAACCAAGATTAATACCCAGTATTGCCTGTTGCAAGCCTGTTCCTAAAAATGTAAATGTCTTATCCTTGAGGTTCTTGCACTAACTTATTATTTGAATGTGTCTTGACTTTGATGTGAAAAAGCAATTTCTGCCGTGCATAAAATGTTATTGGGAAAAATACATTTTACTGCTTGTATTGCATAAGAATTCTTCAATTTGTCCCTGTTTTGCTACCTCAGCCCTATTGTTTCTGATGCTTTCACCTAGAAAATCCAGGCCTTGAAGAGAATGATGCAGTAGGCAACACTTTTAATCAGTATAGGAAATATGAAACAGCAGGGAATTAATTTCCAGCTGTGCAAACAAAAAAAGGAAAAATGAAAGCTGGTAGTTTTTAAAATTTTTTTCTCCTTAGATTGGTCTTACACATGGGGCTTTTATGATGCCACAGTTTCATACTTATCAATAATTGTTTCCTAATTCTGCTCCATTTCTGCAGTAGTATAAAAAGCTGAGCTCCATGCAGGTAGTCAATTTTCAAGATCCCATATGGACAACAGAAGCCAGTGTGCTGTTAGTAATCTGCTAAAAGGATAATTTTCCTCTTGTATCAATGTTTAATTGCATGGAATCTCAAATCTCAATGGTGCCTACACGGCTTAAATACCGTTCACACTGAGGTGTGCCAATGGACGTGAAAGGGCCACTCCTTTGACCAGGAAGCTAGCTTCTCTTTAATTTGTCCAGATCATTCCTGAGTGGGGGAAAAAGAACTTTACCAAAGTCATTTCAGGAGTCAGAACTAGATACTTTCTTGTGGTAGCTGTTCATTTATACTCTGGTGTTATTAAATAGCATGTAAATGGGGTGTGTGTTTGGGGAAGGCTTGTGCTGAGGGGAGTTTCAAAAGGGACAAGGGTGGTGGCATTTGCTTGTCAGTCATGAGCAACCTGGGTTTGCCTGCATATCGACTTTGGGCTGTGTTTGTCTGCGTTCTGGATCCCACTTGGGCCCTTGGGTTTATCACAAGATAAATGTAGTCATTTTCTGAAGGTGCATAGCCCAGGGACAGAGCAAAGGCCAGCACCCAGCTGAAGCCAGAGCTGCAGCAGCTTCCAGCTTCTCTTTGCCTTTTTTTTTCCACAGCATGGGGTATAAAAATTAAAAGTCTTACATATTTGTGTTCATTGTACAAGGAAGAAGGTCATTAGAGGGGGCAGGGAGAGTTAAGCCCTTGGAGGCAACTGAGAGACTGAAAGCATAGGTCAGTGAGTGTTTTTTTGAATGGCCAGGAGTGGGAAAGAGAGTGGAGCATCTGTACTCTGGGTAAGGGAGGCTATTGGAAACAAGGAAACAGCATTCAAAATGCAGCGTACCTGGAGTTCTGTGTCCAGCTCTGGGGTCTCCAGTATAGAAAGACATGGACCCATTAGAACAGGTCCAGAGGAGGGCCACAGAAATGGTCAGAGGACTGGAACACCTCTGCTAGAAAGACAGGCTAATAAAGTTGGGACTGTTCAGCATGAAGGAGAGGAGGTTCCAGGGCCACTTTATAGCAGCTTTCCACTATATAAAGGAGGGTCATAAGAAAGACAGAGCAAGACATTTTACCATGACCTGTAGTGACAGGACAAGGGGAAACAGTTTTAAAGTGAAAGAAGGTAGGTTTAGATTGGATATATGAAAAAGAAATCTTTTTCTGAGAGTGGTAAGACTGGAAGAGTGGTTGCCCAGAGAAGTTGTGCATGCTCCATACCTGGAAGTGTCCTAGACCATGTTGCATGAGGCTTTGAGCAGCATGGTCTGTTGGATGATGTCTCTACCCATGGCAGGAGGGATGGACTAGGTGATCTTTGAAGGTCCCTTCCAACCCAGAGCATTCAATGATTTCATAAAGCTGGCATCCTGTCGAAAATAAAAAGCATTAGAAGAGATTTTTAGCACTGGCAGGTTTAGTATAAAAGTTTCAATGCAATTAGGCAGGCTTTAAAAGGCTTTTGAAGAATGACTTACAAGAGTAGGCTAAACTAATATTCAGACCCTTTCAGACATGCAAGGAACAAAAAGCTCAGTGTAGGGCCAACTGGTGGCTGCGTTTTGAAAGGGTGCTCAGATAGGATGAGGGCCTTACAAACATTTCATTCATTCTTGCTGCATCCTGTTCTCTCTGGAAGAGGTTGGGGATTTTTCGCGGTGAAGTCCATTGGTGGCTGAGATAGAGAAGCACTGGCACAGGCTTGCTTGAGAACCTCAGTGGGAAATGACCATGTGATAGACCTCGTGTTTATACAGGAAAAAGGTTAGTTAAAATACACAAAAAGAAATGTCTGTAAGTATCCAGCATTGCATAGAAGAGCCAAGACCTTTTTCTTCCCTCTGCCATTCACTGGATTGTGTCATCAAGGCTTTATCATACAGGAATGTCGTTTTTCTAGTAATTGTCATGGACCAATTAAGAAGTGACTCATTTCTAAGTTATCACGCTATTATTCACTGTCCTCTTTCTTCTTACTCTATCTTCCATTAAAAACTAGAAGCCCTGACAAATACCTTACAGATAGTGAAAAACAACTGAAATCCTTCCATAAGAAATGGTATTTGACAATTCCCTGGGATGAAAAAAAAAGTTGTGAAAGTAACACAGTCCTGATTCCTTATTTACCTATTCATTGTTCAAATAAATAGGGTCCAGTTAAGATATAGACAATCAGGTATTGAAAGGAGCAGGTTAGAAAGCTATTTATTTCCAGGCATCTTTTTGAAAGAAGCAGTCTTGCCCGACACCTCACAAATGTCACCTGCTGTGGTATGAAAGCAGCACCATACATTTAGTTGTTTCATAGCTGAATGTAGTACAGTCCAAAACTCTTGAAAGCTTCCAGTCATTAAATTTGCTAAACAACATAAAGCTTTTTTTAACAAATGGTACTGCTGCTTCAGTTAGCTGGCCAGCATCCAACCCTAATAATTGCCTTCTGCCTATCTGAATTGCTCTGTTTATTTAATTGGACAAGGTCATATGTCAAGAGATGTGTTGGATAGGGTTGGTGATGCTAGGACAATAGATATTATGTCACCCAACTCATTCAGCGCAGATCACAGTGATTTTGTGCAAATCACTCTGAAGCTTACAAAGGACTTCATAAATCAAATAGAAGTTTCAGTAAGTTGAAATAAAGCCTCATTAATAAAAGTGCTGATCCCTGTCAGGCTACCTAGATCACTGTGGGAATTTTATATGAATATTGTTATAGGACTCCAGAATGTATAAGAGAGTCCTGACTTGTACTAGAAATGAAGTTTCTCCATATGCATTTACAACAGGTTTACGGCCATCCCATATGGATGCAGTGATGGTGGGGTAAAGGACCATTGATTCATCTAGACAAAGGTGGCTGGCTCTTTCAAATAGAGTTTTTTCCCTGTCACACTTCTACTTAGAGGCTAATACAAACCTTGATGAAATGTTACGTTTGTGTCATCCATAAGATACCCAGCGCACTTCCTCAGGCTTTGTGAACTGTGCTTGCTGTGCAAAAGGGAGTAGGGCTTCAGATGTTGGATTGAGACCTTGGTGTTTCTGGTGCCTGGTACAGTGAAATCAGCTGTCTAGTACAAAGTGTGATGGACTGCTCTGTCAGTGGTCCTAGACTGGAAGGAAATGAGAAAGACATTTCAAGTTGAGGAACCTCATCAAATAAGCAAACAGTAGTCTTGCTGAGCAGCTATTTTTGAGGGGGTAGGTGTTTGTTTAATCACCTAATGGAGACTGGTGTGTTTTTTCCAGGTGTATTCAGATGGAGCAGTGGCCTCTGAAATCAGTGGTGTAGCTGTCTTGCTGGTTTACTTTTTCTTTCTTGTGTATGGAGGTAGGGATCTGTCTCCCTCCCGTAGTTCTTCCTTTGGCAGCGAGCATGCTGTACATACTAGTGAGGCTGAGTGACCTTCCTTTCCTCTTTGAATTACAACCCCCTCAGTTTGAACACTTACAGTCCTTTAAAATTAAATCACTGCCTCTCTTGCTGAAGGCACTGTGCAGTGCAAGTAGGGACAGTTTAAATTCTTTGCCAGAAAGTGAGAGGGACTTCATAAATGTCTGGAGTATTTGAATCCCACCAGTGTTACTATCTTTAGCATCAGGGGTCAATTATTTCAAAGAAGGAACAGATGCACCCAACACAGGCAATTCTTATCCCCATTCAACTTTGTAGACAGTTTCCCTACAGCTCTGTCTTCTAGGTGGTTGTACTGGGCTGTGGGATGTCCCAGAGGTTGGGACAGTTTCTCTAGAGAGCTAAAAAGTAAATTGCTTACATGTATCGTGTTCTCAATTCATTCTTTTCTGCAAATCTTTGTGCACTTTTAATGCTTTTACCTTTCAAAGGCTTGTCTGAATTCCCAAGTTGGTTTAATGTTACTGAATGATTATATCAATTTAGCTGAATACTCTTGTTTGACATAAGCTTAACTATGTCTAAACAAATATTTATATTCAGTCTAAACAAATCTAAATGTTAAGTATTGGCTTTAAAGTATTTAAGTGCCTTATTTCAAAACCTTATTTAAAAACCAAATGAGTCAAATAAGTATAGGTAAAGTTGAAACTTCAACAAGCATGCTTATCTAATTGTACTTTTACAGACTGCTACACATCACACCACAGGAAAAGCAGGGCAAATCTATGAATGTTGAAGCAAAAAAAGTTAGAGTTTTCTTTTTCTAGAGGTGTTAGTTCAGTGCTTTCGTAAAATCAGTGGGTGAAACTGTATAAGAATTTCTTGTAATTTTTGTGACTGAGGGTGCTTTCAAACATCAAGTTAGCAGGAAGAGTGGGGTCTGGGCTGGGGGCAGCTGGTCATATGCTGGTCTAATTTGCAAAGCAGTTTCCCTACTGCACAGCCACAGTTCTTTCTAAGAGAATAGAAGTAGTGCTCTTGCATGCCCTTTATAATGGCCTTGTATGGTTAGACCTGAAGCCAAGAGGCCACTGTTGTAAACCCTTGTGGTGATGGAACCAGAACGAGAGGCAGAGTCCTGGCTCTCTCCTGTAAGGTGGAAGAGGTGGAGGTGGCGGTGGACTTCAGACCCTCTCCTAGGTGCTGTAAGCAGGGACCAGCCAAAGTGGAGTGGTTGTCCTTTATAGACACTCCAGTTTGAAAGCTAAGTGGAGAGATACATTTCTGTCTGAAATGCTTGTGATTTTTCTGCCTGAAGATATTTACCTAAAACTTTAAAGAAAGTGTAATACTGCAGCTGGTTTTAGTAATGTACTGGAGCTCTCTGGGTGCTTGTTTTGGTTTTTTGGACCTTGCCATGAGATGTCATTTCATGTAACCTTTTTCACCCATGTGTCCCACATCCTTTGCAAAGGAATAAAATCACTGTACTCTGGCACTCTGCCTGGAGACTGTAGCTCAGCTTCATGGTGCAGTAGCCTCCTTGCTCTAGCCCCTTGTCCAGCATGGTTCCACCTTTTGGCACCAACCCTTTTCTGTGCAATCTTTCTTTGAATCGATAATAGGAGATCTCTTGCCAGTTGTGTTAACTGCATCAAATTGCACTGTACTCAGCATGAATAAACTAGTATTTTATGGACGCTGATACAGCACTGGTCCAGAGACAAAGCCTTGGTGAATTGCTGTTATTTGGCTTCTCAGAGTAAGCAAGCAAATATTTCAGAGATACTCAAAGACTGATCTTCAAAATCTCAGATATCCTTACATTTCAGTGCTTTAGTAACTAACTTCTTCATCTCTCTGCAGTCCATGCCTGCCCTTCTCCCATCAAACAAATGGAGAATAATAGAGGTTGAGTTTCCTGCTGGCTTTTGTTTATGTCATCGTTCAAGTACTACGGAAAGCTAGTGAGAAATCTGTATTCAGATGCTCACGTGCAACTTCTGTTGTTTCCTGTGGGATATGTTGCAGAGTTATTTGATGGTAGATTGTATTAAAAAATCATCTGCAAAGCACAGTAGCATATACAAGTCAGTTATGCCTTGGAGTGAAGCTTCCTCTGGTGTGAATCCACAGGCTCTGTACATGTGCAGCAAAAACTGTTGAAAAGGGATTTCTGTCCTCTCAGACTGATTTCCAGCTTTGTTTTGGAAGGGCAAAGTATTCAACAGGAGCATTTCCAGTGCTTCAAACTTTCCTGTGCCAGCAGGTTCTAGCCTTGCATGTTCAGGGAGGCTCCATGGTTATCCTACAGCCGTGAGCTCAAGGGTAGGCATGTTTAAACCTTGTAGATACAGTGTTTCTGATGGCAGTCATAAATGCACAGAATATTAGCTTCTGAATGTCTTTAGAAATTCACATTGAAAAGTCTGGGCTGAGGGGAATTTAATCTTGTGCTAGTGCTCTGTCGTGGCTACAGATCACTGGGGTACAGCATATCCAGGGCATGCAGCACAAACAGGCAAATACCTCTGTGCTGTGCTGTGACTGATAATACTTTACATTATACTTTTCCATTAATTGGATGCTATTACTACCTGATGCGTAGGTCATTGCTCCTAATTAATTAAGGGCCAGGAAGGTACTTAGTACTTTACAAGACACCGATGAAGACAGATGTCCACTTGGGAAATTAAAATATACCAGTTTGAGCATTTTATATAAGACCAGATCAACTATAAAAATCTGATATCTAGACAGATTCTAATAAACCTGATGAAAATCAAAGAAATTAGATCAGCTTAAAGCTAATAAAATGTGATAGAAATGTTCTAAGTTGTCTGCAAAAATGCTTTCAGGCAGAAGGATTAGCATGAAGTATATTTTTACAAGGATTAGGGAGAATATTTTACAGGGTAAACCAGCCCATAAAATTGTTCCTTTTTGCTTGACTCTGTAGATGGACTTCTCTTGTGAAATATGCAGCCTGAACAAAAACTTGCAGTTTTCAGCTATTGCAATAATAGTTTGTTCTTTCCTGATGCACCATACGTAAATTTGGAAGTGCTCCTGGAACAACTGAGCTATGCATTCTGGTTCCTTGGAAAAAAGACTATCCAAATTAATGTTTTAGAACATAAATACTGGAATTCTGACTGCCCTTCAGTTGTTTGAGAAGGAATGCAGGTTCTGTTTTCAACGACATCATGCTCCAAGGCATATTTCCTATTATCCTTACACATCCGCACAATAAACTTTGTCTTAATATACCCCTATAAATTTTCAGCTTATTTGCTTTTAAACATTTGAAAGTGTTTATATATGGTGATTGTGTTTGAAGACTTTCCTAGATACATATTCTCCGATAGTAGAAAGTATAGGCTGTGTTTGAATTTAGAATTTGTCTACTGTACAAAATTTCTAAATACATGGAGCAGCTACTGTAAATTCAAATTTGAAAAAAAAAATATATATATATATACCAAAGTACCTAATGTACAAATCAAACATTGTGAAATACACTTGGCTTAGACCTTTTAACCACATCACTGGGTGCTATAAAAGAAACATTTAGCCTAAGAGCTCAGAAGATGCATGATGAAAGCTGCCCAACAGAAGTCTTTGGAGGCTGCCTGAATAATTAGTCTTTTGGGATGAAACTGGTAATGGCAGGAGGAGGATTTACACTGCTCTCTACTCCCTTCATATAGTGTAACTGGCCCTTATTGGCTCTGCTAACTCATACATCCAAATGCACTTAGCAGTGAGAATAAAATTGTTCCCACCAGCTGCTGAGCAGCCTTGCAGTGACCTCTTCATCCTAGTACAAACACATAGAAGAAACTCATCTCGTTACAATGAGAATTGCGCTGTGCTCTGCAGCAGCAGTGTTGGTGGAGACCTCTTTTCCACTTTTTAGCATTGGCTGTTTCACGAGGCATAATTTTGCATTTATTCAAACATCAAAACACATAGAAGTGGGGTCACCATAGGCAGGACTTTGTGTGAAGCAAATGCTGTGCCCAACTTTTCCTGCAGATCCTCTGCTAAGAAAGTAGCGATAGTTTGCATGGCTTTACTCATGGGTTTGTATCTTTTGTCATGTATTTTTTTTCCACAGGGGTGCTTTGGCAGCACCTATTTAAACAATAGGTTAAAGATGCACTGTGCTGTCAGAAGTTTGGAAGTTGCTGCACCTTTATTTGAGCATGGTTATCCCAGCTCCTCAGTTACAGGCAAAGGCTTTAGAGTTACCAGTTCTCAGGAAGAGCCAACTCTGAGTGTTAGGAAACTGAAACCAGATGCTCTATGTACAGCACAAACAAGGAGTTTTTTTCTTTTCCTTTTTCTTTTTATAGATATATTTCTGAGTTTTGCAGTTGTTTTAGGTTAAAATACTATTTGAGAATGGTTTGATCATAAAATCAGCTAGCAGATAAATCCCCCAACCAGTGGGTTGTTAATGGTAGGAGTGGAAGGGCCTGGCTGCTTGTCTGTTACTATTTACTTCCATGCATCTCAAATTGCATCCTCTGATCTTTAGAAGCATGAATTATGGTTCTTGAAAGCCTTTGAGAAAACAAGAGAAAATTGTAAATCTGGGACCAGTAATTATACAGACAAATTATGAGACTTAGACCTATGATATTTTCAGGGCAGAAAGGAAAGGATCATACATGTATGTGCACTTACTGGGCAGAAGCATTTCCAAGTAAAAATTGCACTCTGTAGGGGTGGGAAGGGCTGTTCAGTGCTTAATGGAGACTCATAAGAAAAATTGAGAGATTTTTTAGCAGAACCTCTAGTGACAGGATAAGGGGCAATGGCTTTAAAACTGAAAGAAGATAGGTTTAGATTAGATATAAGAATGAAATTTTTTAAGAAATAGAAATAGGTTACCCAGAGAAGTTGTGAATGCCCCATCCATGGAAGTGTTTAAGACCAGTTTGAAAGGGGTTTTGAGCAGCCTGGCCTGTTGGAAGATGTCTCTGTGCACAGCAGGGAAGTTGGACTAGATGACCTTTGAAAGTCTTTTCCATCTCAAACCATTCTATGACTCTCAGTAAGTTTATGTATCACCTACATACTCCTAGAGCCCTTAACTCCTAGAGCCCATGACAGGTCCTGGCCCAGCTGGCAAGTTCAACTGGAGTGGGTTCTGAGCCCACCTGTGACAAGTCAATGATTTTGTTCACGTCTGTCACACATGTGTTAGAGCTGTTCTGTGGAGATTGCAGTGTTGTGTTCAGCATGATGGATGACTTGTAATTTTAAAGGAAGGACCTCTGTTTTGGAGGGGTTAGGCAGAGACTGTTGTGAAATAGGCAGCAATACATTTTCATCATGCGTTGTATTCATGCGTCTTATTTGAAATAAGTGTTCCTGTGTTGGACACTTTTGAAACAAGGAAAACACATTTTATGACTGTGTTATGCATCCATAAAAAGGGGATTTTACAATTCTTTTGCTGACAGGCCCTTAAGTAGATAGAGACAACTGATGCTGCTGTCAGGTTCATGCAAATTACTGATTAACTAGCTATATAAATTTGAAGTGAAATACAATGGATAGAAACATAGAAGTGCACACAGTATCTGTCCAGGCAGACTGGATCATCACAAGTCAGCACTGTACTGTTAGAGCCAGGGACACTCCATTCATTCAGACGAGCCTCATGTGTTTATTAAAACAAAACAACAACAACAACAACAACAAAACACCAGGAAAAGCTAAACACAAGTGAAAATGCTACCATTATCTTTTTTTTGCTTGTGGCAGCTAAAAACCACAATAGATAAATGAATAAGTGCAATCAAATACAACTTGGGACATACAGCTTGCTCTACATCTGTCCTTAACCCTTTATACTGTGTATGGTGTTTATTTTAGCATGTTCAGTTTCCTGCAGGCACCTTTCTTGTGGATTCTATTTTACTCATCTCCCCTTAAAGGCCTTACCAAATATTTACCATGTGCCCTTTCTTGCTATTCCTCTGCTTCTCCAAGCTGTTTCTGCCCTGTTGTCATGTGTCTCCCCATCGTCTTCCAGCTCCCTTCTCAGATGCAGGAGTTACCTGTCTCTGAGCAGAAGCAGCCCTGCCCAGTTTGTTGTTTCTGCTGGGTGGCTCCATCTGCATCAGGTACCACTGCCTCTTCATGGCTCCCTGGGGCAGGACACCACTTCATCCAGCATCACCTCTTCTGCTCATACGTTCCCTCCTACTCCCCACGCTGGAGTGAACATTGAGTATGGAGAGTATCAGCAGATGCCATCAAGTTAAGCCTGTCTCGCTGTGTTTTTCTTGCTTCTGAGAAAGCAGTAGGAAACAGTAGAGAAGGAAAAAGCAGTCAAGAAACAAAAGAGGTGTTTCCAGGTAAGGTTTGAAAAGAGATAGGAAGTCAATAAGGCAGTGAGTATGTCTGAGATCCCCATTCAGATCTAAAAATCACCTGAGGTTCTTGTTCCTTTATTTTTTCCCTTTCTTTTTCTTCTACCTCTTTCTTTGTCATCTGAGACTTTACACAAGAGTATTCAGGCTGTTATAGCAGCAGCTGAAAGACAGGAAAACTTGGAGGCTGTGCCTAAGAAGAAAAGAAAAGAAGGTGGGGGGAGGAAGAGCTATAAGAAGATGAGAAAAGGTGTGTAAGGCAAGAAAAATAAAAAGGCTTTTAAAAAACTGTCATGAACATTAATTTGAAAGACAGAGAGAAAAAAATCTCACTTTAATCTCAGAGCAATCAAAACGAGCAACACCAACCCAACATAAGGATACAAATGGTCCAAATGAAAGTTAAAAAAATTTCAAGAAAGATAAACCAGGTAAATACCTGTGATTTATCTTCAGTAGCAGAAGCCAGGAAAATTCTCTATTCCTCATCTATATGTTTCTTAGCTCCTGACAATCAATAAACTTTCAGTTTCAAGAGTTTTCCCCATCTACCTCTCTCTCTCTCTTTGTGTCTTGCATTATCAGCTGCCTAAGTACAATATATATTGTAGTACTCTATTGAGTGCAGTCAATAGCTTCCCATTTTCATAGAGCTTTTGTCCCACATTTCAGAAGTCCTGCATAAATCACTGGCACAGACAGATAAGTACATGAAAATTAAGAATGCAGGAATCTGTTAAACCCAAATACAAAAACAAAATAAAGAGAACCAGAAGAATAAGACAGCATGGTGTTGAGATGGAATCACACAGCAAACACACCACCAAGTGAGAGGCAGAATTGGAAGGAAAGGATTTTGTTGCATGGGGCTTAATTAATTACCATATTTGCATTTCATTAATTTATGGGTTAAAATTGATTTATCCCACTGATTCATGGGATCAATTTCATATGGCATTATCATTGCAGTTTATACATGATTCTTCTGTTAAGCCCTATAACATTGTAATATAACAGGAAGACAAAAATGTTGGCTCTGCCTTGTGCCAAAATTCTGCATAGCTTTAAATGTCTGTGTGCTGTTCTGTACAGTCGTATCTTAGTGAGGAAATCCTTGGCTCCTTGCAGCTCTCCACTCACTGTGCTCAAGCCAGCAAGGGGTACGTGCAGGTTCAAGCTGCTGGCAAAGGGGGCTGGTGCTGCTGCAAAAAGCTGCGGCTGCACTGGACATCGGAGCGTGGTTCGGTGCTTCTGCTTTGAGGAGGAGGGCGAGACTGATCGCCTGCCTGTGACCTCCCAAGGCACATGTGTACAGTTTGAATTCACACATGCTGGAAGTGTCCTTTCGACTTGAATATTTCTTTGTGTATGTGATAAATGGTTAATTACAAGGAAGAACGGGTTCTGGCAAGGAAGGAGCCGGAATACTTAGTGTTTGTTTCCACATGGTTATGCTCAGATTCCCCCACGCTGGAAGAAAATCCGCCTCCTTTCTGGCTTCTTCCAGGGGAAGTCCAAAACCAGTCCTTGAAGATGACCTTATAGCACTGAAAACAAGCAATTCGTTGTTGTAGCATGGAGCTGGTGACACAGAGTCTCCTTTTACTATCCGTATAAATGCATTTTTTTTTCTTGTGCTGTAATACCCTTATTAGTGCAAGGAAAGCCAGCGAATCAGCACTATCCTAACTCCCTGGGCTTTCCTTCCCATGCTCCAGACTCTCATTTTCTGCAGGTTCACCAGCAAAAAGAAAATACTATTTTTTTCCTGGGTTGCAGAAGGGGTAAAATAACCTGGGGCTTGCGTGGAGCTGGTGAGTGTGCATGAGGCATCCCTGCTTTCTGCAGGGCTCCCGTGGCCGCCTTGTGTAGCAGTTGCTGCAGGAAGTCATCCCTCTGGAAGCTCAGGCAGCTGCAGCAGGTGTTTACACTTGGGGCCAGATTAGATTTGGCCATTTGCAGCATCAGGTAGCATAAAAGTGTAAGTGACTTTAGGAGTGTCTGGAGTGGCCTGTGGCCCTGTGCTGACTGCAGACTGATTCAGCTGCGTGTTGGTCCATAGGGCATCATTGGGATTAGTGCTCAATGAGATTGTAGAAAAAAAATAAATCTTAGTTTTTGTTCATTAGGAGATCTCACGGTTTCAGCAAAATCACAAAGCAGGTCAAAGAGGAGATTCTGCGGGTTCAGATTCCTGACAAGTCAGCTGCTCGCTATTAAACGCATCACTCAGCTGCTTTTCTTGCAGATCAACTACATCTTTGTAACACTCGAGAAAGTGAGGCCTCATTCAAATGAGTGCTTCATTGCTACTGAGAGAATGGAGAAAAGATGGAGGGATGAATGTGCATCCACATGAGAGGGAGGTATGGTCCAGGAAGGCATGAATGCAGGTCTGCTTCTGCAGTATTTCTCTTCTCTGTGTGTGCTCCTGCATGCATTACTGGGGCTGGATTGTGAATGTGCAACCCTCTTATTTGGGATGATAATATGAACACTTGTCTTCATGATAAAACATAGCATTTGAAGAGACCTTTTTGGCATAAGCTAACCTTGTCTCAGAGTGGTTTATAATCTGTAATTGCTGGTAGTGAATGCTGTTGAATGAGCATTTTCACAGCAGCTCATTTTTATTGACTGTTTTTTAAACTGCTTGGCACTGTAAAATCTTGAAAGTATTTTCACTTAAAAGAAATTTTATTTTGAATCCTAAGACCAGGCAAAAGACCTATCCTTGGATTATGGTAGAATCCATGACGTAAAAGATTTTCAAAATCAAAACACTGCCAGGTCTGACTAGAATGAACCAGGGAATTCATTAGAGTCTCTGTTTTGAAAAGTGTATATAAATCTGCAAAGTGCTGCTCTTCTTTTTTTGTTTACCTGCTGATGTTGCAGAGACAGCACATTATTGGAAGTTCTGGAGTGCAATAGCAAAATCTGTAAGTATGCATTTTCTGAGTCTCATTACCTGTTGTTAATGCTCTTTTGAGTGACTCCTAGTTGAAAAATTAAGACTCACATGGCTCCCTCTTGCTCTGAATTTGGATCTGGATCAGAATATTAAATACTTTGGAGTTCAGGTGTGCATGGTGGAAAGGTTTTGATTCAGACTACTAATTGTGTTATTAATTTAGTTTGAAACTAATAACATAATTATTAAGATGAACTCTGAATTTGCTAGCTGTTTGCCTCTCTTAAACTTTTGACACGATCCTGCCAATTTTGCACCAAGTTCGTGAGAGTCCTTGTCATGGGCATGCTGGGATGCTGGTGGATACAGAACCTACTGTAAAAGGCAGTTGTATTCCTGTAAAGGAGCTGTTAATTTAATTGCAATGCCTGGAGAAACCTTTTCTAAGGTGGGTCAAGAAAACATCTCTGGGTTGGTGGTGTGCAGCAATACTGTTTTACTGTGTTATGCAGCAATACTGTTTTACTGTGTTCACCAGGGATACTAGAGCTGGATGAGATACCCTGTTTAATCCTCTCCCTACCCCTTTGAAGACTGTGAGACATGAGAAAGATTTGGTGGTCTTTGGTAAATGATTGGTGGTGCAGGTTCCCAAAACTCATCTTTTTAACTTGTGTCAAGGTTGATAGGGATGACTTTGTAAGCAAAAATCAAAAAAAGTCCTTGAAATTCCTTTTGTATCATCTTGCTCATACAACATTTCCTCATCGTTTCAAATATATCCCTTTACCCTTGAGCTTCCAGCTAACCAAGCTGTGGGATGCCACAGTGTCCACATGGGTTAATGGGCTATCTCAGGCAGTGAGTTATCTGAGCTCTTTTTGCTGCTGATATCGCAGATCTTCTGAAAGATGAGAGTCTCCAGAGTGATAGAAACAACTTCTTGCTCATGCACCTTTCCCAGGGGAAGCATGCAGTGCATACTCTCCTCTCCCAGACACTGCAGGCCTCTGCTGATGATGTAGATTTACTCCTCTTTGGACCAAAGTACAACTCATTCTTGGCAGATGAAACCATGGTATAGGTATATTGGGTTTGCATAGCAAGAATTTGCTAGTGGGGGCTACAAGGGTGGCTTCTGTGAGAAGCTGCCAGAAGCTTTCCCCATGTCCAAGAGAGCAAATGCCAGCTGGCTCCAAGACAGACCTGGACTGGTCAAGGCCAAGCCCCTCAGCAATGATGGTAATGCCCTGGGATAATAGATTTAAGAAGGGGGAAAAGCTACTGTGCAACAGAAGCCAGGAGAGAGGAGTAAAAAAATGTGAGACAAACAACTCTGTAGACACCAGTCAGTGAAGGAAGATGGGGAGGGAGGAGGTGCTCTGGGCACCAGAGAAGAGATTCCCCTGCAGCCCGTGGTGCAGCCCATGGTGAGGCAGCTGTGCCCCTGCAGCCCTTGAAGGGCCACAATGGAGCAGAGATCCACCTGCAGTCCCTGCAGGACCCCACACCAAAAGAGAATGTGACCCTGTGGGAAGCTCACACTGGAGCAGGCTCCTGGCAGGACCTGTGGTCTGTGGAGAGAGGAGCCACACTGGGGCAGGTTTGCTGGCAGGACTTATGACCCAGTGGGGGACCCACTCTGGAGCAGTCTTTTCCTGAAAGACTGCACCGTGTGGAAGGGATCCACTCTGGAAAAGTTGATGAAGAACTTCAACCTGTGGGAAGGAATCACTTTGGAGAAGATCATGAAGGACTGTCTCACGTGGGACACATGCTGGAGCAGGGGAACCGTGTGACAAGGAGGGAGGGGCAGAGACAATGTGTGATGAATTGACTGCAGCTCCCATTCCCCACCTCTCTGTGCTGCTTGCAGTGAGAAAGTAGAGAACTTGGGAGTAAAGTTAAGCCCAGGAAAAAGGGAGGGTGTGGGGAAAAGGTTTTTTTTAAGGTTGGTTTCAGTTCTCATTATCCTACTCTGATTTTGATTGGCAACAAATTAAAATAATTTCCCTAAGTTGCAGCTGTTTTACCTGTGACAGTAATTGATGACTGATCTCTGCATGTCCTTATCTCAACCCCTGATCCTTTCATCATATTTTTCTCATCCTGTTTAGCTAAGGAAGGGAGTGACAGAGTGATTTGGTGGGAACCACAGCTTATTCTTGGTATAAGAAACCCTGGTTTACAGTAACCTGAATTTGTGTTTCCATGTGTCTTCCATTTGTTTTCCCAGGGAGTGCAGGAAAACACCAACAGAATGCACAGAGACTGAGGGTGTAACATTCATTATTTCCTTGGCAAATCTGTAATTTTCAGCCAGTTCTTGTAAAAGAAGATCCATGTCAATATGACTATTACATGTATTAAAACCAAGAAATCTTATATTATTGAAAATTACTTAAAAAAAAAAAAAAGAAAACCTTTGAAAATTTGTCTTCTGAAAACAAGAAAAACTTTTGTCTTCCATATCAGGAATAGTGTATCTTTGCTGTTTCGTCACTGGACTCCTCTTGGACCACCGTGCCCGCCCTTGGTAACTCCTTTATCCCGGGAGCTTTGGTCCAGGGCGGAACGGTGGCAGCTGTTTGCCAGTAAAAACAGACAGACCACTTGCATATTTATCAGCGTTCTTTACTTCCCTCACAGAGGGAAAAGGATCGTGCATAGAACAGGCTGTGAGATGGTAACCTGGCAAAATGGCCCAGCTCGTCTCTCGCCTGAGCCTCTTATGCCTTTGGTCAGGGGAGGGCAAGGCGCGAGACGAGCCAATGGGCAAATGATTGACCAGTGACACCTGGCCAGTCCTGGGTGAACAGGGGAGGGACAGGTACAAAGCAGCGCTATGAATGGTCAGCCCACTGGGGCGAATCATCCCGGTGGTCTGCCCACTGCTACAGAACAGAAACAGTATTAAAGGGTTTTGTCCACTTTTTACCATTTTATAGGCAGTTTGACCTGATGGCATTGTTTGTCCCAAGTGAAAATGGTCTATATATCTTAGCAAATTGTGTTTTGAGGAGAAGTGAAGAAGGAAAATGACTCCTTTTGAGCAGTATGGGCTATTACAACACCTAATGAAGTGGATTTGATTTCTCATTCTCCACAGCATGACCACCCACAGTTTTCTGACCTACGGGTCCCATCTGCTAACAACAAACTGTCACAACTACAGGGATGGACACCATCACAATGATCACTATTCTCACCGGTTCTACCAATTTTGGATGTGTGGCATAGTATACCAAAAAAGTTATTCCTTTCTGTCCAAAATCTTTCTAGTATGTTGCTGTGCTCTTAGGAAATGGGTTTGAATCCTGCAGAGTCTTGTTTCAGGTGATTCATTCTCTGAACCGGTGAGCTCCATCATTCATTTGTTTTAGGGAATAGTTGTAAAAGTTGCAACTGGAGAAGAGTTTACATTTATCTACAGTTCTTGCAGAAGTAGAAGCTTGGAAATCCAGACTGAAAAGCTGCTCATTCCCTGCATCTCCTGCATTCTCCAGTTTCTGTTCTGACTTCTTTTGAGCCTAAAACTGAAAGCTGAATTTTTTTCAACTTCTGGCACACTTAATAAAAGCTAAAACAATACTCAGAATGAGAGAGAATTTTCATTCATCTTTCTCCAAATAACTATTCCATTGGAGTGCATTCTTTGGATTTTACCTTTTTTGTGTTGCAATTTTTGAGTCTTTTTTTACCAATATTTTTTCCAATTTAAGTGTCTTTTACATCTTTTGGAGTCCCTCTGATTAGGGGAAAGTTTGCTGGGAGAACTGCGATTCTCTGCATCACTTGCTGTTAAAGTGTATCAGTATCTCCCTTGCTTGGCAGAAGTGCTTCTCTCTAGACCAGAACTGCAAGTAAAAAAATTTTGTCTGGATGAGAGGATGTAGCAGGGTTTAATGAAATATATATATGGTTAATGAAGAAATACTCTGCAAAAACACCACAGAAGCTAAACTGGTGAGATTATTCCTTCACTGAAGATTTTCTTGCCCATTGTTTTTTGGGAATAACACTTGTTTTAGTTCTCAGTTATTCTGGTTTCAGGCAAAATTTGGTATTCTTTGACTTCAGCTGAAGCAAATGTAAGAAATTAATTAGCATAAAGCTAAAGATATATCAAAGGCTAAAGTGATTGGGAATGGTTGAAAAGTTGAAGGCTCCTGTGTACAGGCACAGCAGATGATTTTACAGTGAAGGAGGAAAACACCTGCCAAATCCAAGTCAGCATGGTGCTAGTGCTAATTCTTAGGGTTGTTTACAATAATGTGAAGTCAATTTGAAGCTCACTTTGTGCTTGTAGATTATAGATGCTCCTTTTTTCTGCATGCCTTTTGAAGAATTGGGTGTTATTTAAGGCTATTGGTCTTGCATGACTAGAAAGATATAAAGTTATGGGAACTAACTTCAAAATTTATTTGGCTATGGAGCAGAACTCTGGTGGTTGTGTGATTCCAACACGGTGTCACTTTATGACAGTTCCCCTGTATGAAGTGTTCTCCTGGGTGCCCTGTGTTTTCTGAACATAACGTCTAGAATTTCATATTTCTTGTAGAAAGCAGTAGGGGGGACAAGAGGCAGGATGGAGACAAGACTTTCAGAGGGAAAAAAAACCAGATGTGGTCAAATGCTCTGTTGGTCTTCTTATACCCTGAGTCTGCTAAGGGTTGAAAACTAAGTGCAAATTGAGGGTGGAGAATGTACGGCAGCTCTCAGGACCAGAGCACGACTTAGAGTAAGTCACCCAGGCCTGTGTGTAAATACAGTATGTGATTAAGCCATTGGAAATACATTTCCTGGACAGAACATAATGGATTCCATGCTCCAGCCTATGCTTCTTAAACCTTTTCTCTTGTGTTTCTGTGACTTACTCATTTAAAACGGAAGTTTTTCACAGCAGGAGACTGCTTCTTGATACATTTCCAGAGCATCTAATTCAGTACAGCATCTGTGTTAAGAGCAGCACTGTCATTCTTACCACATCAGCTGGTCATAGAAAGATTCTTTCACCTGCTTCTTCCCAATTAAGATCAGGTGAAAATGACCTGTGGTTGTAGTTCATCTTATTTCATCCTATTTGCTTTTTTCTTTTCTTAAGCGTGCTATTTGAGAAGTGAGTGAATGAGGGTTTGATTCTGAATCTCTTCATAGCGTATTTAATTTTTGTTTACTATTTGCTTTGAAGGGCAGATTGAAAGGGAAACTAGTAAGTATGGAGAATGATGAACTGTTACTTGCATAGAGACCTGAACTAATCTGTTGGGGGTTGGCGTGAGGCAGGAATGGCAGGGAGTAAATAACAAAACCAAACAAATAAACAAACAAAGATAAGGCACAATTAATGAAGAGTGCATGTAGTTCTGAATAATTTAAGTCAAAAATTTTATAAGTAAACAAGGCAGAAAACAGTAGGGAGGAAGCATCACCCCTTTTTATACAGAGAATTAATTATTCCTCTATGAGTCTGGTTTAGAGATGTAAAATGTACTTTTTCTTAAATCCTGGCTCTGGCATGAACCAGCAAGACTCTTCATTCTTCTGGGACAAAGGCAGCTGTATTGCAAATGCAGCCTTTGTGTCCTGGATGCCACCAATGGACAAAATGGGATTTTTCAATCCACTGAAATACATGAACATGGAGGTGAACTGAGTACAGAAATCAAGGTACAATGAATTTCTTTCCATTCATTTAAGGCACATTTTGTAAGTAGAGCTATTTATGGGGGGTTCTTTGGCTGAGAGCAGAGATTATAATAATCTAAATATAATTACCTAGTGAGAAAAGCAGGAACAAATGAATCTAAATTCTGCATTTGATCCTTGTGCAATAGACAATAGAATGATAAAACTGGTATGAAACATCACTGCAGTAGTGTGTCAAGCTGTTTTTTTTATTTCATTGCAGATAACTGTAAGGAATAACATTTGAAACTAGATGACAACTATTATCACATGTCATTTAGCAATGGAGAAGTAAGGTGGGACCAAAGCTTGTTTGGAAAATTGAAGTCCTTGGGAACAGTAAGAAAAGAAGAGAAGAATTCAGAAGAATTCTGGGTTTCTTAGAGCAGGTTCACTGTTGTAAAGAAATCCAAGGCTTCATTACATTGCAAAGCATGTACTAAAATCTGTGTGTCTGGAGAATAGGTTATACTTCTTAGCCTTTTCTTGGTCACTGTCATAGCAGCTCAATCTATCATTAGAAAGCCCAGCCTGTGCTGCCAGTGATGTACTCTCTTGCCTTTGGCATCGTTTTATAGCTAGCTGTTTAGTTTGGTACATGGTGGGGGCTTCAGCAAAACAAGACTGAGGTTAGCCTTTTATTTATTCTTCTTTACTGTCCTCAGGTACACTTAGTATGGTTTTGGGCATTTAGAAGTTCAGTTCATTCTGCTTTTAGGACAGTTGTTCTCACCATTGCACATGCATTTTCTCCATAGAGGAGCGAAACACTCTCAAACACTGGAGGACAGGCGTTGTCTTTCCACATTGCTGGCAGTGCTGTTTTGGGAAGCTCACAAATGGCTTGTGCTCACAACAAAAGTCCTTCCTTCCCTGTTCAAACTGTTGCATCCAGGTTGTTAACATGTAGTCTTAGTTATCCAGTATAAATGATGATTCAGCCATTCTCTTTCACATCCCACCAGAGTCTATTGCTCTTGCCAAAACAGAAGTAATAGGTGATACAGGAGCACGGCTTTGGGGTTTTTTTAAGTTTTATTTTTTCAGTTTCTGGTTTTGCATTTCATGCTCTTTTCCTCCTCCTATGAGGCTTTTGCCTGTTAGATTGCTTTGTTAAATGTTTCTCTTGTCTTTTATGTGGCTTTATTGTTCCTTTTCTATTTAGACTTCCAGATACTTTCAGATTTAACTTGAGATTTCCTGTAAAGTTACAGATTCTTTCCTCATCAGATTAAAGAATCCTATGGCTGACTTTGAAAATAAGAATATGGTGGATTATATGTGATTCCTCCAAACAGTATTCACCTTTTTCCCCTAACATCAGTGTGTCCAAGAATGCCACCTTTTTCTGCTCTGAGAACTAAACACTCTAACAAAACATTGACAAAATCTTCTGGCCTTAGGAAGCCAGCTGAGACTCCTCATTTAACTCTTCAGATTAAAATTAGAGCCCTGCTTACAAGTTTCAGAAGGTCTTTGTCTGATTCCAAACAGCCAGGCGAGCTACTTGAGAAGTAACAATTCTGAAAGGGAAAAAAAAAAGAAGGTAACAGAATCATAATCCCCCCCAAAAATTTAAGTGATGTTCTTAAGACAGATTTGAAACTATTAAGTTGTAGGGCTCTAGTGAATGAAAGTGTTGGATCTTAATGCATACCAGCAAAGGCAGTGTTGCATATAAAGGGATGTACCATCTTTTGGCTTCACATTGATGAAGGATTAGTGTAACGCCTTCTTAAGAGCATCAGCAGCCAGATCCAGACTTACCTGTACTCAGTGGAAGGTTTTCTTCCTTTCTGGGGAAAGTCCCACAATGTCAAATGTTTCAAACACTTTTATGTAAATTACCCCCCATGCCTCTTAAGGAGGAGCTATGCAAAACACTGAGATTCTCAAAATTATCTTGAAAAGTTCAGCAGTAAATAATTGACACGGTATGATGCTGTCTGGACAAGCACGACCCCATTTTGTCACTCCATGTCGTTTTAAATCAGCTGTTGTTCTCATTGTGTTTTAGCACAGGATTGATTATCTAATTGGTTATATGATAATTATTTAGACATATGACCTCGTTAAATCCTTCCCCAACAGATTAAATTGCTAGGCAATTAACAGGATTTGAGGCTTTCCATAATCTTCATGCTGTCTACACCTGCACAAGGATAAGTGTGTCTAAGTCATGAAAGAGAAAAGCTTCCACATTTCTCAGTTTTGTATAAATTGTATTTTTTGATGTGTTTAATGTTATTAATTTTTTTTGCCTTTTTAGGTATTACATAGAAATGGCTTTATGGATCCGGACACTGACAATTTTGAGCTGTTTTTGCATCAACTTGTCCAGAAATGAGGAACTGAAATTTTTTCAGAGTGCTACAGAGCTAAATCATCTAACGGTGGATAATGACACTGGGATAATCTATTTGGGAGTGGTAAATGCGCTGTATCAGCTTACAGAAAACCTGGAAGTAATAAGATCTGTAGAAACAGGTCCAAGAAAGGACAACAAAAAATGCACACCTCCCATTGATGAAAATCAGTGTAAAGAGGCCGTACTGACTGACAATTATAACAAATTACTGTTGCTGAACAAAGCGGATAATACAACTGTGGTATGTGGAAGCCTTTTTAAGGGAATCTGTGCGATCAGAGATCTACAAAACATTAGCAATGAGAAGTATTATGTAGACAGTAGTGGAGAAAAGTCCTTTGTAGCAAGCAACGATGAGAATGTATCAACTGTGGGACTGATCACTTCCTTGAATAACGACCGAGTGCTGTTCGTTGGGAAAGGGAATGGACCAAATGACAATGGGATCATAATCAGCACTCGGCAGCTTTATGCAAGGGATGGGAAAGACATTTTTGAAATGTATACAGATTCAGCAGCTGTTAAATCAGCTTATCACTCATCAAGCACACAACAATTTGTGGCAGTTTTTCAGGATAAAAATTATGTTTATTTTATTTTTAATCAACAAGAGAAACAACCTGTCAACAACCGCACACTGATTGCACGTCTGTGCAAGGATGATGCCCATTATTATTCCTACTTTGAAATGGACCTCGGTTGCAAAGATGATGATGGTGCCTATGACCACTGTCATTCTGCTTACATCTCTACCCCTGGAAAAGAACTGGCTGAGAGCATGGCTCAGCAGGGACAACCTGAAGATACTGCCTCAGATGACAAAGTTCTTCTTGCACTCTTTAGCAAAGTAAACAAAGATGATGGCTCTCTAAAATCTGCCATGTGTGTGTTTTCCTTGCGGCACATCAATGACAAGATGGAAAAAAACCGGAATGATTGCTACACTAAAAAGAATACCAGCTCATTTTACAAACTTTTTTCAGCAGAAAACCCGTGTGCATTACATGGACTGGTAATGTGAATAATATAAATATTAGTTTTAGAATCTGTGTTAGAGTTTGTGGAAAATATACAACTACATGCTTTAGGGTGGTTTTGAGCTAAACTATATTAAGATGACTGAAAACTCAATAGATGGATTCACTATAGAAATGGAATGTGTTTGCGGGGATTGTGGAACAGGTCAGGTAAAAAATGACAAAATTTTGAGTCTTTTAAGAAGGATTTGATATGTTCTCAAAGATAAGTGTTGCTTTCATAAATGCATTTCTTTTAAATGGTTCCTTCTGGTATGGAAGTTACTGAGTCAAATGCAGAGATTTTTTACGCCCAGGATCAGCTTCCGGGTGATCACTATAGACAATTGTGGTTTCAGTTAATGTATTTACAACGCCCTTAAATGGTATTAAGAATCTTTTAGATGGTATCTGTAATTCAGCATTTTTTTCTCACTTGTATTTGTATTGTTAGACAACTGAAATACCCAGATTTCTTGTATTCAGGGGGTGTTCATATTTTGCTGTGGCTCAAAATACTTGCATAACATGATAGCCATCTTTTTATGGCTTGTCATCACCATGGCTATAAGGTTTTGGGAGGGTATTGTTACACCCATTCAGATACTGTTCTTCAGTCTATGACTGTCTCTAAGAGGCAATTTTCACCATCTCTGTTGGCTTTATGATTGTTTTGGCCACATCACTCTATTCCCAAGCCCTACTTGTGCATACCACTCATTACTGCAGCCGACCCTAAACTGAGTTGAGAAATTGAAACATCTTAAAAATAACTCAGCCAGCTTTTAGGAGGATGTCTTAATTCCCCAGCCCAAGCAAGGTATACACTTGCATAAGCAGCTGTTTGAGCACAACTTGAGAAGTGGTGTGCTCTAGTCCAGGGAGAAGAGTGAGCAGCTGAAGAGATGGGGCATGGGAATACCTTTTTTTGGCATTGACCCATAATCCTTCATCTTGTGAGACTGAAGCCACCTCCCACACAGTAAGTCACTAGCCCTGATGAGCCAAAATAACACATTTTGCTTCAAACCACCAGTGTTACTTGCTGCAGTACCCTGCATATGGGGTGAGCATCAAACACAGAAATCCTGAATGTGACGAGTGGCCGTGGCTTCTGACAAAAAGGAGGTGTGGGTTTCAGATCAGAAAAACGATTTTGTTACCAAATATAGCAGGAAAGGCAAGGTGTGAATGAACTCCTTCTGGTGGCTCTTCCTGCAGCTCAGGATTAAAGCGTAGTGAAGAGGGAATGTGTTGAAGTTCATGAGACAGTTGCCAGGGAGTTGCTTTTCTTTGGATTGCAAAAAAGTAAGAAACAAAACAAAAATTTAAAACAGTCTTCAAGGCAAAGTTGGTTAAACCAGTCTCTATGACATGTTCATTTTAATTAAACCAACCGGTTAAATTTTAAACTGCTGCTATAATGAAATAAAAACAAAAAAATTCTCTCCCTGTATCTCCTGGAAAGTGAAAGCATGGAAGCCGTTCTCAATTAGCAGGCTGCTGTCTGATTACTGCCTGTTGACTGCGGGTAAATGCCCAGACAATCCATTTCTCTCTTTCTACTCTTCAGTGTCTGAGGGGTGTTATATTGTCTGGTAATAGGGCTGCACTTCATTCTTAGCTAGGAATTAGTGATCTGAATGTTTAACATCACTCTGTATTGCTATTCCTTATTAGAATGCAAGCAAAAATTTTCCCTGTGGCTCCGAGCACTTGCCATACCTTTTGGGAAGTAGGAATGGTGTTATAGAGAAGTCGGTACTGCAAAAAGAAGGAATGAATCTCACGGCCGTCACTGTGGCTGTGGAGAATGGGCACACCGTGGCCTTTCTGGGAACGTCGGATGGTAAAATCCTTAAGGTAACGAACTGGATTAAAAGACTGAAAGGTATTTAAAAGGTTATGGACTGTAGTGATAGCATACTGCTATTCTAAAAGTAAATGGGATTTATAAGATCTCATACTAGGAGCAAATTCTCTTGGAGCTTGGTATTTTTCATCTCAAAGAAAAAACACATTATTTCTGATGTACCTCAGCTGTCTGATACACAGATTGAATTAACATTGCCTGAATGACACTTTTCCCAAAGGATTACATACCTACTGAGAGCTTTATATAAACAGCCTTAGGTAATCTAACAATTGCTTTAGCCTTATCTCTATTCAAGCTCATACTGGTTTAAGAGCAACTTTTCATTTTGTAGACATTCTGGCCATTCAGTGAGTAAAGGTGGTAATGCAAAGCCCAGGATAAAGCTGTGATAAATTCTGGTTGTGTGGTGCTCAAGGCTTGACATGTTTGTGGTGTTGAAATAACAAGACTGTAACAGCAAACACCTTCTTTTGCTTGAAAGAGAGTGATGGCCATGTTCAACCTTAAACCTAGCACTGCCAAGTCCCACCAAACCACGTGGGAAGTCATGTGGATGTGGTGCTTAGAGACATGATTTAGTAGTGAACATGGTGATGCTAGTTTAGTGGTTGGACTCTGTGATCTTGGTTGGCCTCTATGATCCAACCTTAATGATTCTATGATTCTGTGCCCTAAGTGACACATCTATATATCTTCTAAATATCTCCAGGGATGGTGACTTAACCAGTTGCATGGGCAGCCTGTTCCAATTCTTGACAAACCTTCCTGTGAAGAAATATTTCCCAATATCTAACCTGAACCTCCCCTGGCACAACTTGAGGCCTTTTCCTCTCTCACTCTTGCTTGCTAATTGTGAGAAGAGACCAATCCCCACCTCACTACAACCTTCTTTCAGGTAGTTGTAGAGAGCATTAAGGTCTCCTCCCCATTTTCTCCAGACTGAACACCCTCAGCTGCTCCTCATCAGACTTGTGCTCCAGACCCTTCACCAGCTCTGTTGCCCTTCTCTGAATACTCTCCAGCACCTCAATGTCTTTCTTGAAGATTCTTCTTAGTCCTCCTTTTGTTCATAATTTTTAGAAACATTTTTATTGTCTTTTACAGCAGTAGCCAGATATAGTGATATTTGTGGGGGGAAAAGCAACATTAACCACCTTTTTCTTCTTCCACAAAATAGGTGTTCCTGTCATCCACTGCAACTGAATACAGCTCTCTTACTATTGAACGAAACAAACCCATAAAAAAGGACCTGGTCCTTGACCAAACCCAAGAAAATTTGTATGTGATGACCACAGACAAGGTAACATGTCCTGCTTGCATTAAAGACCTGGCCCTCTTTCATCTTCTTTGCAACTTTACCTGAGATTTATACCTTTCCCAGTTGCTCCTGGAAATTGTCCTATTTGGTGGGACTCTCCCAACTCCGTGTGCATGAAATCTTTCTCTAATCTAAGCTGATGGACTTGTTTGTTGTGACTTGGAGAACTGTAATATCTGTGATGTTTGGCAATTGGGAATGGGACATGAGTTCCACTCTGCGACTGTACAGGGTCTGTGAGAAGGATGAAGTGGAGATGTTTGGCACCGCACACCTCAAGGTCAGGCAGCCCTGGTGCTCAGTGTGGGGTGCATGGGGTGCCAGTGGATGCTGTAGCTGCCATCAGTTCTTTCCAAGGGCATGTCAGGACTTAGGATGCTGGTGGCTGACGTACTGACACATCTGTAAAGCCACCAGTAGTTTTTGTGGGTCTCACTGTCAAAAACTAAGAAGCAATAGAGAGATTTATGTATTTGGGAAACACTTTGGTTCAGGCTTCTGCTAGAACTGAGTGCAGCAGGAAAAGTCCAGCTTCACTAGGAAAGGCACAGGCAGCCTTTTCTAGGTTCCCCTTCTTTTTGCTGTCAGATGAAGGCACAATGGCAGTCTGTAAAAAAAGGGAGGAAAAAAAGCAAGTCGAAAATGAGAGGGATGCCAGATTTCTCCTCCACCCCCAGGGGTAACTCTTTTCTGACACTTTTTTTTGTGGAGGCTGGAGCTGCCAGTCTCAAATGCTTGGTTCAGCAGCTCTCCCGGACAAGGTGGGTGACAGGCTGTGACCATCTGCAGCGCCGCCAGTGACATGGAATGCAACATGGGAAATGCTCCGCACCAGTAACACAGGGAGAATGGGGGGGCTGTGAGAGTATTTGGAAAAACAGTGCAAGAAGAATGTTTTCTGACTGTTTTATAAAAGGATTAATATAAATTCCTGCTGCAGGAATGTTAGAGTCTAGCTGAATGTTTTTAGGCTAGAAATAACATTGGGAAAAAATGCCAGAAAAACAACTGATAAAGCATTTAATAATATGACAGTGTGAGAGAGAGGTTGCCTTTTTTTTTTTTTTTTTCCTTGAGTTGTTGATAATTCTCATTTGGCTTCTGTTCAGATTTGGAATACAACTCCAAGCTTCAACATTGTCCACAAAACTCTGGGTGGCCTGGCACCCCATTTGACAAGCTGGCATGTTATGTAAAAGCCCTGAGGTCCCCACCAGGCTACTTGGTGTGCTGCTGAGCAGTGTAAGGGATAGCAGCAACCTTGAAGGAAGACAAGCTTTCTGGTGACAGTCAGCTTGAAATGGTAGAATTCAGAAAGACGACAGACAGCTTTTTTTCAGAGAAGACCTGCAAAAAAAAAATCATTCAATCACTACAAAACATTTACATTTAGAATGCAGCAAATTTCTGCTGAAGAAAGGATTTTACTTAAACCTTTTTGAAGTAGCTCTTGTAGACACTGCAGTTCCTGAATAATGTGAATAATAGTTTTCTTTTACAAAACCTGTTTAGCTTAAATATGAATAGCTAAAGTTGGGAGCTCTATAATGGCATTACATTACTGTCATCTCCAGGAGTTAATTACAGTGAGCAGTCCCACCCACTTTTAGAAGCAGATAGACAGGAGGAGAATGGAGGCCTTCGGAGCTGGGAGAAACAAAGTGACATAAGCGAGGGGAGAAGAATAAATGATGAAACATGTACTTCTGGGTTAGGTATGGCTGTGCGTTGTGGGAATAGAGATATCAGAACCCTGATTTGTGAGTTTAAATGGTTAAAGGTAAACAGTAAAGGGCAGCTGGCTGCGCTGATAGGCATGCACGCTGCTGAGCTACCTGGCAGATGCAGACTGCCTCAGCATTTAGAAATTAATTACTTGGGCTCTGTAAGCACTTGAACAAAATGAAACTGGTGATGTGGTAGGTGATATCTTCTTTAAAAAGAAATCAGATCAAGAGAAACGTAGGGAAGAACAATACAGAGGTTAAGATCCATAGTGAGAATCAAGCTCTTCCTTTCCTGTTTCACCTTTCTCCCCTCTTCTCTCCCAGCTTCTGCTGCGGTGCCGACAGTGGTGGGGGGTTTTGAGCAAATGCTTTCAACAGTCCCCTCTGCTCCTAAAGCTTGGATAGAGAGCAGGAGAAACCCCTTGCACCTTCTTGTGGTGCTTGGAAATGAGTTTAGCACCCCTGCTTCTCGTGCTGGTTCATTACAAGTGTATGTCACTGGTGGGATCCCAGATTCCTCAATGTACTTACCGTACCGGGAGGAAAGCAGAAGACTGTGGCAGTCACTTACCATGATCAAGATTGTTTGCTTGTTTTAATTTGTAACAGTTTTTGATTTAGAGTGCCAACTAGAAAAGCTCTAAAATTAGTTTCTTCACATTTTGAAATTGGCCGTTAAAGGAGTTGGTTTTTTGGGTTTGGTTTTGGTTTGGGTTTTTTTTGTCATTAAGGTCACACAAGACTTGCAGAAATGTCCATCTCTAGGGCTTGTTTATGCCTGCCAAAACTGTGAAAGAAATACTTTGTCATTAAAAAAAAAGTCATTCACTGGATATTAAATTACTTATGGGTACCAGTTAGTGAAAGAGTGCCAGTAACTCAGCTCCAATTAGCTAAAAGAATGGAATGCTGAAAAGGTAAATCCCTGTATTAATAAATGCAATAAAATTGCACAATATTGACATTTTCCTTAACAGAGTAATTTTCTTTAATTCTCCAAATATGAAGAAAAGGCCAAACTCAGACTGTCAAAGTAGCTTTGTAATTGCCAGTTGTTTAAAAAAGAGACTATAAGAAAGCCTACATCTCAGAGTTACTGTTTCTACACCTTTTGTGCTTTTTAAAAGTAAAACATAGTCATAAACTGGATGATGTGTGTCCTGTTTTCCTCTTGCATCATCGCAGCCACATAGCTAAAAGGAATGGCTCGTCTTTCTGTGCGCCAAAGAAAAAGTTGTTTATTCTCCCCAGCAAAGGAAATCAAAACCAGAAGCTGTATATTTACTGGGGGAATGAGACATGAGAACTGATGACGTTCCTTTCCCTGCTGCTTCCTGTCATAATTATTTCCATTTTATTTTGTGAATGTATTCCATGGTGTAACGGAAAGCTATGCATAGAGAAGTGCAGTAACCCGAAGTGCCCTGGCTTTCTCATGCTTGCAGACTTACTGAAATGCCTTCTGGCTGGAAGTGCATTTCCAAACAATTTCACCTCCATGGTAGTGATGGGGAGGGGAGAATATTCTGTTTTAAAAATGATCTAGCCAGTACCAAGTTAACCTTTTGAAAGTATCCATCCTGCAGCAGCTGTTTCTTGAATTCAGAGCATTGATGATGAAGTTTCTGTCCTGAGGTGCAGATTTCCACAAGTAATATAACTGGAGGAACTGAAAAGCTCAATTTTTGTAAGACTTGCTCATAATTCTTGATTATAACAATGTCCTACATTACTTGGAAGACAGATAATATTGGAGTGGAGAAAAAAGCAGGAAAAAGTGTGTAAATTTTGACTTTGTTAAGGGGGAAAAGAACAGAATGGTTTTAGATGTATTTTTTTTAATCAGGCTTAGCTCTGAATATAATGTCAGTGTCAAGCCTTCTGCTGCCACAGGCAATGACACTGTACAGTTAAGTCCACAAATGTTTCCATCTCCTTGTGCCTTCCTCAGTTGTTAGGTTTGCCTTGCTTTTGGCTTTCCAGGTGTACCGCTTACCTGTGCAGGACTGCCACAAGTACTCAGACTGCGAGAAGTGTGCCCAGGCGAGGGACCCGTACTGCGGCTGGTGCGTGAGGGAGGGCAGGTGAGTGCTGCCAGCTTTGCTGGGGTGCAGGCAGTGCAACTGCTCAAGTTTAGACATGTGCTGTGGGTGACTGCTTGGCATGGTGATCCCGCTCTTCGTACTCAGCCTTACGCTCCTGATCGTCGTTTAATTTCATCACGCAGACATTTATATCAATATTCTGTGCACACAAAAAAGTCCCCTTGACTTGTTCAGATTTGATTAGTTTGGGAAAATATATACTTTTCTTCTGGTACTGAGAATGATTATACATCTTCTAACTGTATGTTTTATCACTCTTTGAACTGTACAGTCACATGTTCTCCCAGAAAATAAAAAAATACTTCCTATTTCAAATTCAGAAACTATGGCGTATATTTTAAGTACATCAGAAAAGTGTAAAAAAGACCATAAAAGAAAAAATTGTTCCATGTCTAAAATACAGTGTATAGCTCCAATGCTGGTTTTATATAAACATCTATCAAGACATGTAGCTACAGGGAACCCTCACCTACCTGTAGGAGAGCAGAAAGCGACATTTTGCTGACTATCTGCTGAGGTTCACTGAATGAATATTCAAGCACATGTAAACTGGGACAGCACTGAACAGCCCTGAACGTCTCTTCTTTACACTCTGCATTGATTGGAGTGCCGAGAGCGAAGAGCAGTCCTGCCGTTCTCTTTTTGACTACTAAGTTAATTAACCCCTTGGCATGAATGGTTGGGAATTCGTGATTCTAACTTCTTGCTGTTGGAACAAAGGGGCTGTTTAATTATGATATGCAGATGAATTTCAGGCTTCTAGTTCCCTGCCTGAAAATGTGAACTATCGCATTAGGTTACCTATCAGCCTGATGTAGCATAATATAGAGCACTGCAGAGAGACTTATGTGGTGTGTGCAGGTTTATGTAATATACTGCAACTCTTTCAGCCTGGGGTTTCAGTTGCTGTTGATGAAACCTGAGAATTTGGAATGTAACCTCAAACTCCTCCTGGGCTGCCGGGAGTTGAAGGCCTTGGCATATATCATAAAAAAGGCAATTTTCCTTAGATTTCCCTTCAGGTTTCTGATATGACCACTGACCTCAATATCTCAAAATATTAATGGTTTCTGAGAATAGACAAACATGAATTTTCACATTTGCTAGTATTTATTTCCAATGGGGAGAAAAAAGTGTTTCATTTCTAAGTTTCAGTTCTGTCTCATGATCACACACAGCACTTAGTAGTGTGTTTAGGGATATGTTATGTGAATGTAGACTCTGTATGTAAATGATTTGTTTAAAGGAGGTTTGACAGAGCTGTGCAACAACTGCACTGTGTTAAAGCCCCTGATGAATTAATAGTCGACTTTCTCCTACAGCAGCCAGAGATCCTACAGCATTTTCTCTTAAACTTTGCACAGAATGGAAAGAATACACGAGACTGTCCCCACTTCAACAAGCTTTTGTGGCCACATATGCAGCTTCTGTACTGCAGCATTTCTTCCTGTACTTGAGCTGGGAAAATCTCCCAGTGTTTTTGGTGAGGCTGCACAACTGCTCTTGTCTTCCCATAATTGTAACAGTGCCATGGCAGGGAAAAGTCTTAAATAGTGGCAGGAGTTAATGAAAACATTCCCTACGAAATAACATTTCTGGTGCTGGAGTTGCACAGAAGTTCTCCACAAGCTTGTATGTCCCTAGCAACACTTCTGTGTTGCATTTTGCTCTTGAGTGCTGTGTCTTGTCAATGGCAACATATAGGTGTCTGCCACTTGACCTGCAGTAAAAAAACAGCCTGTGCCCACTCATTCAGGATGTTGTTATGTATTGCAGTGAAGATTATCCGCTTGATTTCAGATGGCTCCGTTGCCCAATCGTTCCTGTGCTGTCACTGCCTCTGTACGAATTTGGATTGTGTGATTCAAAGTGCTGTCCAAAATAGTATAGGCACTTGCTTTTGACTTGTCAAACCATCAATAGTAATTATACCACTTCTTCTGTTAAAATTCTCTAATAGGAACCTCACTAGACAATATTAAAGCAAATTTGTAGTCATCATGTGTTGTAATTTCAGTCTCTACTCATGAAATTATTGTGTAGTTCAGAGAAAGCAGAGTCCAGCTATAATACTCCTTTGGTTTGTGTTCCTTTTTTTTTCAGGTGCACAAAGAAGGCAGACTGTGGAACAGCTGATAAGGAGAACCACTGGCTGTGGAGTCCAAGTGGCACATGTGTGACTATCATTAGTGCAGACCCTCAAAATATGAGTCGCAGAGCTCCCACTAAGGTATAAAAGGAAAATATTATATTTCCTTAAATATTCTTTAAGCACATTGATGTGACTACCAGAAAGATGAGTATCTGCATTTCTTTATGCACAGTGGAGAAGAGGAATAGGAGAGTGTTTTGGTATCTCAGTCTCCGTCATTTCTCATAGTGCTCTTTCTTGTCTACTGTTCTTGCAGGTTGAGTTCATGTTTTTGACCTCTGTAAACCAAAGTGATGCACTAGTATGGATGATAAAGCACTTACACTTATCTGAATATTATGAAAGTGTTGCACAGTGTTGTATAACCCATAAAAGGTAATTGATAGGGGAGATTTCATGCTGCCCTTTCAGCTTACTTGAGCATGAACTTAAGTAAGCAGTGAAGCCATAAGCTGTTGCTTTAAAATCAGCAGTGGATTTGCCTACAAAGCAAAGTCTGTCTGGGTACATGGAGATGGTAAATTCAGCATGCAAAACAACTCTGTGGCAACAAAACTGAATTTTTGGACTGTGACCAGGGTGTCATAGCTTGCTGTAATTCCAAATGGAGCATGTCAGTGAAGACTGAGTGCTACCCGGACGTGTTCAGCAAGTAAAATCAATAAAATGGCTTTTAATTCCTCTTAATCAGAAATGAAGAAGCTTTCATTCAAGTCACTTCAATTCCATTTTTAAATGACATAAACAGCATTGTGTTAAGGCCATTTCTATGTTGAATAAAAATACTCATAGAGTGTAACTGGTTTCAGTGAGAAAGGGATAATTGTCTTTTCTACTGGAAATACAAAATGGAAAAAGTTAAACTGTATCATTAACACACTTGAAACATTAAGTCAAGGACAGCATCCCAAATTTCATTTCAATTGTTTTCACTTTCCTTGTTAAGTTTTCCCATTTTATTTTGCTTTTAGTTTCTCAAGTGCTTTCTTTCTCTGAGGAGGTTAAGATCTCACCACCGCTCAGAAATTCTTTTTACAGCACTGGATCTTTTGCATTTACATGGAGTTTTGAGGAAGTCACTTTTCTGTTCATCCCTTGCAAACTCCAGCATTTCCAGCCTCTCCAGCTCTGTTTTCATTATTCACTAATAACACCTACAGTTAATATAATGTTAATTAATTTTGTCAGGGTTTAAGTGTTAACCGCTGTTTACTGTCGCTAAACTGGATGGTGTGGACAAGAATAAAAGATTTTGGGTGTGTCTGTGCTGACAATTTTGTTCTGATCTAATGCATTGACAGGACAAGAGGTTTTTCTATCGGTCTAATTCAACAAAGACCCAGCCTGGAAAAACTGGTAGAGGTGTAAGAAGAAAAGATTACCAGATGAGAAGAAATAAAAATTGAAAAGAGCCATGTTCTGTGATGCTAGCTAAAATACCACCTTTGAAATTGAAATTTTCCAAGTCTTGCTGGGTCTTGGCTCATTTGTTCCAAATATTTCACCTGTTTTAAATTTTGTTTCCAGGTGGAACTGACTGTAAGTCCACTGCCAGTTTTGACTGAGAGTGACAGGGTTTGCTGTACATTTGGTGAAACAGTGCATTCTGCTCAGTTGAAAGAAGGAGTTATTATCTGTGATCCACCTGATATAATTCCTCCAACACCAAAACATCAAGGTAAAGAAATATTGCTACCCTACATGGATAATAAGAGAAAAGAACATAGACGGCTGTTTCTAAAGTGATGTTCTTATATGAGGTGCATACAAGGTGGGGTTTTTTACCTCTTGCAGTCCCTTTCCCCAAATAGTCTGTTGCTGAACTGTCAATTTGTTCAAACTTTTTCTGTTGATATATTTGCAAGGTGTAGCATTCCCAGTGTCTCTGCTGGGAACCTGAAGCAGTAGCTTGGTAGAGACATAAATGTGGAGCCAGAGAGCTGCTATTCGTGTCCCAAACAAACAAAAACCAGTTACTCTAATCTAAGTCTAAGCACTCTGACTTGTGGGAACAGAAGAGATTTATACCTGCTTCATCTGTGAAGGAGTTCATGTCTGACTTCTTGGTTTTGCTCCAGTCAACAGCACTTCAGTGGCTTTTTTTCTGGTTCATGTCAGAAAGCTATCCTTTCTATCATACAGCCTTCTGCCTCTTCTGTGTGTCCTCCACCTTCTGGAGCAGTAAGCCTGGTGGAAAAATACTTGATCATATAATTAAAGACTGCATCATTGTTCTGAACCACTGATTATAGGCCTAAGGTCTGTTGCCAGCCATAATTCAGTGCAATTTCCTAGACAGTGCATTGTTCATGCTTTAATTCATGCATCTTGATGCATAAACACATGGAATGAAAGTCCTTACACAACACTGTTGATTATGTATCAAGTTTAAAAATCTGAAGAGAAATAACAAGCGAAAAACGTGCTCTTACCGCTCGCATACATACCCCTGAGGATAAGTCTTTTATATGTATCATAACAGTCATGAACTGTCAAAGTGGTACTTGGAAGCACTTTTTAAGATAAGTTTCAATTCTCTTAAGGCTGAAACAGGTAAAAATCTAATTTTAGTTGCAGTGAGAGTAATTATGTCAAAATCTCATTATTGAGTTTTACACTAGCTGGAATACATCATAGTATCAGATTCTGCTAAGTGTTAAAGCAGCACTCTGTTATTTAGGGCCAATTTACATTCCCTAAATATTTTGTAAAACAGGACATAAAGCAATGGGGTTGATAAACATGATATCTTGCTGTCGTCCAGCATTAAATGTAAGACCAGAAGCCTGTCTGAGAAGGCATTAGAGTAAGCAAATAATCTAGAAATAATCTGACTCTCTGAGTTGGTTGCACATCTGAAAGGATGTTCAAAAGTAATATCAGGGTGCTCAGAAACTCAGCAGACACCAGCAGAAAGCAGGCAGCTACAAACATTCACAGAACCACAGAATTTTTAGGGTCAGAAGGGATGTGGGGAGGTTACGTAGTGTAACCCCCCTGCTAAAGCAAGTTCACCTGGATCAGGTTGCACAGCATCACATCCAGGTGGGTTTTGAATGTCTCCAGAGAAGGAGACTTCACAACCTCTCTAGGCAGCCTGTTCCAGTGCTCTGTCACCCTCAAAGTAGAGATGTTTGTCTTCCTATTCAGATGGACCCTCCTGTGCGTCAGCTTGTTGGCACTGCTCCTTGTTCTGTCTGAACTGATTCTGGCCCCATCCTTTTGACACCTGCCCTTAACATATTTGTATGCGTGGTATTTGTATGTGCCTGGCAGTATGTGTCAAAAAGTCCTGAGCCGTCCAGTTAGCCCTATTGATGTTGGAAGAGTCTGGGTTACTTCGGTTGTCATTGGTTCCAAAAGGAATTTCCTGCAAGGATGCCTTTTCTCAGTCCTGTTGTTAGGAAATCCCCTGCCATTCCTATGAGTCTGAAATATTGAAGGGGACCCAGTGCAGGCAGAGCTGACTTCCAGCCAAGCAGCTGATGGTCTTCCAAGAACCTGTTCAAGGAAAGCAGAGTTTGAAATTGCTCAACAGCTTGTGAAATAGCTTGTCATAAGGGCTTAATGATTTCTGCAAAAGGTATTTCAAACAGTTTCACTCTTTAGTAATAATCCAGACAAGAAGTACATTTGTGGAGAAATCATGTATGGCAAACTGAAGCTCACAATTGCCTGTGGTTACAGTGTTGCAGGCACTGTTGGGCTTAACCACAAAGATCACTTGCTTGAATTCACCTGACAACATTTTTAATTCACAAATGAAAGAAGTAATTTTACATGCAGACATATTCAGATTTAAGAAAATGTTTTATTTAAAATGACTGTTCTTGTGCCAGTTTTCATCTGTGTTCAGTTATGTCCTTACTTAGATTTCCTTGTTCTTCTACACTCTTTAAAATTCTAGCATGATGATAGCAACACTGAAAGACACTTCCATAAAACAAAGCTATTCTTTAATTTTGCTTCTTTCCTTTTTTCTATCTCTGCTTTTCTTCTGAGAACCATGTGCGGAAAAATTTTGTAAAGCTTAAAAAGACAAAACAGAACTTACACACTTAAATTCAGGAGATCCAGAGTGTCAACAGTATAGTTAAATATTTGCTTATGTCCTGTAAAATAATAAAACTGTTATCATTGTATCATTCAGCTCAAGAGCTGAAGAATTCAACAACCACTTGGATAATTTTTTTTCTTTTGTGATAGATCATGTTTCAGTTCCACTTCAGTTAACCTTTGAAAAGAACAAGATTTTTTTTGCATCACATACTTACCCTTTTTATGACTGTGAAGAAGCAATGAATCTTATTGAAAATCAGCCGTAAGTATTTCAGTTTCTTAAGTGTTTAGATCATGTAGCTTGATGTGTTAGGTAACTGACACCTGAATTACTCAATCATTTCTTAATTAAGCCTATGGCACTCTCAAAATTTGCCAGTGTCCAAATCATTTTTCTTGCATTTTAATGGAGTTTATAAGTGGTTGAAGGGCACCTGGTGAGCCAGCAACATAAAGGATGGAACAGAAATATTCATGGCACATATAATTAAGGCCAGTTCATTGTGCTGCCGTTTCTATAGCTGCTAATGTGTCTACAGGTGAGCAACATGGACATCTGTGTGCCTACTTGTTCCCTGTAATGGTAGTAGTTTGGTGCTTTGGGTTGCAGTGCATTCAAATAGGGCAGGTGTAGCCAGCCCTAACCCTCTGTTCATCCTTATGTATGAAGGTTGATCAAAATCACTTCCAGTCCTCTCAGGCTTGATCTCAAAGATTTTGCAAATACGGTGTTTTTCTGATCCTTGCTCAAATATTTATTTAAGGGATAAAATAGCTTTTTGGGTTCTTGAACTGTTCTTACGAAGTTTTCGTCTTAATATCATAAGGACACTATAACAGACTGATCAACCCTCCATGAACAAATATGGAATTTTGTTTACTTTTCTTGTTAGTGGGGGAAAAAGCCTGACAATTTGTCATGACTACCATGTTATATTTGTAGATGCTATTCCTGTGCAAGCAATAGATGGAATTGCCAGTGGGACTGGAAGAGACATATCTGTGAAGAGTCCTCTTCAGCACAGGATGTGATTAAGCAAAATATGGTAATGTTTAAAATAAAGTTATTAGGCCTTTTTATTAGAACACTTCAATATTTTGTTTTCTGTATCTCTCATATCAGTTGGTTGAATTAGAGATTTGAAAATAATTCTAAAGTTAACTTCAGAAGTGTAAGGTGTTTTTTTTTAGTGACAGTGCGGGGGTGGGAATTTAAGGGTGTGATTGAGGAGGGGCAGTGAGACTGAATAACTCCTGAAAGGATATTTCTGTTCCTTTTACTATTTTGTTTCAATGGGAGGAATGAGATTTCAAGGCAGGGAGAGATAATCACCCACAGCTTTGACATACACTGCAGTCATTTTTAGCATGTCTAATTTGAAAGGGTGTAATCAAATCTGTCACTGTATTTTAAGCATGAAGTTTTTCAGAACAATCATTCTATTGTCCAAAGGCCGTTGGAGCTTGTTGTGATAAGACTTTTTATTTGTAATAACATTTAAAATGTTTCTGTCCCCAGGAAGGAGATTGCCCACAGTTTCTAAACCCTGACCCTCCAATAATACCTATGGAGTACCAAACAACTGTCTATTTTGAGGGAAGACATCTGGATTATTATCAGGTAAGAAGATTAATTCAAAGCCAGCTGTCATTTGAATGGCTCTTAAAATGCATCCACACCCCTAAACTAAAGCATTAGTTCATGTGCCTTGGAGATCCTGCTTGTAATTTAAAGAAAGAAAAGAGCTACACATTCAAGTTTGATATAATATTGGTTACTGTGGTGGAGTCATCACCAGAGAGAATCAGAGCTGGAGAAAATACTCTACTAAAATGAAGGGGGCATTTTAAAGAATGTAAGTTGGATCTATTAAAACATTGGACAATTATTTTTCATCTAATGAAATGAGGGGATATGTAGGAATTGTGTTTCACATCTTTTTCTAATTAAATACTTAGTGAGTTTTGTTGCTATTGTTCTAGAATGACATCACTGTGTACTTAATTCAGTTTTCACCTCTCAAACACCAAAATGCCCTCAGACATTTAATGTTTCTTAGTTTGGATAAAATAATCTTTTGCTTTTGTGTGTGTGTATGACCATTAAACCAGAAAATCAGGGATTTTCTCAACCATAGCAAAGGTTTCTCTTTCTTAGTACTCACTTCTAGAAAACAAATTACAAGGCTTCTAAGAAGTCAGATAGACCTCAGGGTTTTAATTGCTTTATAGCCTAGACAATGCATAAAATATTATTGTTAGTTGGATAAAACTGAAGCTTAAATACCATTTCTAGGTGATAGTTCAGGTATTGTTATCAGTTTCTATTCTTTGTCTCTGCGTTGTCTTTGTGTAAATGTGAATTGATGATAGATGCACTGGGGAGTGGATCGATTTCTTTAACTACTGGTCATCTATCAAGGGAAAGAAGGCTCTTGTTTTTCGAGGTTTTTTTTTCCTTTTTCAAATTGAAGTACTGTATGGCTTCTGAATTCCTTCTATCACCTTTGCTGCTCCTGTCAAGGGATGGAAAAGGGTCAACAGGTCTGAAGAGTAGCAATGTATGAAGGGTATTCAGAGAAGTGTAAAACACAACTCATAAGCACTATAATCATATGAAGACCATGATGTGTGTCACTACTATAGACATATATGAAAACTGTTCTATAAAAATGTATGTTCAAAAATAACCATTTTTGCTTGAAGACCTTAAAATATATGCAGACAATGAAATCCAAATTTGGCAAATTTGGTCTGTTCTCCAAGATGCCAGAACTGGTCCCTGGTACGATGTCTGGCTGTGTGCAACATATGGCACACAACCCCTCTCCTAAACCCACAGCTCTCTCTGCTAAAAATTGAAAAGTGTTCCAGAGATCATACTCATATTTCTTTTGTTCAACACTGTGAAGAGCTGTTTTTCTGGCCAAGAGGACAATCATTTCCTGCTTTCTTGATATAATTGGAGGAGCCCTTTCTCTCTCTAGAACAAATTCAGGGCAGATACACAATCTGGATGTGCTGAATTTGCGGACCCTTGTCCTCCAAGGAGAAACAGCAGCAGGAATGCAAACACTCCCTCGTCTAGTTTATAATTCTATGAATAAGCACTTTAATCTTTCTGAACTACTAGTAACAAAAAGGGAATGGAAAAAAGGCTGCTGGGTTCTTTTGATTCTGTGAGATATCAATTGCATTTAACAAATGCAAAGACACATCCTGTGGATTGAATGCTTTGTCAAGGGTAGCAATGTTTAACAGTTTGCCTACAGAATGTATTTGGAACTTGGAAGGGGAAGGCTTGGAATTAACTTGGAACTGGGAAGGCTTACGAGGAGTTCAAGTCTCTGTAAGAAGTCAAGGTGAATGCATAGTCCCAAAACTGGAAAGATGCTGAAGAGTAGTGAGTGTCAAATGATGTCAGAGTAGTTTTTCTTGGGTGAGAGCCATGTGAAAATGTCATCTCTGTCATGGGATCAGCTCCATATATCCTGGTACAGCGGTGCATTTTTAAGTCAAAACAAAAATGCCTTTAGTGACAGGACTTGAATAGACACACACAGTGACTACAGCTCTCTAAATACAGACCTCTAAAATATGTGATAACAGACAAATAAGGCATGAAATAGTTGTAATCACAGAGGCACTCATGCCTGTGGGGTCATGCTATCTGCAGCAGTAGCTTTGGTGACTGAAAGTTCATTTGAGTAAGGCCATAACTTACACTCAGCTTTTGGTAAACATCTCATGGAAGACAGGGTGGCTCAGGAGAAGCCATGGATGGATATTTTGTAGGGGTTGACCCACAGCCCAAATGCTAAATAGCATTTGACTTCTCATGTGGAACAATTTTGCCACAGGATATGCTGGGCATTACAGCATTTTTGAAGCTAGCAGTCATGCAGTTATGAGCACATTTAAGGCCTTTATTGATTAGAACATTGGTATATCCATTTTCCTCCTATTTTCCTCCTATTTTCCTTGCCTAAATTCTTGCTTAGAAAAAGCAAAAAGTTAATGTTGTGTTGTCACTTTGAACTACTGGTTCTATTATCTTTGTTTAATCTGTGTTTTACTTAAAAGGGCGTTGCACACTCAGCCTTACTGTGGATGACTAAGTGCACTATCCAACATTGTGCACGTAAGCATCTTCATCTCTAGGTGGAGATGAACAGTGAAGGGCTTACCTAGTGAGTAGGAGAGGTAAATGGCTTAAAAAAACTGCAATTGCAGAACTATATCAAGAATTATTTCTATACTGGAAGTATAGAAACTGCTATACTTCCACTGAGGGTGGAAGTATAAGCTCACATATTTTGTATGCTCCTCTTAACATGTAAATGCTTAAAGTACAATGAATAAGTCTCCTCATGATAGCTTCCACTGGAGGGAAATAGACTAAAAGAGGAGGTGCTGTTGACTGTTCTTCTGCCCCTCCTTCCTCTGAAAGGATTTCAGTAGGAAGGAGAGATAAATCTAAGCTGTTGTCATTCTTCTGGGAAAAGCCTCATCCAGGACAGGCAGAGGGAGGGAAGTTTAGTACTGATCAGTCATATTGCATGCAATTTCTGAGAGGCATTCTCCAGCTGCGTCCTTGAAAGGTTGGCACAGTAGGAGAGACAGATGTACCGGCATCAAGATGACCTTATTAGCCCACCAAAGATTTTAGTTAAAAGTAATTTCCCATTTGGATTTGTCTTTGTCATGTGTGTCTGATGTGTAACCTGCTTCCTAGTGTTTGCTACACATCTCTTGCACCAAAACTACTGACTGTGAGCTCTGTGGCCTTCTGCTCAAGAGCCTGGTATAGCGACTCCTGATTGCAATGCACTCCAGGTATCAGCTGTCACACATACCGAAGTCCCCCTCCTCTCCCAGAGCCTGCTGTTAAGCATGTGGGAAAGCCTTACAGCAGCAGCGGAATTTGAACACTTTTGAAAAATACATGTTATATTAAAACATGTGGAGCAAGGAAAACGAGGCAGCATTCTATAAAAAAATAAATTTGTAAGGAGTTGCTTTAACACTTGCACTATATAGATGTTTTCTGTAAGGCTGAGTGGGCTGTAAAAGTTTCAGACAAGGCTCTTCAGAGCTCAGTCAGTAGGTTAATTTTTATGTAGCTTTCTAGGAGGAAGAAGTAAAAGGTTTGTTTTCTTCTATAAAATAAGCACCCAGAGTCTCAAGTCAGGTCCTTTACCTGCTTAAAACATGTTGTCCTCCTCAGCCCCAAACCTTGGTCAGCTCATGTCCACTGCCCAACCTGTCACAGTGAAGGTGCAGTAGGAAAGCTTTCCACAGCGTTAATTAGATAAACCTAGTGACCCAGGAGTTATCTGTGATTCCAACATTGAAGAAGTATCTACAAATAAAAAGGATAAGATGCTCATACGCAGGACTTAGATGACAGCAGGAGACAATGTACTTAACCTTTGGAACAGAAAAGAGTGAGTGACCCCTGAGTGATCCCTGAGTGATGCCTGAGTGACCAGTGAGTGACCCCAGAGTGACCCTGAGTGACCATTATTTCTTTGCCATGTGTGCTCCAAGATTCAGAAAGGTCTGGTCAAAACAAGGGACTAGTTCTTTACATCCATAGTGAAGTTCTCATGAAGTCCAGCAAGGCCACTGACAAGGTCCTTCATCTGAGTCAGTGCAGACTGGGGGTTGAATGGGTTGAGAGTAGCCCTATGGAGAAGGACTTGGGAATGAAACATTAGATGTGAGCTGGCAATGTGCACTTACAGCCCGAAAAATACAATACAATACAACAGTATCCTGGGCTACATGAAAAGAAGTGTGGCTAGCAGTTCAAGGGAGGTGATTTATCTTCCTCCAGGCCACTCTCCTGAAACTTCAGCTGGAGTATAGCATCCAGCTCTGGTGTTCCCAGTATGAGAAAGATGTGGATCTGTTGGAGTGGGTCCAGAGAGGAGACATGGAAATGATCAGAGAGAGGATAAGAGCTAGAGTACCTCTCCTATGAAGAAAAACTGACAGAGCTGAGGAGGTTCAGCCTGGAGAAGGCTTCTGAGAGACATTTTTGTGGACTTCCAATATATAAAGGGGGCTTATAAGAAAGATGGGGAGATATATTTTACCGTGGTCTGTAGGGTCAGAAACAGGGGCAACATTTTTCAAACTGAAAGAGAGTAGGTTTAGATAGATAAGGAAGAAATCTTTTACAATAAGGATGATGAGAGACTGGAACAGGTTGCCCAAGAAACTTGTCTGTACTCCATCTCTAGAAGTGTTCAAGGCCAGGTTGGATGGGGTTTTGAACAACATGGTCCAGAGAAAATATCCCTGCCTATGTCAGGGTTGTTGGACTAGATGATCTTTGAAGGTTCCTTCCAACCCAAACCATTCTGTGATTCTGTAAAGGTGAAAGTCGTCTTGTCCCCCAGTAGTTCTGATTTCATATGTCTTTACCAACATTACGGTCTGAAAGTATCCTTGCTACTCACTTCTTTCTAATATTATTCTGGCAAAGCTGTTTGCATGTCTGTCCTATGGGCAGGAGAATGACCCAGCAGAGAAATAATGTCATGGGATGAGGTTTTTAGCCAGCTAAGTTCTTTGACTGAATCACAAAACAGCCAAGATGAGAGTTTTGTCAGTGCAGTGAAGGTCAGTATGTGGTACAGACTTAAGACAGGAATTAATAGATTTAGGATCTAGGGAGAAGAGAGAGGAAGAAGATGTCTCAGAGGCAGGAATACCCTGAAACTAGTGCTGCCATTGAAGACTGTCCTATGAAAATAGAGCTGGAGTTATGGTAAGGCAGGAGAAAGGTAGCAAGAGCGAGAGGTGTTCATTCCAGTTTCCCATGCAGCTCTTGCATTGATGCTGTGCCCAGAATCCCTACAGAGAAAACCTTTAAGTGCCGAACTCACACAGGTCTGTTAATAACACATCTGATGTGTGAAGCCATCCAGTATTCACATCTCTTAGCTTTTTCTTATTGCTCCCTAAAACAGAGTGCTATATATGATCTTGCTTTCCTTGAACTTCCTGGTGTGCCTTCCATGAAAGAATGTTGGAGAAGTGCAGCAAAGTCGCACATTGCTCTGGCTCAGCGTTTCACTAGCATTGCTTTGGAAGATGACTGTAACCAGCTAGTTTTCTCCATTTGGATTTAATTACTTCCAGTGATGAACAGGATATCGCCTGGTGATATTTTACTATGCTTGGTGATGCTATACAAATTCTAAACTGAAATTTTCTCATCCTTAGGGTAAAAAATTTGTGGTTGGAAACAGCCAACTTGAATTTGAAGCTTCTGTTCATGAGTCAGATGAAGGAAAATTTTCATTCGTGAGTAAAGAGGTAAATGTGAAAATATGATTCACTTACCAAATATGCTCAGTTCCTCTTCTAAATTGTTCCAGTAGCCACATGTGTCCAGAATTATACAGGTAATATGTGTTTCCCTCAGAAAAGAAAATCACCTCTGATGGAGATTCTCCTTCAGCATTAGTAGTCAAAGGCAACAGTTTTGGGTCAGAGCTCCTGAAGTCTTTCCTCAAAGCCCTCAATCTTTCTCCTTGATTTCTCTTCGTGTGTAATCCATGTAATAATCTAATTATCTCTGGAGGAATTCGAGACCATTACTGTTTTATTCTTCACTGTTTATGCAATCTAGTGAAATCATTGAGGATAAAATGCAAGAATTTCAGTGCTCTCTGTCTCCACATTCCAATTCATTATCTTTCTCATTTTGTATCTGTAAAAATGGGAATGGTAAGAATGGTAACAGTATGCTGTTGCTTTACTACCTAGTAGTTATGCTTCTTTCACTCTTGCTTGTTTTGCTGAGAAAGGAAATAATATTTTTAAAATAGTCTATTTTCTAAGCTCAAAGTTTGACTCACAAATGTTATGCTGACTTTAAACTTTATGTCTTACAAGCTCACTAACAGTAGTTTTGAGAATTAATGAGCATTTATGCATCAGCTGTGCCTAGCACAAAACATTTGCTTTATAAAGCCTCTGTATTTTTGTTTGTTCTTCTTGTTTCCCAACAATTGTCATTGCTGCTGTCTTTCAGCATGAGCAGAAGCTCATGTCTTGGAGCATGTGAACCTTGTGATTTGGCTGTAAAATGAGGAGGTTGCACTGCAAAAGATGCAAGAGATTTCCCCTCCATGTGGCGCGAGTCTGCTGTGCCCACAGAAGTAATGGGGCCAGATGGTGTGGGAAGGGAGAACTCAGCAGGGTCAGCAGCTATACTTACTGCCTCTGAACAGTACTTTTGCTGCTTTGATACTTATAACCAAATGTAAATTAAATTAATGAAAAGCGAGTGTTCAGATATTGCTGTCCCTTGGTACTTGGAAAATTCTGATTGTGAAGAATTAGGTTCATTAAAACATTTTTCTATAAATGTATTTGGCCAAGATGAAAAAAAGGCCATAAGGCTTGGGAGAGTTTCTGAAACCTTCACAGGTCTGATTATTGAGAATCATAGAAAATTCATGAAATTAACCTTGCCAAATGAAGGTATAAATATCTCTATTATGTCATCTTTTCCAGTTCTCCTATAGTGCAAATGAGACCCTACAACTTAACTTATCCATAAAAACAGATAAGGTCAAGATTGACAGCAAACTGGTGGGTAAGTATGAAATATGGGATTAAAGGGAGATTAATTAGATTAAATAGCAGAAATCTATTCATAATTTGGAGTCTTGCTAATAAGAATGGTTGTAGGTTTTACTGGTTTAGGTGAAACAAATCTGACAGATCAAAAGTTATTAATACTAAACTAATGCATTAAACATCTGTGTTGTCAGCAAGTTTGCCAAGTGACACCAAGCTGCGTGGTGCAGCTGACATGCTGGGGAGAAGGGATGGCATCCAGAGAGACTTTGAGGGGCATGAGAGATGGGCTTGTGCAAACCTCATGAGGATCAACAAGGCCAAGTGCAGGGTCCTGCACATGGCTTGGGGAAATCCCAAACACAAATACAAGCTGAAATATGAAGGGATTGAGAGCAGTCCTGCAGAGCAGGACTTGGGGGTTAAAAGCTGAACCCAGCAATAAGTGGGTGCAGCCCAGAAAGCCAATCATATCCTGGGCTGGCTCAAAAGCAGCATGGCCAGCAGGGCAAGGAAGGGGATTCTCTCCCTCTACTCCACTCTCATGACACTCATGACATCTGGAGTGCTGTGTCCAGCTCTGGGCCTGCCACAGAAGGAAGACATGGACCTGTACAGAGTGGGGAGGGCCACAAAGATGATCAGAGGGCTGGAGCACCACTGCTATGAAGAAAGGCTGAGAGAGTTAGAGTTGTTCAGCCTGGAGAAGAGAAGGTTCCAGGGAGACCTTATTGCAACCTTTCAGTACTTAAAGGTCACTTATAAAAAGCATGGGGACAAAGATTTTGCAGGGCCTGTTGCAATAGGACAAGGGGTAATGGTTTTACACTGAAAGAGGTGAGATTTAGATTAGATGCAAGGAAGAAGTTTTTTCCAGTGAGGCTGGTGAAACATTGGCACATGTTGCTGTGCTGGTTTCAGCTGAAGTAGAGTTAATTTTCTTCACAGTGTCTAGTACACGGCTATATTTTGGATACCAGAGAGATGGTAGATGCCCCATGCCTGGAAACATTGAGGTTCAGGCTGGATGGGCCTCTGTGTAGAATCATAGAATCACATAATATCCTGAGTTGGAAGTGACCCACAAGGACCATTAAGTCCAGCTCCTGGCTGTACACTGGACAATCTCCAAAATCACTTGATCTAGCTGAAGTTGTCCTTGCTCATGGCAGAGATTTGGACTAGATGACCTTTAAAGATCTCTTCCAACCTAAAGTATTCTGATTCTCTGATTCTATGGTTTTCAAGATTGCTTTTGCTCTGAAGTGCAATCCTAATAGCAAAGCTTCCCAGTTCATACTTACTTAAGTATTTTGGTTTTTTTTTTCAATTATCTTTTCCTTTCCTCAGTAAACTTTACTCATCAAACAGCAGAAAGAGGATCCTTCTCACAGCCATTCATATGGACTTCACCTGAAATCTCATCTCTTAGCTGTGTCTCAGTTTAAACAGGTTCTGCAGTCCCTATGTCAGTTGGCAATCAGGAAACCACAGAAACATTCAGTGTGTTTTCAGCTTATTGCTGTGTTTATTTATTTCTATTAAAAAGAAATAAAAAATTATAGCACAAAGACTTGACCTCTGATAAAAATCTCCTTATGAATATAAATTTCATTTCTTTTTAACACACAATAATGAAGCAATTATGTCTGTAAGTCTAGTCCTGAGCTGAGGTAAGGAAGCTCCTTCAAAATTGATGGAGCAATATTTAGGAGCTGAGACCTACCTTACAGATCTTTGGACTGACATTTAAGGCAGAATATTGCAAAAACTGTGAGGCAACCCTCTTGTTACTTGCATGATGAGTCAACATCAGGAAAATACTAGTACCCCAAGTAATTTCCTCTGCAGATTAAATCTTCAGACCATATTTTTCCAACTGTACAATATTTAAATTTATTCCCTTTAATATTGGCAGCATGAACTACGTTTTTAGAAGATTTTCCTTATGGCTCTGTGTGCAGTGTTAAAAGACTTAAAAGAGGACCTGGCATGAACATTACAGGGAGATCATATTACAATCTCACACTGTCTTAATTTTCATTCCAGAGGCTATCATGTTTAAAACTGCAAAATTTTGACGAGATAGTCCCAACATCTTTTTTCCAAGTCAGGGAAAAACATTAAAAAAAAAAAAAAAAAAGAAAGAAAAAGAAAGCTAGCTAAATTATTAAAGAAATGTTATCATTCAAATGGAAATATAGAACCTTTGCAGGAGGGGAATTGAAAAATTATCAGTAAATATCTCTTTTTAGTATAAAAGGGATTTTTTAAAATCCAAATTCTTTCTGGCTTTCAGACTCCCTTGCCATGTGAAATCCAGAGCGTAATGTGTTTTTATGCATCTTGAAAAGAATTGGATTTGGGTATATGGCTGCTGCTGAGAAGCACCTTTGAACCTGCCAGTGAAAGAACCCTTTTTTTGTGTAACACTTAGTGAATACTAAGTTATGATAGCATTTTTACATCTCAAGCCATCAGGGGTTCTGAACAGTGTGAAATCCAATATATCCCTTTTATCCTTTGTCCTTTTTATCAATGATATCACAGCTGGTATCTCAAGGTGATGGATAAGAGTCTGAATCTAATGAGTGGCTTGCTGCTGGTACATATAATGAGCTGATCAGTGAACAAGGGGAGTGGTTAATGCTTTAAGGCCATGGCTTTCTTCATTGCATTTATGCAACTGGATGTGAGGGACATCAAGACTTTGCAGCGCTGACATTTTACTGAAGGATGGAATAAGTACAGCCAATGAAGGATAATAAAGTAATTCAATAAACATTCCCATGCTGTACCTGGTGGCCATGTGGTCATCTGGGTGGGAAATGCCAGGTTTAGGAAGTCAAGGGGGAGATTTGCTCAACAGTATTTCCTGTTCAGGTGTCTGTGCAGTAGCAGTTTTTCAGAGTGCTGGAAAAAGGAAGCAACCTGGTTCCTATAAAAGTGATTCACAGCAAGGAAACTTTTCCTTGCCACTGTCCACAAAGCAAACAGCAGCATACCCGGGCTGTCAGTCTGGTGCATTTCCCCAGCACTGTGTCTACATCCCGCATAGAGAGTGGATAGCTGACACACAAGCTGCAGGAAATATTGTCAGGTTTATGTTTGTTTGCTCAGTGCCTTCCGTATTGATGTGCTCAGTTTATGAAGCAAACGATGCTACTCCTGCTTTGTACTCATCAATTCCTTGGAAATTCAAGATATAGATTCAATCAAATGGATGCTCTTTGTCATTGATTCATTTTTACAAATGCCAAAGTCCTTCAGTTTTGCATACACCTCTAATGATACTTCAGCTGATTTTGTGCTGGTAAAACTACTTGAAATCAAGTGGATATGCTAACTTGAGGTAGGAAGGGTTAAAATCAGGCTTCATTATTGCATTAACTCTTCATTGTAAGGGAAAGAAAATAAACCTGTTTCTATATTAAAGACTAGCTGTGAAACTGAATGCTGAGGGTTTTAAATATACAGCATTTAGAGAAAAACTGCCTGTATGGGATTACATGTTCTCCTGCAAGAGGCAGAGACTAGCCAAGATTTGGGCATCTGCATTATCACGCCTAGCAGGGGAATAAGGCCACTGCTGAAAAAATAATGGAAAATGAGCATTATCATTTTACTTTTTCAATTCAGTAGAAATCTGACATGGTAGTCTCTTGGAATTAGATTTCAAAAGCTACTGCTGCTGCTGTTATCTAGGAAGATACCAAGTGTATTGAAATGTTAGTGACTGGAGGGTGGTTTTGGCAGTGTCCCTCCTAGAGTCCTGCTCCTCTGAGAGTAAAAGCTTGTTTTAAATAGACATTTTTAATGGCTTTTACTATATGCATCTCAAAGGGATTTATCCTTGTCCACATCTGTTTACTTTCCTTTATTTTCTGCATCTTTAAGTATGAACCTTGTTTGAAGAAAATCCAGTGTCACTAAAGCTACTGTTTCTTGAGACTTAATGAGGGGAAGGGGAAGATGTTGAATCTCTGTCTTGTATACCCCATTCCCATCTGTAAGCACATTTAACTCTTGAAAGAGCACAGGAGGAAACTTAAAAAGCTTTCTGCTGTTCTGGTAAGTTAAGTTGATTTACAAGACTCAAAAAATGCCAGAGCCTCAGTGGCAGAGGGTGGGAGGCTGTGTGGCTGGAAATACAGAACAGCAAAGAGTAGAGAAAAATAGGGGAAAAAAGAAGGAGCAGAAAAGCAGGGAAAAAGATGGTTTCCTCTTTACAATAATCATCTCACCTGTCCAGGGAGGCACAGCACTCCCATGCTGGGTAATCTGTGCGACTAGCATGCTTTCCCTAGAGAAATGCGTGGCATTTTTCAGGCTGTTTTCTTCTGGACTAGTCCTCAAGTGCATCTCCATATGTTATTTTGCAAGCCCAGGCTCTCCTTATGGTGCTGAACCACCGAGGTATCTCAAGGTTTTGCATCTATTTGGGAAAATTAATTTTATTCAGTGACTGTACATCATGCTAGAGATTGATGGGGGCCAAAACAAGCTTAGTGTCTGGGACAATTGGTCTCTGCTTCATCAGTAAGAGAGGTATGACTATCAGATGTGATTTCTTGGCTCAGAAAAGCTAAAACTGAACCCCACTACAGAAGGAATAAGGTGTACATCAGGATGACAGTTCAAGACGAAAGGGAAAACAAAAATGAGAAAATAGAGAAGAATGAAGAAATACAGAGGTATTAACTTGAACAAAGGTTAACACTTTTTTAAGTGTTAATTTTCTATTTGGTTCAGGCATTAGTGATGATTGGAAAGTCCCAAAAGTCCTGGAAATAGCCTACAAAGGCAGCTCTCTTCCTTTAATCCTGCAATTGGCAGAGGTCCCATGCCAGCAGATGTCTGCCCCAAGTGACATCCATGCAGAGACTGTACCTTCCATATCCGACTTGGGATGCTCCAGGAGGACCTGATTTTTGAATTAATCTTTGAACAGTTGTATGTGTTATTGAAGTTAGTCAAAGTAAGGACTTTGTACTTGAATGTTTTGACAGTTCCTGAGTGACAAAATTATATTTTGGTTTTACTTGATAGTAGTCATACTCTGCACATGGATAAATGTCAGGTTTTTCCATAGAGGAAAAACATAATTTCCTCTCAGCATCATTCAGGGGTTAAGTACAGACTGTACATATTACTCACATGACTCCACTGAACTTTATACACAGGGTTAGTTTTTCTTCCTAAAGGACACTGAATGTCCTTGAAAAAGACAGAAATGTCTGTTTGCTGTTCCTCTTTCAGTGACTCTGTACAACTGCTCCTACGGACGAAGCGACTGCAGCTTGTGCCTTGCTGCCCATCAGGACTATAAGTGTGTCTGGTGTGAAGAAGATGGCAAGCCCAGCAAGTGCGTTTATGAAAAACTCTGTCACGCTCCCCCCACCGACACGTGTCCTCCTCCAGAAATCACTCGCGTAAGATTGCTTTTTTCTCTCCCTACCAGTGTAATATTTTTCAGGAGAAAGCAGCCAAGCAAGCTCATACTGAAAGGCAGGTTTTTTCTTAGGGTGTTAAGTAAGCCTCTGAAATAGCTGAAAGGAAATAATGTCAGTAGTGATGTGTGAGAGAGATTTGTAAAGACTCAAAATAAGAGATTGAATGGAGTCTTTGAGCCTCCTTGTTTTCCAAGCCTTGTCCTCACTGTGTCAGAAGCCAGGCTAGCAGTGCATGCTTAAAATGTGGCACTTGATTCTTGCATTCTTAGCATGGATTTTTTTCTCTCCTTTCTACCTGAAATCAGTCTGTAAGAGAGCTTCACTGCTCCTGAAACTACAAGTACATAACAGGCTCATTTACAGCCTTCAAGCTAGACTTTTAAATAGTATTTAATAAGGGAGCATTCTGCATCACAAAATATTTTCCAGGTGGTAGTGATATTTTTCAGTGCACACCGGCATCAAACCCAAGGGTGTAGGAATTGAATGTAAGAGAGGCAAGTGCACACCTCTGACTTACTCTGCAGTTGGAACATTCATCCAGGGTCAGGGAAGATTGTTGTCCACCTTGGTGGATCAGCAGGCAAAGAAAGTCATAAATCCACGTCCTTTTCAGAAAGAGGCCAAATGCTGCTTTTATGGGCATACTTGTTGAGAGAAGAGTGATACATGCTTCCACTGGGCAAATCTAAATTGCTGCAGCCATGGTATCAGTACTTCAAAACTCAGACACACTGATGAGAACATATCCAACTATCACAAAATGTGGTAACCATGTGGCAGAGGCTGAGAGTCGTAACAGGGATGTTTCACTCAGTAGAAACTGTGAAACCTGTGGCTCAAACTGGTAGAGACACTGCATCCCTGGAGGCTGTGCAGTTAGAGGTGCAGTGTGCCTACTGGCAGACCTGCAGTACACTGGGGAAGGTTGGCCATGAGGGTAAGTCTGAGAAGAAATGCCTGTTAAACATTTGAAGTCTGTCAAGGAAGGTAAATACCCTGGAATCTCAACAGAAAGTGTGGAGAAGGATACTTGTGTAATATCTGTGCCCAGGTAAACATGATTTGAGAAGAAAGGAAAAGGAAAATTAAGAATAAAAGTGTTTTCACCTGGGATACTGTTTCTACATTATTGTGGATTAAAAAAAGATGCTAAAATGTATTAGGTTTTCAGAGCTTATGTTAGCTTTAGATATGAACATAGCATTTGGAAGCAGCTAGACAAACAGTTGAGTAATTTTTCGTCTAGTTTGTTTATGGGTTGAGTACAAATGGACAGCCAGTGGGCAGAAGTTTTAGGAAGTTGAACCAGTGGAAAAATGGAGCAAGTGATTCTGGAGCTGGGCTAGGCAGCTGGCAGAGGCAGAAATGTCTCTGTGCTCAGACTTGCTCAGACCTAAGAGACTGGCTTTGACGGAGCAGGCATTGAAGTGCAGCCTCCCTCTTCTTGATGGCAAACTTGCAGTCCTCCAAAGCTGAAGACCCAAAAAGGTCTTGCTGGAGGTGCTCAAAGCATTGTGTAGAGAAAGCAGGTTAGCCTCTCAACAAATGTTCTGAATTTAAGTGCCTGTTAGGGCCATATTGCAGTCTGAGGAGTCCACTGCAACTGCAGGATCTAGTCTGTCCTCACTCTACTTGCAAATTACTCAATTAGCATCAGTCCATGTGCTGCAGCACCCTACCATGAGATGCAGTAAGGAAAATCAAGGCACTGGAAGAATTTTGAAGACACTATGTGGGGCAGCACTGTGTGCTAGGAAGGTGCACTGCTCTGCTGTGAACTTAAAGGTATAAAATCGTGACAACAAAATGCTGGAAAAGATCCACGGAAGGATTGTGATAAGAGTGCAATCCATTTGCTTTTCAAAATCACAGTACTTTAGTGGAGGAAGCAAACTTAAAACAGGATAAACACCAGGCAACGGTTTTATACATAACAGTCTGCCACAGGAGAGATGAAATCTGCAGCTGTTGAATACTAGTTCTGAGCTAAGAGATGATTAATTAACATTAAAAAGTTGCATAGCATGTTTTTTTGTATGCCCTACAAGAAATATCTGCATTTCAAATGTTGGTAAGTCCAAGTAGCTTTAAATAACATAGGAGAGCAACATAATCACTGCAGTATTTAATTTTTCCTTTTTTTTCCCCTGTCCCTTATGTAAACACAGATTGAGCCAAAAACTGGACCACTAAGTGGTGGAATTCTTTTGACCATAATGGGATCTAATTTAGGAATAAAAGCAGAAGATGTAAAACATATAATGGTGGCAGACAAGGAATGTCTTTTTAAAGAGGAGTTCTACTCTGTTTCCACAAGGTAAGTGATGGCTGCTTTTCACAAGATTTTAGAAGAAAAAAGGAATGTCTGTGCATTTTCAAGAAAAGATGATCTTCTTGTGGTTACAAAAGGTTACCATTTGAAGAAAGAACTAGTGTGATATACCTGCAATATTTCATAGTAACGTCTGACTCCATTTAAAATCGTTATAGATTGTAATAACAGCAACAAATTTACAATGGTGTACTACTATCCTGCTTCTGATTGAAGTTTTTTCCTCACTTGATTGAGAAGCTTTCATAAACTATTACTGCATATATATCAAGACTATTTGTTTTTAAATTAAAGGCATTCTACATGTGCATCTAGTCATTAAAACTTTGCTAAATCTGAACCACAGTGAAGCCAAGCATACAAGATTTATGGGAAAGTAGGCAAAGCAAGAGGAAGCTTAAATCTTTTTAGTCCAGCCTGGGGGCAGGGAGGGAGCCCAGAGTTTAGGTTTAGCTGTAGATGACCAAGTTTCATCTCAAAGCCAACAAGTCCATGGGTGTTGAATTGCCTAAGCAGGTTGGTAGATGTTTTGTAGATTACTTGTCACACTCTTAAGCAGTGCCAAAAATTAAAACAGAATGCCTAAATTCTTCTAGGTAGGTGTCTAGGTGTTTACTACAGATTATATCAAGCGTCTGATTTCAAGAGGGAAATACCCTTTTGATATTAGCTGATGAAAAGCATAGCAGGAAGGTTCAGTAGTAATATTAAGAGTAATGACATATTTTAGGCGGTGTGATTTTTCTTTCATTCACTTTTGAAAGCTGCAATTGAAACCCTGGCTTGCTTTCTTTCCCTTCTTATAATTTAAAGTGTAACACCGCAACTTTTTGCTATTCCTGTGACATGTTTTGAAACAGACTTTGAAGGCACCTAAGTGATTTTTTTTCCCTAGCTTTTGAAAAATATTTAGCTTTAGTCAATTTGTGCATCACGCATTTAGAAGCTTCCCAGGCCTCTAGGACTGAAGAAGGTAAAGAATAGCTGTTTATTTCTTACTCCTTCCCAATTTTATTGCCATGACTCCTGCATTTACATGTACTTCAAATCCATAGAATTACAAACTCTTTTATAGCCATCTTTCCCCATTCCCTATTTTCAGTGTTTGCAAAAGCTGCACTGAATTGCAACATAGCCTTACAAGAATTTCCCCATCCTCTTGGCTTTTTCTAAGGCTTTTTGATATTTTTAAATACATGGAAAGGAGCCAGAACTGAGATGACTGGTTCCTTGTATCATAGCAACCTCACTGGTTTCGTAAGTTCTGGCAGTGTAGTAATGGGTGAGAACAAATGCAACTTGCATCATGTCATTTATCAAAAAATTAGTGGGGTTTGAAGGATGTTCTCAACTAGGGAAGCCTTAAAAAAGAAGTTATCAAAATCTTCAAATAGATAGCTATAATTTCCTTTCTTTGTCTTCCTCTGTTCTTTTGTTTTATCATTACATTTTTTTACAAAATTAAATTAAAAAATAATAAAAACTGCCTTGTCTTGCTCCCCTGTACTTCTGCAGTAAAAAACTAGTCTTTAGGAGACAGTTGCTCCCATGTATAGCAAGATTTAAGACACTTAAGGGTGATTTCTGGCTCTGTGGTGATTTAATTGTTGGCCTTCGAGAAGTCTGTTCTCATTCTTTGTAGTTTTCTATGAGTAATGTGGGGGAAGGGAGGCAATGCCAGCACTGGGGAGGGGAGGGAACTTTTCCAATTAAAATCCTTGCTACGGTGTTTCCCCCACACCCCCCGGCCCTGGCCCCTGACTGCTTTCCCTAGCTTGACATATGGTAAAAATTCCTCCAAAGGCACCGTTTCCTGTTTCTGCCTGACACGAAGATACAACTTCCAAGAATACAGTAGAGAGATGATGAGGAACAGGCTCAGGCAGCCATACACATGCCAGGACATGCAAGAATTCAGAGAATTTTGTCCATTTGCCAGTACCCAGGAAAAAAAGTCTGGAGTGATCTGCAGAGGGACTTGACAATCCTTTTATTATAAGTCCCGATTTAAGTACATTATATCCAGTAATTTGGAGTCATTGAGGGGGTTTTTTTGCTACTTTGGGATTTTTTAAGCAGTTGCACACTGCTTAAGGAAGAATAGCAATAATCCTGGAGGGAAAGAGCAACAGAAATGAGCAGTGATCCTCAGGGTGTGTCCTATATGAAACTGTCTGGCTGAGCAGGCTGCAAGCACTGTGTACCTCCTTATCTAACTGTATTATCAGCTCTCCATTAAGCATTTGTCCCAGTTTTCAAGTGTGTCAAACCCTTATTGCCTTTTCATGCTTTCATTTTGTGGTTTACCTGTTTGAAATAAAAATTTAAGCATCCTAGCTATCGCTCAGCAGCAGTGTTAGTTCTAAGGCAGCATTTTCTTGGCCAGTGTTCCTTGACCTCTGATTTTGCATGAGTTATCTGTGAATTTATTTTCAGAAAACAGTAATTTGGAAAGGATTTTGATCATAGGTGTGAAAAGGCAGTAGTTTGAAGCTGAAAAGTAGCAAAATGCACAACAAAATTATCAGCAATAAAAACACACAAAATTATAAGATAGCTGATGATCTGCTGTTTGCATCAAGGAGATGGGGGCTCCTTTGTGGGTTGTTTTTTTTTAACATCACAAAGTCCACTGTAAATCTTGTGTCATGTTGCAGAGGTTCAACTGACTTAGGAGCTGAATTTGAGTCTTCTGCAGAAGGCACTTCTACTAATAAACTGCTCAAGTTGCTGTGTACAGTGCTCAGGTTTCAGTTTTGCCAGCCTTTAGATAGACAAGCAAACTATTCTTGGGTGGTTTTGCTGGGAATCTGAGGCAGCAGTGGATTACATTGCATAGGATAAAGCAAAGTTGGTGCTTTTGCTGGCAGCATGTGTGGTAGCTGACATACATTGCATTGGTATTGCAGCTGTTACTTCTAACAGATAAGCTTACATTCCTTCTTTTTAGGATTGTGTGTCAAGTTGGACCAATGAATGAACAACAACAAGGTCAAATTGAAGTTAACATCAATGGAAAATTAGGTAAATCACCAAGTGACGTGTTGTTTACATACCAGGTAAGTGCATTTTTTTCAGAGACCTGTTTTATACTTTGTGCATGACATAAGCACAGAATCAGTTGTGTTTGTCTTACTGTTTCATCAATAGCACTGTCACTCAAGAATATTAGAAAACACTTAATTTCAGCACTTCTGTACACAAAAGGTGTGCCAAAAATCAATTCTGATCAATAGCTCCATCGTGTCAAAATAGGATGATGTTGTTCGCCATTCAAGTTAAAAAGGTGTGGTAGAAAAACAACTGGAATAAATTTACTCACCAGGGATGTAATATGTCTTAAGTATCACTATTAAATAAAAAAATAAGTCAGTACTGCAAAAAATTAGGTATTCTCTAGACACATGCTGCACTATTTTAATCACGATATTTAGTCTAGGCAATGTTCTTAATTAGAAGGATGGATGCAGAACAGCTGAAGAATAAGTAATGAAGGTACATTAATTTCTTTAATAATTTATTTCATTCAAAAGTATGGCATGCAGAGCCACAGACAGCATGATGTGTGTTCATATTACTTTTGTGCTTTGTTTTCATTGTGACTATGAAAGAGAACTTCATTTCTGTGTTAATTGCTTTGCTGTAAATGTGGCGCTAGCTTATAGCTGGTCTAGCCTGTGGTTTTAGCAGCAAGTAGCTTTATCTGTATCTATAAGGTCTTCAAATTTTATAAGATCATGTGATAGTTGAGAGGTTTAAATAACATCAGCCCCCATACTGATACTTAAAATTACACCTATAAACTATAAAACTATAAAACATAACTTGTGTGTTAGGCTTTTATCTTCTCCCTTATTTAAACTTCTGTCTCATTAATTCTTGATGTCTTGTGAGAAGTAAAGGAAAGGAGTCAGCAGTAAGCAGTGGAATAAGTCAAGAATGACATTTAACTGAGAAGAGGATATTCCTCTTTTCGCATAAGAGGCTAGAAGTGAGTTTTCTATAACTTCCAAGCAAATATCTCCTCTCTCTGGTGATAGAGCTGCAAAAAAAACCTACCCTTTTTGCTTGAATATGTCATCTGTTCCTTTGTGGAAATGTAGGTTATGAACTTAACCAGAGAACAACAATATAATCTCCCATGCATATGTTTGTGGTCTCTAGGACAGAGACTATGAATGGTAGCTCTACATGAGATTTCGACATGACATGTTGGGTATGTTTTGCACCAGTTCTGCTATCCTTCTGTGTATAAAGATTTTCCCATACTTTTTATGGAAAGCACATGAAGTTATTATGGAGTGGGTTGAAATGTAACCTGAACCACGTAGGCTTCGAAGTCTTTCTTTGGACTTGTTTTGGTGTGATTCCCTGCTCAACCCATCTGAGAGGGACATAAGGAGCCACTGCTTTTGGCCACTTCAGGGAAAGATTCTTAATTGCCTATCAGTGAGGTGCTAGGAGAAGTAGCTGTGCACAGGCATCAGCTGGGTGGATGTTTTCCTGAAAGTCCAAGACTCCCTATGTGTCAATCTCTGTCTGCATTGAGGTAACTGAAAAATCAGATGCCTAAGCCAACTGCTGATAAAGCACATTTTTATTTAGCGAAAAAATCTTTCCATATGAACCCTATTTACATTATGCAAAGCAATGACAAGTAATACAATTCACACCTTAAAACTGGTGATATTGGTTTCTAGTTTCATTTCTCTTTATTCTACAAGAAAATGTAGCCAACTTTGGACTGCAATAGGATTGAAGTCAGTACAGGGGCGTCACATTGACGCGCACCTCTGCAAGTGTGACACGAATGCTTTGGTATGAGAGCAGACAATCAGAGCAGATCAGAGCAGACAGTTGTATCAGCTAATGTTGGCTTAAAAGCTGCAATCTTGTTTCAGTGCTTTTTTCAGACAGTTCTTTGGTGACTTCTTTCAGCAGACATGCAAAATCTGTGCTTTGTGTGAAACCGCTTCTACTCAGTATATACAAAGGAAAGAAAATAATCTTCTTTCCAAGAGCCCTCCTAAAATAAATTTTCTCTTATGTATTTCCCTGTTTCTTTGGCACATTGGAAGGCTACGCTTCTGCTAGTAACTACCACTATTTTTACTGTGAGCTCTGACCACTTGAAGCAGAATAGCTTCATCTTTAACAGTGGCCGTTCTAAATACAGTGTGTGGCATCATGGGGCAGAAGTGCACAAGGAGACACTGGAGATGCTCATCCTGCTGTGTCTCTGTACACCAGAGGTATCACCATACACCTCACTGTCTCAGCCCTGTACATGTGATTAGTATCTACCACTAAAAGCACTTATCAAGTAGATTGGGTATAAGGAAGAATTCTTTTATGATGAGAGTAGTGAGTCACTAAAAGAAGTTGTCCAGAAAAGCTGTATCTGCCCCATTGTTGGAACTGTTCAAGGCCAGGTTGGATGGGACTTTGGACTAGCTGAGCATTGAAGGTCCCTTTTATCCCAAACCATTCAGTGATTCTATAAGTAGTACTATGTTTGGCTCTTGTTGATACCCAGTCTGAATGGTGTGATTCATTTTTAAAGGTGGATTGATGAGAATCAATAGTCAGAACAACTTGGGGCTCAGACTCATGCTTCTTCCCCGTCTGCCAGCACAGAGCATTTCAGAACTGACAAATGTGCAAGACCTTCATGAAATGGGTCAAAAATCCAGTTAAAAGGGAAGCCATGGTTTCAATTTAAAATTATTTCTGAACAAAAATGCCCTGGTCCACAAGTGTCTGTGCTGTACAGTAAATACCTATATTTGCTGCATAACAAGAGAAGAAAGCTTTGTGTCTCCCTACCCATCACAATTCCTCTATTCAACCTGAGTGCAGTTCAAACACAGTCCCAGTGAAATTAAATCCTGATAACCCAGTCATCCTCTGCTAACATTTCTATTGTTTCACTATAAGCAGGATCAGGCAATAACCAGTCCCCTGTTTAGTGAAATAGAAATGAACTTATGCTAAATTTTAATATCCAGCTATGCGGTACATCTGGAGCACTGACAGCTTGGCTGGTCTCTGAGCAGGTGGAGCAGTAACATGGCTAAAGGCCAGTCCTGCTTTTTCATTTGTTGTTAACTTCATCTGATTTGCTTGTTACTATGGCAATGAGAAGCAGTCTCAAAGGAAGGAGTTAAGGTTTTCCAAGGTATATGGCCCAGATTTGCTGACCCCATATAAGTGCTGATTCTGTTCTCAACACCTCTTCTTTAGACTCAAGGTACCAGGACAAGAGCTTGCAGCTAATTCTGACATCTCCAGCATTTGTTTGTCAGAACAATTTTGTGAGGTTTAGGCTGTGCAGGTTAAAAAGACTATATGGTTTCAGAAAGCTCAAAATAAATCTAAGATGGTGAAATTAGAGGTAGAACTTTGCAAAAGTGTCATGCATTTCTGAGGTGCTGAAGGTAGTTTAGGAACTGACTTGGCGAAAATGACTTCTTGTAAACCAGGAAGTCTGTTTACCTAAACAAGATGAGATGAATAACCAAAAAGAGGAAGAAGAGGATAAATTAGAATCTGACCTGAAAACAAACATGAACATCATTGTTCACCATACTGGAAATTTGAATGTGAAATGAACTGCACAGTTATATTTAACAAGGTGCACTCTTCCACCTTAATCTGCTCCCAAACTTGGCAGTTTCCTCTTACCTGCATCCATCCTCTGCTTTGCTTCTTGATGGTCGAAGCAATTGCACTGGAAGCACTCACCAGGTCAGTGCCTCAAGGCTTTTGTAAAGGGTTTCAGTTCACTCCTTGATTTTTCTCCCTGAGTCTTTGCCTCAATAGATTCATTTTACACTATAGTTAGGGGCTTTGGGTGGGTTGTTTTGTGGGGGAAATTACATACTTTGTGCCATTATGATTGATGCTGATAAACCACACATCCATAGAAGTCTGGAATTGCTTCCAGAGGATCTTATTTTATTCCGAAGTCCTGCCGTACATCTTGTTTGTGTGTCAGTCTGCACGGGGGACAGGAGAACTCCTGCATAGCTGGGAGTTTTAGTGAAGCTGGTCCTTATTCATGTGGATATTATTAGTCTTAACTCTCTTTCATCTGAGCCATGTATTTAAATACATGTCCCACCATCAAGTGCTCATGATCCTGCTTGAGAGCTGCCAGTAAACAGTGGATGTTTGATAGTGCAGACTTTCCAGTCATGCATGCTTCCATTTCTCCATCAAACCTGTCAGCAAAGCTCTGTGGTCTTTTCAGAAAATCATGTGGTGTCTGCCTCATGATAAAAAGATGCTGCTTTCAGTCCAAAGAATAAGTTGTTTAACATACCAGCCCTTTGAGTAAGTGTCCCATCCACAGTAGCCAACACACAATGTGCATTGCCAGGCAAATGCTCTGCCTGGGCACCTGGAGTGCCTGGAAGCATTTGATCTGCTTATATGGTGTAAGGTTTGGACAAAGCAGCCTCAGAAAGGCAGGACTCAGCTCATCTCTCTGCTGTCGCAGAAATAACCCAGAAGCTGACTTGTGTTATGGATGCTGTGATGAGGCGAGCCAGTGGGTCAGATCAGCCACTGCGGTGAACACCAGACTGCCAAGAATGTGCAGAGGAAATTCTCTGGTTGAATATCCTGTGAGTGGGTGGTTGTCTGGAGAAACAAGAAACAGGCTCCCTTGAGTCTGAGACAGGAGGGAAGTGGAAGGGGAAAGAACAGTTCCTGATGTCTTGAGTTGCCCATTCAGAGGTTTAATTTAGCTCCTGTGGTTACCTTTATAGTACCTGAAATGACGTTTTGACCTCCAAGAACCTGGCTGGTGTCTACAGGACTTCATGAGCTATGCCTTTTATCTTTGTGTGCATAATATGCAAGAGTTGGCAGAATAATTTGGCTTTCAGTGCGAGGCAGATAGTTTTGGTAAAAAATTACTTCTTCTTCAAGAGCCAGAACTTACTGCAGCTGGAAGCAGGATGAAGAGAAGGAAGAGTTACTTGTGAAGGAAAGATGGATGAGCTAAATGCAGAGCAGCAACAAGGCCTGTACAATTATGAAAATCTTATCCACGTGTGGACAGTGTGCACTGTCATCAGGTCTTGAAAACAGCATCCCTGTTCTCTGCTTGTGTGGAAGCACAAGAGCCTATTCCTACTTGTGAAGATGTGCACTTGCATCAAAGGCAAACCCCCAACTGGAGGTCAGTGTCTGCAGGAGCCAACGGAAGGGAGCGTGGGTGGCTTTGCCATTTGCTGCCCATCATGTCCGTTTGAACACCTCCATCTGTTGCTGGCTTCCCCTTGTGCTGCAGCTGGCATCTCTCACAGCATTACGGGGACCTACTCTGACACCATCCTCTTTTCCCTTCCCAGTTGTCTCTCTGCTTGTGATCTGGCACAGTTGTGTCTTTTCCAGCATCCCCCTCTGAAGCACAGACTTCATGCCAAGGTTTCCATGCATCTCTCTTAGGCTCCCCTCCTCTGTTGCTGTCCAACTGTTCTTGAATTTCTGGCCCCTCTTGTGATCCACCAGTAGCATCCTTGGTGGTTCGTTGTTTCTGTCTTTGATTTTCTGCACTAGTGAAGGATAAAAGGCAACCAATTTTATCTCAGTGGTATACTTCATGGGCCAGAAATTGCTTAATACAGATGGATACTATAGTAGACAGTATCCTTATTTACAGAGTCATGTCCAGGAATTCTTCTGGGAAAAGGAAACTTTGTATAGGTGACGTTGTTCTTGATGACCAATGGAAAGGCAGAGAAATGGAAAAAAGAAGACATGCAGAACTTTGGTAATGCTCCATGAGTGTGCACTCCTCTTGTCCTTGGTTACTGTACAAGGGATCAGAAGTGAGTTGGCTGGACATGACAGTGCAAACCAGGAAAGCTGCAGAGCAAATAAAATGAGTGAAAAAGAACATGAATCCGTCTGGCAAATCCAATCCCAGGTGCAGAATGGGTGAGCAAAGAAGAGGCTGGGGGAATGGTTCTCTTTTACACCTCTATATCTTTAATTGCAAATAAAATTGTGAAGAAACAGGAAAGAAAAAAAAAATAAAAGAAGAATAGGAATAACCCTACTGCTAGCCAGGTAAAAGATGGGCTTTGATTTGACACCAGCAGACCATAGACATCTAATATGCTGGGAGCTCTCTGAAAGAATTTTCAAACCACAAAAGGTATTTTTTTTTACTAAAATAGAAGTTAAAAAATCTGAAGAAATAAAGTATTCTTACTAACACCTTCCTAACTCTGCAAAAAGACTAATTGCTACTCATAAAATACTAAAGATGAAAAAGTTCATTCTAGATTAATAAACAGGATGAAAAATGTAAGAGCTAAATGTGAATGCTCAGAGCAACTACAGTAGCTATGTAAGAGCAGCAGTCATGTACACTGCTAATAAGCAAGTTCACGTCTAAATGTGATTATAAGTGGAACAGACATGGAGATAATTTACCCTCTAGCACACAGAAAGCATGAAACTGCAAGGAAAAATATATCCACATTTCTGTGAACAGATTTTTAAGTAGGGGGCAAAAGATACAAACAAAACAAGCAAAGAAGAGATTTCTGGCTGTGATGAAGAAAACAGGACACTGGAAAATGGCCTGAATGTGAAGTCATATACATACTTGGGCCAGTTGGAGCTTTTTTGTCAATATTTTTCTTTGGGTTTTTTTCCAGTACCTCTGTGCTGATGAAGCAACAATAAGACAGTGGCACACAGGAATGCAAATGCCACGTTAAGGTATTACATTGGGATTACAAAGAGAATAAATGCCCTATATTCAGCACTGGTGAGGCTGCACCTTGAGTACTGTGTCCAGTTCTGGGCCCCTCAGTTCAGGAAGGACGTGGAGACACTTGAGCGTGTCCAGAGGAGGGCAACAAGGCTGGTGAAGGGCTTGGAACACAAGCCCTATGAGGAACGTTTGAGGGAACTGGGGTTGTTTAGCCTGGAGAAAAGGAGACTCAGAGGTGACCTCATCACTCTCTACAACTTCCTGAAAGGTGGTTGTAGTCAGGTGGGGGTTGGTCTCTTTTTCCAGGCAACAACTGACAGAACAAGAGGACACAGTCTTCAGCTGCGCCAAGGAAAATATAGGTTGGATATTAGGAAAAAGTTTTTTACAGAAAGAATGATAAAATATTGGAATGGTCTGCCTGGAGATGTGGTGGAGTCACCATTCTTGGACATGTTTAAAAAGAGATTGGACGTGGCACTCAGTGGCATGGTTTCGTTTAGTTGAGGTGTTGGGGCATGGGTTGGACTCAATGATCTTGAAGGTCTTTTCCAACCTGGTGATTCTGTGATTCTGTGAATTTGCTGCTAAACACACCAGCATTATTTGAACATTAGGTACCAAAAGAAATGTACAAGTGTTGTTGTCTCACTGTTTGGAGTGGATACCCATTGCTTTCAGATAAACCATAGCAACAGGATGGGTGCTAACCACAAGTGTAAAAGCACAAGAAGTAACCTATTTGTAGCATTATTATCCTTCCAACAAGGATAATAGCCTTGTGGTTATCAAAGCACTGGAAAAACTACTTCTCAGTTGAGGAGTACTTACCCAGCAGTCAGTATAAGATGGAAAAGTTTGCTTGCAGGTGGACTTTGAGATCTTTAACTCAATATTATTACATCTAGGTAGTATTTAAGGTAGGTTTATGTGTAAAGTATGTAAAGTCCTCAAATTTCCCATGGCAAACAGACTACATTCTGCTCGGACCCACAAGCAAAAAACCCTGTTTAGATCAAATAATTTTTTCTGGATAAATCGTGCAGTAGGGAGCAAGTTATACCTGGTAACAAGTTGGACTAAATGATGATTGAAGATCACTCCCAGCTGAGCTATTTTATTGGATTTTATTCTGAATATCATAGCTGTGGGTTTGCATAGGTTTTATCAAAACTGTAAATCCTCTTTCTACAAACACAGGGCATGATTGTGAGAGCAAAAGGCAGTGGGGAGTTCTGGTGGCACAAAGTCCCTCTGCTGGGAGATGGCTTACCAGACTTGGCAAAAAACAGGCCACTGAACAGCTGACAGACATTGGAACAGGCTTTTTCAAACTAGACTATCAAAAAGCCCTTATAACGAGGTAGCCTGTTATTGCAGAAAATATCTATGCTCAAACATTAAACTACCTGGAAGATATGAACAATATTTTCCTGGTGACAAAAGAAGTATAGACCTGAAAAAACATTCCTCCATTTCAAGCAAAATAAGAAAAAAACTGACATATGTTTGAATTATTTTCTATACTTGAAAGAATTATAAAACAAGGGTTAAATCAGCATTTGCAGGGTTGTTTAAATTTTCTTGTGTCCATGAGAAATGAAGTATTGCCAAGTCCTCACAAGGGCTGATGTTTTCCAGAAGAATTATTACAGGACTGCTACAAGTTTCATGCAGGAGACATTATCAAATGTTCTGTTTAAGATAATAATTGCACTGAGCACTGCAGTGTGATGTTACAGTGATGTTACAAAAAGCGTGAGTTCCCCCGGGTGTCTTCTGACAGAGCCAAAAAAGATCTCAAGGTGCAGAGGGCTAAAAGAGAAAGCAGGGTATTTATCATGACAGCTGGGGTACTTCTAATTCAGAGACCGAAATGACAAAAGGGCAGAAAGAAGGAGAGAAGAAATCCTTGAGGGGATTTGGAAAAAAATAGCATCACTGATACCACAGCACTTGAGGTTGGAGTCTTATCAGTCCCATTTGTAACCATTGACCATTTGGTATTGCCCAGGGTTGAGTTCAAATTAAAGGACTTTGCCTCTTGGTGAAAGCAGCATTTTTATGATCCCTCAAACAAGGTTCGCACTGATGAATTTACCATCTGCCCCTTGTTTTCCTGGGCAAGATGGAATATCAGGTAGGGCTTTGGTAAGCAATCTAGAGCTGTGGGTCAGGTGTAGCTTTGCCAGACTGCATAAGATAAAGCTCTGTAAGATAAGACTAGACCTGGCACCTTCCAAGGGTCTATATGTGTCTGTCTGACTGGTGAGTACAATGGGAAGGGGCTACCTTCTTAGGTGACACGGTTTTTGTTGAAGTCTTGTATCACCACTGATGGCACTTTTTAAAATTTACTCAACATTCAGTGAAATATCATTCTCCTGATCCTGTCTACCTGATTGCATTTTTGAAAATTGCTTTCTGGTTGAGCATTTGTATGACCCAACTTCTTTTCTTTATTGGTACTCTTAAGAAGACTGCCAAGTGGGCCGATAGAGCTTTGTTCTTTGAGCCATCCATGAATATTTTACAGAAGCAATAAAACTTACAGCATATTGGTTTTGCAATAAAATGATTATTAAAATTGTTAAAATTCTTGATAATATGTTTTAGCTGCTTATTTTTTCTGGCAGGTACTTAAGAGGAAGGGAAAGAAGGAAAATGTGAAACAGAAAATAACAAGTTAAATATTATTAATCAAATAATATTCCTGCCAAGCTTACAGTAACAAAGTGTTAGCAGTCATACTGAAGAATTCCTCTGCACACAAAGCATCGTTCAGCTTCTTCTTATTAGATCATCTTTATGAGGCATCCACATTATTTGTTCCCTTGAGAGCTCCTGATATTTGCAGAATTACTTTAAATGCGTTAAATATGAATATTTAGAATTAAGCGCTTTTAAAATAGTCCTTTGAGGGACAGCAGCAAGATCAGCAATTAAAGACTAAATAAGGCTTAACTTTAATCGTTCCACCTCCTCTTTGGCTGCTCCCTGTGTTAGTTCCCAAAGAGGTTCTTGGCCCCAATTTTACATTCAGCCTGAAGTGCAACTGAGATGTGTCTGCACAATGGATGCATGAGGGGTGGGTGGTGAGTTCTTCTGTCTGGTGTAGCTGGGCTTTGAATTCCAAGAGGAGGAGTCTTTCTAAGAAAAAAGAAAAAAAAAAAACAAAACAGTGTCTGTGGAAAACGGAACAGATACTTGTTTCACTTCCCCCTAACAGCTGTGTTTTTCAGCAATAACTTTGCTAGCTGGCTACCTCTACATCCCTATTCCTAGGGAGACAAATGTAGGCCACCACTAACAGGTCCCCCAAAGACAATGATGCTGAGTGGTTCGACTTCAAGTTTGTGGCTCACTGTGTATTTACTGATTGTTGGCAAAAGAGACAGCTGAGTCCTGCCAAAGGGACCCATCAGATAACCCATCAGAGCTGTAACAGGGCAATTATTTCACATTTTTGCTAAGAGGAAGGACTATGGCTGTCCAGCTAAAATTCTTAGCAAGCTTGCTTTCATTCATTATGCTGAGGTTACAGAGAATAGTGTGTGTGATGCTTCAGAAACCTTTTTTTCTTTCTTTGTTTCCTGAGTCTATGTTTAAAGGCTTGCTTTAAGTGGTTTCTTGTTCATTTTCCTTCCTAAGCCTGTCCTTGGAGCCTAACCTTCCAGTGGAGGTAGTATTTAGAGAAAAGGCTACAAATTTCAAATAGATTTGTTCAGAGGGTCAGGGAGAAACAATTTGCCTATACTGATTCTTTAGTGGTTCTTGAGGAATACTTTAATCTGAAAGCTATCCTAAGCATGCTATACAACTAATCATTACTGTGGATAATATAGAAGTCCAGCATGGTTAACAATTTATGCAATTAAGATTTAATTTGAACTTAATAAAAGGTATGGTTTTCTGTCCATGTGGTAAGGTTAAGATTAAAGTATTTGATCCATTTTTATAAACTATTTATTAACTGTGTATTTCATATACGGTTTTGATTGTAACCTTTTTAGCAACAAAATTCTGTTGTAAAAAAGCACAAATGAGTTTTTCCTACAAAGTGCATATCTAGACTTATTCTAATGTAAACTTCAAATGTGATTTTTAAAACTGACCCCCTAAAACTTTTTATTTACCCTGGTGTGACTTTTTTCAATCTAGTGTAAATCAGCAAGCAATTAAATCCAAATATGAGGATGCACAGACAGGGTTATATAGACCTAAATGAGCTTTTAAAATGCTTTAAAATTACTTTGAGTGACTTTCCCATATAAAATCTTGTAACCTGAGTGATCCATTAAATTAAAGCTAAATCAAAGGTTAGTGCATGAAAGCAGTCATATGCTCACTCTTGAGGAGTGAAGGGTTTACAAACAGATTTCTCTCAGGGAAGAAAAGCAATTGACACCCAATTAGTTAAAGCATATTCCTAAAGCTCAATGACTCGAGGGCAAATTACAGCTGTCATTGTGGATTTGTGAAGTGTGCTGAACCATGATGCATTCCTTCAGAGGGAAGTTGCTTAGACATGAAAGTATAAAACAAGCAGAGCACGTAAGAGTTCTCCATGCTTCTATAATATCTGAGCTTCAATAAAACAAATTTGTAAAGTAACCATGAAGTCAATTGGATGCATTTTTATGGATTCCTACTGCTTGTTAAAAACCTGTCGATTACTCACTGTGCTTTGAACCGAAATGCAATATATCAGTCCCTTCCTCCCTGCCATTGGCGGGCCCTTGGTTTTGTAGCTGTAAGCTGTCACAGAGATGGTCTGTGCCTGAGCAAAATGATGTGAGAGAAAGGGGTTTGCTGCATGACTAGGAAGAGATGGGCATGTTGCTTTCTGTCTCTGAGAAGGACTTTTCCTCCTTCAAGTGGAAGATCAGTGTTGTGTGATAGCAATCAAGGAAACCCTCATCAGCAAGGGAAATGTTCAAACTTCTTTGCTCTTTCTTTATTTGCATGTGCTTCATATGGAATAGCCTCAAGCCTGGACTTTATTATCAGTCAACCATTTTAGCAATGTTATGCAAGAGAAGGAGAACAGCTGTCATTTACAAATATACATGAGTCTGGAAAATAAGCTTATTACTTTTTTGACTCATTTAAGAAAAGCCTGTGTTTTAATATGGTGAAGCAGCACAGTTGTACATCAGAAAAGACATCACCTATTCACAGCTGCCCTTAAGGTCTTGATCTGGTATGCTTCAGCAAATGCAGGATCAGGATCCCTCATAGCAATGCCCCAGCCTACTGCACCAGGCACACGCTTAGACCTGGCATCCTGTCTGTGTGTGCAGCACCCACGGCAGCTGCCAGCCCAGGACCATGGTGCTGCCAGCCCTGGGACCATGGTGCTGCCTGCCCAGGACCACGGTGCTGCCTGCCCAGGGACCACGGTGCTGCCAGCCCAGGACCACGATGCTGCCTGCCCAGGGACCACGATGCTGCCAGCCCAGGACCACGATGCTGCCAGCCCAGGACCATGGTGCTGCCAGCCCTGGGACCACAGTGCTGCCTGCCCAGGACCATGGTGCTGCCAGCCCTGGGACCACAGTGCTGCCTGCCCAGGACACAGTGCTGCCTGCAGGCTCAGCAGCTGGGGGGCCCTGTGGGCGCGAGGGCTGTGGCACCTCTGCAGGCACTGTGAGGTGTGGGGTCAGCAGGCAGTGTCACCCAGAGCCGGCTGGCAGCCCATGTCATGCGGCTTGCCCGGCTTCGGTCATCCTCTTGATTCAGCAGCTTCAGTGTGGTCCTGAATAAGGATGCTTTTCTCAACTGGAAGCTGAAACTACTTAGCGAAGAAGTAATTAAATGACGCTGCTCATGAAAAGCCCTCACTGTTAATTTACAGTATTTGTTGGAGCTCCCAGAATACTATCATTGAAACAAAGACTGAATTGAGAACAAAAGGAGGGAACTTCTTGAGGCGTGTAAATACCAAACAGATTTTATAACAATTTGAAGCATGTCTGCTTGATTTAATTGATTTTAAGGAACTAACTCCAAGGTTCTAGGTATATTAAGACAATTTGAGCATTTTCTGATTTCCTTTCTTTGCAAGTTTATTGCTCAAGAATAGAGTAACAGTTTTAGCACAGTTATTGAGAGCCTTATGAGATAAAGGGAGTCTTTATATTCTTTCTGTTTAGTGTGAGTTTTGAAAACCTTGTTCTTCGTCTTCTGTAGTTGACACAGAATGTAGAAAAAGGCAAAGAAAGTTGAAGGTAGACTCAGCCATAAAGAAGAGAGAAATCTTAAAATAAGTATGAAACCAGGAAATCCAACAGGAAGCTCTCACAAACTTAATGGTAGCTAACTCTACATTTTGTGATAGGGAATTGAAACTTGTATAAAGCCTCATAAAATACAGTAAAGAAAAAAGTGCATTCACATTATCTATTCCTTCTTTCAGCATGAATAGTAAAAGATTTTGGTTTATTTTAGAAGATTTGTCTGTCATTAATTTTATTATTTTTCAGGTAGTAATATTAAACTTCTATTACCTATTAAGCTAAATAATACTGGTATAAATTTTATTGTAATTTTCTCACTTAGTTTGACCATCTTCTCTTTACAGGAACCTCATCCTTCTCGAATAAGACCTGAAAGTGGTCCACAAGCGGGTGGAACTGCACTTACCATCTCTGGTATAAATCTGGCCACTGGTTCCAAGAAGGATGTTCAAGTTTCAGTCGGTAGCCAGCCTTGCAATGTGTATGTAGCCTGAGTAACTAACAATACAGAGCTGTGTCCTAAAAAAACACCAACCTTTCCTGCCCTTTATAAATTAAACAAATCCATTGTCTATCTCTTTGTGACTGCTCCCATGCAATGGAGTTCTGCATGTAACATTCAGACAGAAACTCACTCACAGGCCCATCTGGAAGGAGCAGCTGTAAAATCACCTTAAGTGGGAGAATTTAGATGTCCAAAGATTTCCTTAGTTTTGGGTTTCTCTGCTAGACTGGCTGCTTCAAAGCCACCCATGCTTTCACTCAGCATCTCCTCAGCAGTTCTGTAGGAAATGTTAATCTTCTAGTCTCCCATGGCTTGTTCTTCTCCCTTCTTTTTTCTTTTATTAGTTGCTGCCCTTCTCTTTTCTCAAAAAAAAAAAAAAGGAAGGACATTAAGTCTGCTGACATAGCATTGTTCCTGTGTTTGTACACTGTTCATTGTTATATCCTACATCTCTTTTATTAAAAAGCTTAAGTAATCTGAAGGATGTGTTGTCTCCTCTCATAACAACTTGGTACCCAGCAAAAATAGAGCCCTGGTTTTGTTGTTCTGGAGTATACGGTAAAAGAATACAAAACTCTGTAATGTTAATAACAGAAGATGTTTCCTCTTCTTTTTCTTATCCAATCTAGTACTGAATTTGGAGATGAGATCATTTGCATTACAGGACGTAATAACAAGGTTGAACCTGTTCAAGTCATAATGAACTATGGGGGCACAACAATTCTTGTACCACAGCTATTTACATACAGTGAGAATCCTACTGTCACCAAATTCCTGCCAGTAAATAGCTTCAGCAGGTAATGAAATGTTTGTCATAACTTTTTTTACAACTGGCTTAAAATATGTGTAATATGTAATAAAAATATTACATATATAATGGTTTGGAATAAACTCCTGTACTCTAGTGATGCATGCATTTAGGTGCATAGGGTTTGTGATCTTAACTGCAATTGATGTTTGAAAGTATTCAGCTTACTTCCAAATTTTCATCCCATTTCAAAGGTCAATCCTGAAAGCAGAAAAGTCAGTAAGCTTCTTTTAAATGGAGATGTCTCAAAGAAAGAGATTTGAAGCATTTCAGCATGATGTCAGACAACATGATCTTTGCATTACCTACAAATCTTTATGCTACTAGGATAACCAATAAAAAAAGTTTCTAATGGAGAGATTTCTAACAGTTCTTCTATTCAGCTTCTAATAAGTATGCTGGAAGCAGAGGAAAAGTTATGGCTTGTCATCTCTTTCTTTGTCTCATGAGGAGAAAAAAGTACATTTTTAGGAAATCTAGACCAGTGTTCAGTAATGTTTTTAGAAGGTATGCTCTGTTCTGTGGTGGTACTCACTACCCATGTGGTAGCTGTTCCTTCTGGATAAAAGCTCACCTAGTACTAATTGGGAAATCAAAGAAATGTATGTCACTCTTATATTTGTAGCAATATGACACTTCATTTTATAAAAGCTCTTGTAGCATGCCTCTGGTTTTGAAAGTCATTCTGTGACCAAAACAGGGACAAACATGACCCTGATTCGTGTTGGTGTCTGCTGTTCCCCAATATTCTAGTCTTTCTGCTTAGTGGGGTACAGTAGGCAGAGGGAGATCATGTAAAAAGTGTAACATCATGACCTAACAAACAGAACATTAAAAAAAAATGTGGCTGTGAGTTCTCTTGGAGATATTAGTACCTGTCTCCTTGAATATTGAGTAATCACTTGTATAAAATAGGATTTGTTTTTAATGTTTCCTTTTCATTTTTGGTTTGGGTGATTTTGGGGCCTGGAATTTTTCTTTGGTAGATCAATAGTGATTTCCCATGGAATTTAAATTACTTCTTTTTTCTTCTAGATAAACTAAAGCCTGCTTTTATGGATTGCTTTGAGGTTTACTATCCCTCTAAAACCATGTTACTTCAATGACTAATTGCCACTGGCAACTTGCATGCATACTTCTTCTCATGTGAATGCATTATTTTTTAAACAACGTGCTGCAAATAAAAGGGAATAGAGAGGCCAGGTCCCTACAGACCTGTGGAATTACACTCTCACATTTGCCTCTATGTGTGTATTGTAGGCAGAGTGATTTTAATAATAACAATGGAGAAGTAAAGCACACAAAGATTGGCATCAATGAGCAGCCAAAAATCCTGGCAAAGTAATTTGTAATTTTTTTAATTCTGCTGTTTTAAAATGAGTTTTAAGTTGACATTGGTACTTTTAAATGCTTTTGTTATCAATACCTTTAACAGAATTCCTTTCTGTAGGATATCTAATTGTCATATAGGCATTATACGTAGGGTTTTTTCAGTGGAAGCAATAGCAGTGCAGGATGAAGCAGTGTATAGCTGCGGTAGTCTGCCAATGACTTGACTTCTTTTTTAATTCTGCCTTGCAGTGGAGGGAGAAATATTACAGTAACTGGAACTGGTTTTGAGCTCATCCAGACTTTCTCTTTGGTGGTATATGCAGAGCGTCCAGAAGCAGGGAGGATGAATCAGAAAAGGGTAATTTTATTTCTTTTCCCCCAAAGGCATAACACTGCATGTGTAACATATAATCTGTTCAAAAATGCATATAAACTTTCCCACTGGACTTCACTGGGCTTGGACTGAAATAAGGTTTGAACAGATTTCTGGGTCTGTTTAGGGTTTTCCTGTGGAAGAAGATCTTGAGTTTCCTACAATCTTGATTTACATTTACTTGTATTTTGCCATCTTCAGCTTTAAAATTAATTTCATTTAATATGGATAAGGATAAAAGATATATTTCAGAATTTGGAAGTGTCTGGTTTTTCTTTGTCTTTCTCCTTCTTCTCCCCCTGCAAGCATTAGCTATTTGCCTGAAACAGGATCTAAATCTAGACAATGCAGACTACTCAGCTTTGCACAATCAGTGCCTTTTATTTTCTCACATCTCAATGAACCAAGTCTTCTTTCCTTTCTTGCTTCATGCATATTGCACCTGTAACAGGTCACAAAAAGTTGTGAAAAATAATGTTAAAAAAAAAACCTTCTCGCATCTCCTGTTAAGAGGAACTGACATTACCAATAATCTCAATTTCCCACTCTTCTAGTGAAGATCACAATTTAATGACATGACTTAGACTTAAAAGTGATCTTCCAGTAAGAACATTATAAGACTAAGGCTGACTCTTCAGTGTAAGACTGTCTTGTGATCTATAAAGAGTTGGCAATGTGCATGTTTTGTATTATATACCTGATTCAACTTTTAGAGTATGCAAAGCCAGCTGGATTTGGATCCTTTAGAACCCTATCCCTAAAGATTTTTAAGAGGAAAACTGCCTACATTTGTTAGGCCATAAACTTCAAAAGGTAATTATCTTGATAATCTTGATTCCCAGGACAATCTAAAAGTCTGTTTAGCATTCTTGACAGTGTTTATCAACATTTCTTACACCTCCTCTTATGTATATTGAACCTGTTAGCTTAAGTCAGCATTACCTATAGCATGCATTCTTCATTAAGACTAAAAGCTTTTCTAGTCTTTTGGTTTGCTTTCACTTACATGACAATATCAGAAATGTTGGGGAGAAGCTATCAAATTGCATTGAGGGAGAGGTGGTCACAGAATATATGTTGAGGGTTTTTATTAGTGTTGTTGCCTGTGGTTGATGTTACTGAATGACTGAAAGTGTCATGATAAAAACATTTGTTGAATTGGGGATAGAGGACAGGTGAACTGAGTTGTTACCTTGAGTAGTTGAGTGGCAACTGTTGAATTTTATTACAAAATGTCACTTAATAATTGTATTAAAGTTCAGTGAGATATTATATGCTGTAAGCAGAAAAGAATCGACCCAAGCTACTCAGTGTTACAGAAGATGATCAGGATTAAGAGTGACATGTTAACTTCCTAATCTGAGAAGAACTTGATGGTATCAGTCCAGTGGTAAAGAGCCATAGAAATTGGAAACTAATCCATAGCCCAAGCTTTTTCTGCAGGCAACTGCTAGAACAGAGTGAATCAGTGATTTATTCCCATCAACAAATTTATCTCATTTTCTCTTTCAAAAATACCTCATACTATGGTATTTCTGCTGTATGTAGAGGATATAAATTCAGTGGTTTTACTTCTGTGGTCTAAAGTTATCAACAGTTATGTACAGAAAGGAGTCAGACTCTAAAAGGTGCATGTTCTTCTTCTTGTCTTGTTTCTTACAGTTTTATGGAAAGCTTGTTACAAGACTTAATGAAACCACAGTGGTTTTTTCTTCCCCACCAATACTGGAAGACCCAGAAAACTATAACATTACCACTATTATTCTAATGGATCATTATAAGTTGGTTGTAAAAAATGAGAGCCACTCCTTTGCCTATGTCGCAGACCCAACCTTTGAAAACTTCACAGATGGCATCAAAAAACAAGTCAACAAACTTATTAATGCAAAGGTAAACTTGTCAGAAGTTGGTGGTTGCTCATGTTTTCCTTGAAACATGTATGGAATTTGTCATTCCTTTCTCAAAGCCTTGACAGGTGTTTGGTGCCATACCCCAAATTCCTGGTAGAGCCCCTTACCTCTGCTAGATGATGAACATTGACAGCTCCCCTTTCCTCCCCACAACCCTGCTCAGAGAGAGTTCCTATCCTTTTAGCTATACTTTGGGTTTGCCGAGGATGCCCCCTCCTGCTGAGCCTGGCATTTGCATCTGGAAATGCCCTCTCCCAAGAGACCTTCCAGGAACTGGAAGGGACATTCCATCTCACACCGGGAAGGAAGCAAAAGGAATCACATAATTCCCAATCACTCTGCTCTTCTGTAGGCTGCTGTGCAAATCATATCTGCTGCTAAAAGTGATCCAAATGGAAAGTTGCAACTCAGGATTTGTCTCCCAGCACTTTGCGATGATAACGTAGCCTTTTATTTTCTGTCTAGGGCAGTAACCTGAACAAAGCCATGACGATAGATGAGGCCCAGGCTTTCGTGGGTGATGAGCCTTGCAACATAAAAACTCTAACTGAAACAGACTTATATTGTGAGCCACCAGAAGTACAGCCTCAACCAAAGAAACGGCAGAAGAGAGATACCATCAATAACCTTCCTGAATTCATTGTATGTTACCTTTCTGTAGAATTTAGTATCATGTATCAATGACACTGATACAGCACCTCTTAACTGAAGTAATTTGTTCTCCAAAGTTGTTGTGGTACTGTGAAGAAGCTCCTTGCAGTTCATTCTTCCTCCAGCTTCTGCCTGCTGCATAAAAGATGTCACACGTAAAGAGCAGTCTCAAGGCTGCCAAATGCCTTCTACCTTCATTACATAGAAATGTAGAACTCTAGCCAGACAGACTGGGGATTTTTCTTCCTCAGCTGAGCAAAATTAAATTACTTCATGGAATAAAGTGCTAGTGACCCAAATTCAGTCTAAAATAATCAGAAGTATTTCCTGTGTTTGGCAGTTTGAGATAGAAATTCACTTGTGGAAATTACTAAGAATTTAGAGTGCAACTGAGAAGTGAACCACTTTACATTTGCACTTGTTGAGACACGTGTCTGTTTTTATCTAATTAGGTAAAATTTGGGCTCCGGGAATGGATCCTTGGAAGGGTGGAATATGATACCCGTGTAACTGATATCCCACTGAATCTTATTTTGCCACTGGTACTTATTCCTATGATAGTAATCATCGGCATTTCTATCATCTGTTACAGGTAAGTTCTTCTAATTAGGTGCTTTTGTTTACCTAAAGCTTTCAAGGTACTACCTGAGTGCTTTCAGCTTGGTCTAGAGAAACTGTCTTCATCTTTTTTATGAGCTGCAGAGTTAAGAAAAGGAGTTACAGCTGGAAATATGTATGAGTGCAAATTTATTCCTCTCACGCACACCAAATTCCTTGGTGTCAGTCAGCCCAGTCCCTCCTTTATAAACACAACAATTGGTCCTAAGCTTCCCAAGTAAACAATTGCAGACTGAGTTGCACACATACCCTTTTGAAATGGCAGCTAAAGTGGCACTTGTGAAGAACATAACCTATTCTATATAAATACCCAGCAGCGTTTATGCTGCCTCAGTCAGCACTGTGGGTCTGAGCTGGATGGATTTGGCTAAGGGGTCATTTTCATCTTTCCAGCTAAGTTACCCACACACAAACTTCATGATTAATGTTGGAATTCATGCGTCATAAAGGGCCAAAATATATGTCTGTATTTCACTTAAAACCTACTTAGTCCAATTTTAAGCTTAGTAATGAGGGCCTCATACTGTCCCTCAGGAAGGGGCAGATGTCACTTTTATGGTACATAACAATATAGCTGAAGCATGTGCTATAGAGCCCTTAGGTTCTTGTGAACCAACGTCAACCTTCTGAGTTTGATCCCAGACACATTCCTGGGTGTCTTAGAGCCAGTACAGGACATGTTGCAAGCAATCCTTGTACCGTGCATACAAACTGATTTTCTATACTTGATATATGATTGAAAGCATTTGTAGCTACTTCTTACCAGATTTTAAATTACTGGCCCATGTCTGCTTTGAAGCAACCAGCCCATGATGGTGCCAAGCTGCTTTACATGGAATGAAGATTTCAGCCACTATTGCTGTTCTTCTCCTCCATTCTCTTTCTGCTATATTTTTAAAAAATCAAAGCCGGGAAAATTTCTTCCAATCCTTGGGCTTTCCTCTCAGAGCTGTTGCAAATTATTTACTTTTGTAGTTTGTAACTTTTTTTAAATCTTACTTCTGTTCCGTAAAGACGCAAGAGCCAACAAGCAGAACGAGAGTATGAAAAGATTAAATCACAACTTGAAGGCCTGGAGGAGAGTGTCAGAGACCGGTGCAAGAAGGAGTTCACAGGTATGACAGATGTTTTCACTGCTGTGGGTCCTCTTGGACAATTGAGACAGGATAGAGGAATGGTGCTAGCTCACTAAAACTGTCTTCTGGGAACAAATAATCAATACATCTTAGTAGTCTTCATTATTGGCATTGACATAGAGCAGATATTTTGCTATTATATATGAGAGAAGTAAATGAAATAAAATAGGTAACCAAAGTTATTAATAGAAATGGATTATTTTAGTCTAAAGGAAGAACAGAGGTAGAAATTGGGAGTAGAAAATAATTGAGATTTGGGTTACTTGCAGCCATTAATGTGATTGCCCATTAACACAAAGATAAGAATGTTTTATACTGACTAACAGTGCACTTAATATTTAGCAAAATGACTGTGTATGCAATGTATGCACATTAAAAACTGTTTTCAGAGCTGCAAAATTTATTTGCAGCCATCAGCATACAAAGGGATAATTTGGTAAGCTCACAGGAAAGAGATAGCATTTTACACTGTTTATCGTGGGAAAATCTTAAGCTTGATTAGAGAAGCTAGCTAATTGTTCTGTGTAAATGTAGAGGCATCATCCCAGGGAAGGCAGCAGGAGGTGTGAAGGCTCAGCATTTTTACATGTTGAACTACTCATTGCAATGCTTAAATTAGGCATCTGAGTGCAAACATTGCAAATATTGGCCTAAATGATTACCATGAAATGTCACCTCATTTTCTGAATTATACTTGCTGTTGGGGCGTGTTGAAATAATCTCTGTTACAAAAAATACCCACATGCTTTATTGCTAAAGAGAAAACATTATTTCGTATCACAGTGGCTAAAAAGCAAGATTGAATAAAACAGCAATTTCAAGTTCGACTTTGAAATTAATTTAAGAAGATCAGAGTATCTCAAAGATTTCAGCCATGCTGGAAGCCTCCCTCAGTCTTGTTTTTTCTGGCATTTCTGGGACAGGATGTTCTTTACTTTGTACCAGCTTGCTTTCTCTGGAAAACCAACCCCTTCCAGGTTCTCGACACAAACTAGAAGCAAATACTTGAATCAATCCCAAATGGGCTACATTTCAAACTGCATTTTGAACTGTGAGAGGATCTATCAAGGTTCTCCCTCCCTCTCTCCACCTCTCCCAGAGCACTTCATACCCATTTCTGAAAGCAGAAGGTACCTTTCTCTTACTGGGGCGAGAGTAGAGAGTTACACATTGCAGCTGCCTGTTGGTTGAAGGTTTCCTCTCTGTTCCACAAAGTACAAACACTGGGGGAGTAGAATGCACATCCAAGGAGTAATCCAGTTCTTAAAACACATCCATCTTGACTTACAGTTAAATGAAACACTGAAATCAAAACACATTCTGGTTCCACACTGTGAAACTGTAATGTCAACAGCACAAAGTGCAGACAGCCTAAAATACACGGGACCAAAGATAGCCAAGGAAAGAGACAGCAGGAAGGAAGTACTAATACCACACAGAGGGAAACCAGAAGATTCTTTCTCCCTCAGCTTTGATGAATGCTATAAAATAAAGAGATAAATGAATGAGTAAGAGCAATAAAACCCCTGAGACAACAGGTCACTATATTAATTAACATGGTATTCCAGTCAATCAGCAATATTGAGTAATTGGAAAGCCTTCAGCTAGAGTAGCTGCTCCAAAGGATGATTCCCTAATTTTTGTCCATTTTAAAAACTTCAGAGCTTTTGAGTCCCACAGAAATATTTCCATCCATTTCAGTAAACCATTTAACCTTCTTGCCTTCTGCCATCCCCTTCCTTCCAATTAAATTAGCTTGATTTACACTTTAAACCTCTCTTTCCTGGATTGCTGTGTTTTTAAAAGAACTTTCTTTACTAACTAGATTCAGAGGGTATAGAATGTGAATTGGGAAAAAAGAAAAATAAAACCAAACCAAAACAAAAAATATTGCAATGTCTTTTTTTGGTTCTGTACTATAATCCTACACTCATATATATGAACTCACACAGACACCATAAAGGCCCTTTTTACAGATAGGCAACAAGAAGAAAACCATCAGTGCTAAAGGCAGTTATCCTCATGTCACCATAGGATTAGCTGTGGTTATAGTTAATAGGGTAATTGTTAAAAATAGCAAGAGCAAATGTGAGATGAAATAAGAGGTTTCGCTGCTGAGTTGCTTTTTCACTATTACAAGGCACTCAAAAAGCTTGTGTTGCCTAAAAAACCTGAATACTTTTTAAACTGAACCATTAAACTGCATTGTGCATTGCAGATCTAATGATAGAGATGGAGGATCAGACAAATGATATCAATGAAGCTGGAATTCCAGTACTGGACTACAAAACGTACACGGACAGAGTCTTCTTCTTGCCCTCCAAAGATGGAGAGAAAGATGTGATGATTACAGGAAAGCTGGATATTCCTGAGGCCAGGCGTCAGACTGTGGAGCAGGCTTTGTACCAGTTCTCCAACCTCCTCAACAGCAAATCATTTCTCATTAATGTGAGTAATGAAGTAGATTCACCTTGTCTCTTAGCTAGGCATACCTGTGTGTGTGTGTGCAAGACAGTAGGTCTGCAAGCACAACTGGACCAAAATTAATAAAAATAAGTGATTTTCATGCGGTTCTGATTTCACAGTAACCACTGCAGATATGTGGCATCACAGCCAGAGCTGCCTGGTGGGACAGATAGGCAAGATCATATTTCTGTGCCAGGTCGTGTAACATGGAGTTAGTCAACATTGCAGTGGCTGTAAAAAGCAGGTATTACCCAATCTGGCATAAAAACTGGTGTTACAAGTCTGGTTTAGCCTTTTAAGAAATGTGATCAGAGACTGTTGATCCCATCCTGGCTCCTCACGGGAGTCACCTGTGGACAGCCGTCTACCAGAATCTCTGCCCCAGCGAGGGCAGAGGCTCCTCAAGTGGCCTATTCATCAAGACTGATGGGTGCTCACAGCAGCTCTGAAGAGACTCATAATTGCTCACTCTCAAAAACTGAGGCTCATTGTCAGACACCTAAATATAGATTTAGGCTTCTAGCTTTTTCTCTTTTTTTTTTTCTTTTTAATGAGAATACAGTGCTGAGCTAGTTAATCGTAGAATTAGAGTTTATGGCAGATGAGAGCACATTTCCAGGTGTACTTACATTAGTGTCTTTGCAATTTGATGTGAAAGGACTGGGAATCTGGGGGAGAGAGAAGTTGATTTTCTCTTTTTAAATTGTCACAGAACACTATTTTACATTTAATTAAAACATCCTTTTTAGATAAGGTTTTAGTTAAGTATATAAGCATTCCTTAGGTCAGTCCAGTACATTGTGTGTGTATCTAAAACTAAATTTTAGGCAACATTTTCTTATAAGAAGTTTTTTCAAACTTCTAAAAACTTTTTGATTCTGCACTTAGGAGATTTAATATTAAAATAGTATTGCTTGGCTTCTTAGTGCAGACAAGTGTTGAGGTTCTTCCGAAACTTGTAATCTGACTTGATTTTACATTTGTTTTCTTTTTCAGTTTATTCACACGCTGGAAAACCAAAGGGAGTTCTCTGCTCGAGCTAAAGTGTATTTTGCATCTTTACTGACAGTCGCTTTACATGGAAAACTAGAATACTACACTGACATCATGAGGACGCTGTTCTTAGAACTGATGGAACAGTATGTTGTGGCCAAAAACCCAAAGCTGATGCTAAGAAGGTTTGAATGATTGTCATATTTTCTGTATGTCTCTGGCTTTCTGTAAATGTGTTTCTTTTGCAGTGTGACTGTATTGAAATGCCAGCTATCTGTAAATGTCAGAAATAGCTTGGCCCAAGCATATTATTAGCAAGACAAGCCCACCAGGAGCAGCTGTGGAAGGCACTGGCAGGACTCTGGACAGGACTGCTTGTTCAAATACTGCAGTGTAGAAACACCTACCTTACTTCCAAATACCACATTGAACATTTCATTTCCTTTTAATCTGACTTTATTCCACATGATCTAGCATTTATATCACACATCACCTCCATAATGAGCACACGTAATCAGCAGAATTGTGCATTCAGTGAGGGCTTGCTCTAGTGTTTTAACTCGGCTATTATCCCCAATAAATTACAGTAGACCTTGCTCTGTGTATGTTGTAGCTTTGTAATCTGTAGGTTGTTTCCCAGTAACTGCACAACTGGGTTAATTTTGTAGCTCTCACAGCGTAGACCCAATTTAAGATTTTGAATAACAGATGTGTGCTTTTCAGCAATGAGATGAAGGCACCTACTACCCAGGAATGATGAGCAATACAAAGCACTTATCCTAAAGCAAGTATATGCTTTCAAAACTCTATAGGGAAATCATTGCATTAGGAGACTGAATGCAGTTAAGCATGTAAAAATACTATATTTCAAGCAAGCAGTGTTTTTTTTTTAAAACCTTGTCATTAAGTGCCCTTACCATATTCAGGGTTGATTTTTTTTTTCAGATCTGAAACGGTTGTTGAGAGAATGTTGTCTAACTGGATGTCTATCTGTTTATATCAGTACCTCAAGGTAAGAGTTGAAGTCTGTTGCCTGTGAGGGTTTTTTAAGCAGTAATACTTTAAACAGCTGCACTGAGTGTGTATTTTGGTTTTGCTTTATTTCATTTCCTTTTCTTTACATAGGACAATGCAGGAGAGCCTCTTTATAAATTGTTCAAGGCTATCAAACACCAGGTAGAAAAAGGCCCAGTGGATGCCGTACTGAAGAAAGCCAAGTATACATTGAATGACACAGGCTTACTGGGAGATGATGTAGAGTACACACAGTTGGTAAGCAAAGCATGATTAATAGATTATATAATCTTTTCTCATTTTAAAGTTAATTCCTATAGTGTTAAGCCTGTACAGTTTTCTAGACTACTGTGAACTTCACAGAAATTCTGGTCTGGTCTGGGTAGGATTGTCAGTAGTTTGACCAAAACAAGTCTCCAAGCAGGAAAACAGAATTATAAAGTATCTTCTAAAATAAATTTCAAATCCTACCACTGTGGAATCCATTTCAATAAATCCTTTTCATAATTTTCAGTCTGTCTGAAAAGTGGTCAGGATGTTTGACTCCTCCCCTTTTCCCATCTAAATTCGTTGGCAATTGATTTTTGCAGAATTCTTGCACTACCATTATGCTTGAACTTCAGGTTTTCTCCCTTGTGGTGGCTGCTGATCAGCATATTGAACACCATTTTAGAGATAATTTTATTAATATACCAGGTTGTGCTCCCCTGCAGTCCTGTGAGATGGCTCCGCAATCTCCAGAACACTTTGTGAACCTCTTTCTGCAGTTTTTTCTGTGTGAGTCAAGATGTCCTGAACGTGGGCAGCCCAACTGGTACTGAAAGTTGTTTATTTCCTCTTAGGGAATTAATTCCCTACAGTGCCTCTACAGCCAATTCGCAAGACCTGTGATAGTTACTTCAAGTGGGATGAAATGGACATTCCTGGCAAGGGAACTCCCCCTCTGAACTTAACCTTCCCCTGTATCTGATCACCGCTGCCGTAGTCCAGATCTTTTCCATTATGAATTCTACTTTAACTTAATTCTGTTCATTGTCAGAAATTTGCACCACTTTTCAAACATACTGCAGAACAGAGATTCACTGTCCTTTTGGAAAAACTAAAGCAGCCCACTCTTTAGCTGTTCAGGTAGTGTAAAATCTAGTTTTACTCGTTCTGACAGTCCTGCTGGTTTTCTTCAGGATACAGTGTAGCGAAAGACTGTCCTTCAGAGACCAACTCATGATTTTTTTTCCCTTTCTAATTTCTTTTTTATTGACATATTAGAAGTCATTTGTAGTTGTCTTCAACTGAGAAGGATGCAGTGATATATATGGAAAAGAAATTAGCACTTCCATTAGCATGGAAAAGAATTAGCACTTTCACTCACCGAGTCACCAAACTGTGACCTAGAGTGCCTGGAGTAAGAGTGTGTTGGGCAAGAAGAAATGTTAAGCTTAACTGATATTTTGGGAATTGGTTGAGTTACCATCTTTATATCTAAGCCAAAAGTGCCACCCACAGAAAACACACTGATTGGCAATGCTGGCTGTAATTTCTGTTCTGTGTGGAGAACAAAATTTATTTGCACTGTACCTCATGTAAGACTTAATGACAATAATTCTTTATTCAGTCTGTTTCTTTTCATTAAAAAAAATGCCTGTAATTAAGCTAAATGAATCAGTGTGAAAGCATAAAATTTGTGTGTACAATCAGATGTGGGCACAACATGCATATTAGCTAGATACTAAACATTGTAACATTGTACAGTAGCAGTATTTGGTCCAGACTTACAGATTTCTCATCAAACAAATATTTTATGTATGTGCGTGTGTGGAAGTTGAGATGTATGTATATGTATGCATGATTAAAGATTATGAAGGGGGTACTATTGCCGTAAGTTTTTGGGATCTTTGGCATGATGATGATGTTGTGGCAACTCCAAACAGTTAGGGAGCATTTGTGCACCAATGTAGGTTAAAGCATGAGTTAATTCCTTCACTTCTGCCTGAAAGTGAGACAAGGTGGGTAAGTACAGCATAGAGCAGTTGTCTGCTTTCTAATTGTTCTTATTTAAAGGAATCTGTTTTGCATCACTGGTTACACTGATGTGCTGCATACTGAACCAGCAGCAAAATCATGTCTAATTACCATAAAGCTAATAGGAAAAGGAAGGTGAAATCTCATGATTAGTTTGAAAGTTCTGCCAAGGGACAGTGCAATCATGTTTAATTTGACTGCCGTATGGCATAGCTTTTCTTCACTGTTTCAAAACACCAGCTATGCAAGTTTATTTCTCAGGTCTGGTGTGATAAATTCAGGCATTGTGGTTGGCAGAACCATATGTATCTGAGAGCTGCAGTGCTTCACGTGTGCCTGGCCTCCCAAGTTACCTGACTGGCAGAAGATCCACGAGGGCTCTGAGCTGTTATACTGATTCAGCTAGCAAGAGAAAGAGGCTTTTCATAATATCTATTTAGTTTGTTGTTGTTTTTTTTCCTCCTGGGGAGGTTTTCTGGCCATGGTTTTCTTATTTGCTTTTGTCTATATTGAAACTGACACTTACATAGCAAAGCTACTTTCAAAAAAATCATTCTAGATTTAGCAAATTACAGGCTTTCAAGAACTTCTCTTTAACATTAAAAAAAAAACCATGTCAATACTATCAGAAAACAGTAATATTTTAGAACTAGCATAAGCTATTTAGGTGTATTCCCTGGAGCTATTAGAGTTATTATGACAACAGTAAGCAGTAAATGAGGTTTTCAAACACATAAGATGATAGAAATTACTTTTATATGTACATATATATGTGTATGTGTATTTAATGAACAGCTGGTCACAGGAGGTAAAGTTTGGAGGGCTTAACTCACTCAGTTGAGCCATGTTAAATTGCCATATGTGCAAAAGTGGTCTGCTTATCTTTAAACAGCCATGAAAAAAGCATAAAGGAAGGCAAAAGCACATAATATTCTAGGAGTTCAACAAAGTGCAGTTCAAATGATTATTGGGAATTCATGAAATTTGGACACTGCAATTTGGGCTTTTTGGTATTTATGATTATCAGGTTAAATGAGAAGCATGTAATGAGTCAGTGGTCCAGCTGCTTTGTTCTTGTGTGTTGCTCTTTAATAAAGTCCCAAGACTAAATAATATTAGCAGATTAGACATGACTAAATCCATTCTCTATCTTTTCTGTTTTGTCATAGTGGGAGAGATTAACTGGAATTTATGATAGCTGATTGGCTGCATAACAGCGAAAGATTCTTCAAATAATCCCTCAAATAATCCATACTCCCATTGCAAATATGTGTTGCTGTGCAATAATCCTTGCATGGTGAATTTCAGATACTGTTTGCATTTAAATCACCCAGAAAAACAGATTCAGAGGTAATTCAGCACTGATTTGCCTTAATAACCATGTACATTCTTTTCTTTGCAGACAGTTAATGTGTATGTGCAAGAGGGAGGAAACGATTCCATACCTGTGAAAGTGCTGAACTGTGATACTATATCACAAGTAAAGGAAAAGATAATAGACCAAGTCTATCGAAATCTGCCGTGCTCTCAGTGGCCAAAAGCTGACAGTGTAGTTCTTGGTAGGTAGTTACTTGTGATACTATATTGAACAGGTGAGACATGTTATGTGACTTTGAATTTTCTCAAAAAATATCTATAAGAGGATTTTATTGCTTGATTATGGTTTGGTTTGTTGTTTGTTTGGGTTTTTTTTAAAGCTGAATTCATGTTCAGCTGAATGCAAAAATACAGCATTTTGCAGCAATCTTAATATGCCTTAAAAATTAATGTTTTCTTACAGAGTTAGTTTTTCTTGATGCTTAAAGTTTTCGTATACTGTCGTTAGCACTGCAAGAGCCTGTTAATGACTGTTGGCACAAATGAATTCATGTCTGACAGAGTCAGTATCTCAGGTACTAATTAATGTGATAATGACAGCATGGATAATTAACTGATGGAGAAGTAATGATGCAATTTCAGAAACTGGTACTGATTTTTACTTGCCTTTATGATGGTTATTCAAAAGAATTATAACTTACAAGAACTGCACTTTTAGGAGATGATGTACCACCTAGTCTCTGAAAATCATCCTCCTTGAAGACTTTCAAAATAGCTGTTCTCTTTTTGACAAAAAAAAAAGAAATGGTGTTCCTTAAAAGGCCTAATAATCTCAGAATAAAAGCTCCAATTAATATTTTTTTCAGTATTTTCATTACTGCATTAATCTGAAAGTAGAAGATGGAATTCTTGCTCTTCAGAAAATCCTAACAATGTCTTTTCTATTCCATTAAATCCTACTCTAATTTGAACCGATGGCAGATCTTATTATATGTATTTATTGAATTCTGTGTGAAGGAATTTAACTTTTTATGGAAGATAATCAGAAGTCATATGCATGGTTAGGAATAGTTCGTGCAAACTTCTGTAATAAAGACCAAATGATTAAGCAATAAAAAACACACCTTGGGGCATGTGCTACATTACTTTTTTTGATGTTCCACAATGTGTCAGTGGGTCTGCAAAATATTCTTGGACTAGTTGGTTTTGCACATGGTTAAAAACTGTTTTTTCTCACTTTAATTACCCCTTAGAATGGCGTCCAGGTTCTACTGCACAGATCCTCTCAGACTTGGATTTAACATCCCAAAGAGATGGCAGATGGAAACGTATCAACACACTAATGCATTATAACGTAAGGTGTTTCAAAACCATTTTTGGCACCTGTTACCTGTTTTCTTATAATAAATGAAATGTTTATTTGTTTTTAGAGAAACTTCAGTGCTACATACAGGTTGCCCAGAGAAGTCGTGGGTACCCCATTCCTGGCAGTGTTCAAGTCCAGGCTAGAAGGGGCTCTGAGAAACCTGGTCTAATGGAAGGTGTCCCTTCCCATGGCAGGGAGTTGGAAATCTTGAAGATCCCTTCCAACTCAAGCCATTCTATGATTCTATGATAAAGAATCAAAAGAAAAACATGGGGCTGAGTCTAGTCAGTAAAAGATTTGGACTGTGAGAGGCTGGGTCTAGACATTCTGCCTAAGCATCATATATAAAAACACAAAACTTAAATGCCAGCACCCTGGTTTTCTCACCATTGAAGTATCCAAATCCAAATCCCACTTTGAACATTCAAAAGCTCTTTTTGCTAGGTCTCATATTCATCTTTTCTTTTCTCCACCATTTCCTACCCCTGAGAATTGTCTTTGTCCTTGCTGAGCTTCTAAACAGATTTTGAGTTGTTCTAGTTTGTTGAAAAGCCCAGTCAGGAGCACAGATGTGACATTTTTGTACTGTTTTAGGTTTTGTACTGTGCACTCTACCACACACTTGCAGTCCACTTATCTTTCCTTTTTATGCTATTTATTGCTTTCTAACAACAGTTAATCCTGATTGGAAAAGAGAAAAGTAGGTTAGTTTTCCCTCAGAAAACAGACAGGTCTGATTCTTCATGTTAAACCCCATTTTTGTCCAAAGGGTACCCACACCAGGCTGAGGAACCACTTAAGACTTGAAGATGCTCCTAATATTTCAGTAATCTCAGAGGAGGTGTTGATGGGATCTCTTAGTAATGGAGTGGGAGGGAGTCTGTTCTGAAGTGCAGAGCCAGTTGCCCAAGAAGCCTTGGAAGATTAGCATTTGTCATAGATTGCCTGCAACCCATTACAGAAACCGCAGTTTACAGTTTAAAAAAGAGGTTCAGCAGTGCGTGGTTCTTTCGAAGAACATCTCTGTGTTTGTATTTTCAAAGGTCCGAGATGGTGCCACGCTCATCTTGTCAAAAATGGGAATTTCCCAGCAGCCAGAGGATAATCAGCAAGATGTCCCAGGGGAAAGTAAGTATCTTGTGGCTTCCCTACTTCCCAAGATGACTAGAAGTCAGAACCCCCAGAGTGGTGCTGCTATCTTGATTTTGTTTATCAAGCACTTCCATGGAGCTAGATATTCATCACGAGACTATATAGGGTCTATTTGTTTTGTGTTACCCACTGTACACTTGCAATGGTTTTCTTTGCCCTCAATATAAAAGTCTTAAACACTAGGACTTTAACCATAATTCCTGTGAGTCCATACCCCAGCTTAATAGAAAACACTCTTATTAAATATTTCCTTCCATATTTTGTCTTTTATCACACTACATCTGTAGTCAAACCGTACATTTCATCTTCCCAGAAGTTTATCTCTTTTTCCCCTTTCTTCAGGCTTTACTCACGTTCCTCTTCAAATTTTTTCACTTCTTATTAGACTGAGATTTAAATGCAGTCTTCTAGATGAACCACAGTGGACTAGCTCCCCTCTCTGTGACATAATGGATTTGATGTAATTTTTTGTAGCATTTCTTACAACTGTGTTGCCTTTCAAACTCATCTCTGTACCTTCAGATTTTGTGTCTTCCTTCCTTTTGAGTGATGTTTCACCAGCTGTGCTAACTTGTTTTTTCCCAGGGCTTTTTAGTTGGCTTTGTTCGTTCCATGCATTTTGCCTCTATAGATGCAGCATTTTTCACAATTCCTTTGCTCTTTTTGAGGTTTTCAATCCTCTGTAAGTGAGCATCAGGAATTTCCTTGTAATGTTTCTTCTCCTTCACATCACTAATGCATCTGCTGCATAATTCTTGTATTGCTGTCTGCTACAGTGTGCTGGAATTCGCAACACAGAAGACAATCTGTTAGCTTGCAACCCATTTTAAAAGCTTTTACTTTCACATGTTAGTGTTCTGTCTAGACCAATTTTCAATATCACAAAATATCTTGAGACGCAATATCCATTACAGCCTTGAATGCACTCAGATTTTTATGGAAATATTTACTTGTGAATATATGTTCTTTGTCACATGTATTTCCTTTGCTGACTTCAGATGTTCAGTTTCTCTGCTTTTTTTAATCCTTATATTCAGTTATTTTATATGAAGTAGAAGTTAGATTTATGGAACAGTAATTGTTGAGATCATTCTTCCTCCCGTGAACTCACTTGATATGCTTTTCTGTCTAGCACTGATTGCAAAGGCCATTACTTCACCTAATAGTTTCATTCCTTTAAACAGATTTACTGATCTTAGATTTAATAGGTTTCAAGGGCTGGGCAGTCAAACAGGTTGAAAATAATATGCCAGAAGTGTACATTTTTCAAGAAGATGGGTCTTAGCTGATAGCTCTGACATATATGGCTATTTAGCAGAAATGTTGAGACTTTCACTTGTTTTGAGTGTTGGACAGGAAATTTGGAGGGGCAGAATTACTTGCTGTTTACTTATTACTCTGTCCTCCTGGATTCTTTCTTTTGAGACTTTTTCCAACAACAAAAAAAAATCTTCTAATGGTCATGTCTACACTGCTGTTGCTGTCCACTCACCCCTTTACTGCAAGAGCCTGGCATAGCCGGCCAAGCAGTGACTGTTCTGTCACAGCAAGTGCCAACCCAGCATGTTAACTTGAAAAGCCATCCAGTTTAATATAGAAGGCAGTGGAGTGCAGCCAGGCAAGGAGCTGATTCCTAGTCCCTGTTCAGTTTGGTTGCACTGGTGGCTGGGGCTGTAGTCACCTCACATCTAAAGAAGTGGAGTGGACTGTGAATGGAGCCTAGTGGTGCCCTTAACTTGCTTTGCTTTCTTAGTATAGAATAGTGGTCAGCCTTCTGTTCTGGACTCCCAATCTTCTTCCTCTTCACCTCTCTACCCTTGTTGCAGGCAGTAGAGGACCAGATCACATGTTTTCCTTCTTTTTCTTGGGTTAGGTTTTTTTCCTTTCCTCCGTCTGTGCAATTATATCATTAGATATGATTCAGTATGATTAAGCTCTTTGAGCAAGCATGATCTGTACTCCAAGGTGAATTCCTTAGTTATCTATGTGGCATACTAAACTGTAAAGGAAAAGCAGACTTCTGGGGACAGTGCTGTCACACAAGGGCTCTTGTACATGAAAGAAAAGTCTGCAGAGAATTCATATCCTAAAGTATCAAGTGAAAACCACTTTTACCATATTTCTTCTCCACACCCAGTCTTGCACCATGGTAGTGTACAAATTTGGGATGACAGTGTTTCATGCCAAGCTACCCTGCTTTCTTTAGCACCGTAAGGTCCTTAGAGCTATTTGGTGCCAACTTGTTCTGTTGGAAAGCTATAAAATGTTACAGAGCAGGTACAAAGTGAGAGCCTGCCCTGACCCTGATTTGTGAGACACTGTGTATAAAAGGGAGAGGAGAGGATCAGAGTCTTCCCTTCCCACACATACACATTTATATGACACAGGGATTTACAGGGTTGGAATAAACAGAAATTCTATCCTGACTGTGAATGAGGCTTGTGATGAAGTGGATTTCCTTTTATTCAGTCTCATTAACTTGCAGCTTTTGCATTGAGAAGTGTCAGCTGAAGTCATTGACTGTCAGCCAAAGTAGGAGGCTTTGCACCGACTGAAAATGTAAAACCATGTTCAGAGATGTTGCTCTAAAACCTGGCATTGCTTCCATGCTGCTTTTATTCAGAGCTTCTAACAGGAAGACACTGGAAGCTGGAGATTGTGACAAATTAAATGCAGCATCTTTTGCTTCTGGAGACAATAGATGCAGTTACTAATTTATCAAGAAGGAGAATGGTTCCAGTGATTCCATACTAGTATTTCTGTACTGAACTATAAAGCAAAACAAAAAACTCTGTTATTTTGGGTAGTTTGTTCTGATATTTGATTTTGTTTTGTTGTTTTTTTTCCTTTTTTAATTCTGAATAAAAATAGATACAGGGTTGCAGGTCAGAAATACTAATTAGCAGATCTGTTAGGGCAGCTTTTCCTTCATCTCCATGGAGCAGCATTCATGTGGTAGGGGAGACTGGAAGGAAGATAATTTGCTGCAGGTCACACACGGGGAAAGGGGCTGCACTGCCTGATGTTTACATCATGGTTCCTACCACTATAATTAGTCAGCACAGTCTATTTTTGTCATTAACACCACCCCACCCCCACAAGAATTATTTTATATTGGCCAAAGAATGCCCAAGGGCCAAGACAAAGAGCTCGGGCAGAAGGATTTGACCCCCTGCACACAATCTTCTATGGAGATAAAAAGGCAGTATTTCTCCCTATCTTTTATTTTCTTCATTTCCTACTTTCCCATTGAGGAAAATATTATCTCACAGAACTGTTATTTTCTCTTAGCAACCATATTGCTAACATGTTTTGTTGCTCCGTGTTCTGAATTTCCTTTCTTCTTTCTTCCTGCTATTTATAGCAATGAAGTGACATCGTCGGGTTGCAGAAGTTCATTTGGTTGAGCTGTAGTCTCTTAATCCTTAGTTTCCTATGAAAGAACTACTATTCCATTAGTAGCCAATTCTGCTATTCCTAAACAAACACGGAACAAACTCAGCTGCATGTAAGAGCCAGTAAATCTCAGTGAAAACCCCTTTGGTTGTTTCCTCTTCTGTACAAAGTTAAACTGGACCATATACGATCAGAAGGGCAAAGAGAGAATAAAATCCTTTGAATCAAAGGAGGAAGCAGGAGTGTACCAAACAACTGAGATAAGGCTGGAATAGTTTCTGGTCTAACTGCATGATTTGATGTGTTAATTTCCAAAAGTAAATAACAGGGATTGCAAAAGAAATTCCACACTTCATGCCCAGCAGTGGTTCTTACTGTACTGGCAGATGATTGCCATGAATGGCATCGATTGTGAAATCACAGCTGCTTTAAAATAAAGTGATAGCTTTTCTTTTTTCTGGCTTCCTTCACATGAACTTCCTAGTTGAATTAAGGACTCTCAAAGGACAATGTGATTTAATGTGGGATTTATATTTTTTCCCTACCTTGTTAAAAAGAAGTAAAGGTCCCAGGAGACTGCATAACTAATGCTTTTCATGAGGACATTTCAAATAGATTCAAGCAAAAGTGTTGGCTTAGCCAGATTACACTTAAATGTTATTTTCCCTTGTGATGTAAAAAAATGAATGTACATGCAAGCTGGGAAATTCAATGTAGCTGTTGAGGAACTTAGTTAATAAACTATTATGGTCAAAGTTCATGCAATTAAAAACTGATATTTTGTGCTGTAACTGGGATTCAGTCATGTTAGAGATGTACGTTACAGCATAAAATTTAGCAGAATGCAAAGTAATTTGTACAGTGGGGCTGAATCACAATTTTTATGGGAAAAATGATGTCCATATTTTTAAGATGTCAATGATGTTAAATGTACCGATTCAATAACTTGCACTGGAAAAGTGCCATTGATTTTAGGGACTATGCCAAGTAGATGAAAAAGTTCAGGAGTTAAAGGAAGAACAAACAAAACCAGGAGGTTTGAAAGTGACACAGAAACTCTTTTCAAGGAATATTAATTGCAAGTTAAAACAATTCTATCATCTCTTTTAGAACAGTTTGTAACAAAAAATTCTTGGGCATGAAGTTTGTCTGAACAATAACATTGATGCTGAAATTCAAAACTGCCTTTATCCCCTGTGTGCATTAGTCCAAGCCCTGGGGCCGGGTGCATGGCCAAGCCCTGGGTAGCACAGGGAGGCAACCAGATGAGTTGTCATCAGCATCCAAGTGCTCACTCCTGTTTCTACTTTATTGTAACAGACTTGGTGCGAATCTCTCCCTCTGGTTTAAACTATGAATCCTGACAAACAAATTTTTAAAAATCTTATTATAATGGTCATGAATTTGCTTCAGTCATTACCTTTAACTGCTGGAGTTCATGTCATCTCAGTGATGAGATGGATTTTTCCTCCACTCAGCTACAAAGTCAAGTGGTGCTTATCAAATGCTGATAAAAGGAAGGTTTGAACTGGAGTACCATACTTTGACCTCAGCAACTGGGGTAAAGATATGAATTTTAATAGTGTTACCTAGAGAAAAAGTTGTACCAGGAGTAGGCTGCAGTTGGTATTTCTGTGGTAGCTATGGGGTCAGACCTAGCTAAGATTCTATAACTCAATCATGTCTTCGAGAATTCACAAAGTAGAGAACTTGATTGTGTGGACCTCAAAACATACACATACTGTGTTTACATGACAGTTGTGAATTAGGAATGGTATTCTCCAATTTAGTCTTCTACCACTCCAAGCCATGCACCGCTTGCTCACTTCCCGTGGGAGAGGACAATTGGAGGCACTAAAGGTAAAAATCATGGGTTGAGATAACAAGAATTTACTGGAAACAGCAATGAGATAAGAAAACAAACAGTAACATCAACAATACTAATGACAGCAGATACAAGAAACAAAATGTTATTGCTCACCGTGGAAACCTCCAACAACAGACAGTACCTGACCACTCCCTGTGTCATGCTACTCCCACTGCTCCCTCCAGCTTGAAACTAGCATTACCCCACTGCTCCCTCCACACTTACTCTGTTGAAAGGAACCCCTTCTCCCCAGAGGAGACTCCCTTCTCCCCACCTGTGACAATGACATGAGGTGACATAGAACAACCTCCGTGTCACAGCCATGACCCCTCCAGGCTACTGCAAAAATTATCCCTGCCCTGGCTTCAACCAGGACAATGACCAAGTACGAGTTTTCATTTTGTGTGATTCTTTCCTCTCTCTTTGGTCTTGACAAAAGCAAGCTTTTCCATCTCTGTGCCACTAAAGATTTAGTACTTGAGTTGTATACGTTGGACAGGAACAGAGTAATCTAGATCCCCTTGGCAAGAGAACAGGTGTGTTAAGGGTAGGGAACATGTACATATGTATATGATTACTTTTGTGTTGTTGTTTTGGGGTTAGGTGTTTTTTATAATTATTGCAATTACTGTTTCTAGGGCATGCACTCCTGGAAGATGAAAATAAGGTCTGGCATCTAGTCCGGCCAGTGGATGAAATGGATGAAGGTAAATCAAAGCGGGGCAGTGTGAAAGAAAAAGAGAGGACCAAAGCTATTACAGAAATCTACCTGACCAGACTTCTTTCTGTGAAGGTAGGGCTCAGATGTGCTATAATTACACCTTACCTCTACAGATTTTGAGATATGACTGAGGAAATAGATGCAAATATTAGTCATGCATTTGCCTGCTATTTGGAATATATGTCATGTACATACAAGCTGGTGTTCAAGGCTTTGAGTGATTAACATGCCCTGAGGAACATTTCTGGGAAAGAGATAAAGTACAACTCCTGATCAAAGCTGAGAACCATGATTACGTGATCGTTAAATAAGGATTTTCCATGCAAGACAAAGATGGATATTCTGCTCTGTGCCACCTGTTTAGATAATATTTTGTTGGGTTTTCTGTTGAACTGCAAGCTTTATAAACTCCTATAGAGCCTTATATTTCCCTGTTCTTGTATGTGATCAATGCTGCAGTAACCCCCCCCAAAAAGAGTTTCTAAATAATAATAGTCCTTTAAGAGTATATTTGGTGCCTATACTGCAGAATTGATAATGAGCAAAATAATTTTTAAAACCTATTTCCTTGTAGAAAGAATTTAGAATAATGTGTTTAATGACCACAAAGCCAGGCTCCTTTTGTGAAAATGAAGGTAGTCTGGCTCCAGCTAAGACCACTTGTCCAGTGTGGAAGTGGATATGAAGGAAAGTCTTTGGATAGATGACATAGCCTCAGGACAAAGAGCCAGAAAGATGCTTGCACTCCCTTTTTCTGTTAATAAAGCCACTGCTTTTGTATTCCCAATAGCCGTTTTATAGATTATTACCAGTCTGGAGTTTTACTGACTCATCAAGTGTTGGTGAGGTGTTATGGCTCGGATCACAGCGACCCCTACAACCCAGGGACTGTCAATGTGTTCTTGCTGACAGTAGAATGTCTTAGAGCTCCTTGCCATCTGGGTTCCTGTCCTGATTGGAGGCTGTCAGCTGGAGTCATGGTTGGAAGAAGAATGCAGCCCCCCTTCAAAGGTGTCTGTAGGGCCAATCAGTTGACTGGGGATGAACTCTGTGTGGCCTCAACAGGGTCATCTCTAAAACAAGGGGACAGTCTCTGAGATTGCCATTACTAAGATCCAGGCAGATGCAGGAATCCAACCAAGAACACAGCCCTTCTGGACACTTCACTCCTTGGGCTCAGTGGATCTCATGAAGCTGAGTCGGACTGGCTGTCTGATAAGGCCCAAGTGCTTGCTCTTAAGCAAAAAGGGCAAATGCTCACTGGTACTTCTTCCTCTCAGTCTCTTTCTAATAATTGCATGGTGTTCTGGTGTCAGAGAAACTGCAAAACCATTAAAAAGTGGCTAAAAATTATTTTATGTGCACAACAACCCTGAAGTGTAAATGTAGCAACCAATTTCTGCTTCTTCTGTCAAGCAGAAGGCACACCTTTCTGTGCAAACCATAGAATCTCTGGTGAAGTCACCAAAGTTCAGTCTAGAACATAAAATTGTTCTCTAGAAAGTCTTTACTGTGTTGGCAGTTTACAAAGTCACTGCTCTAAGAAGTTGCTTGCTTTTTGTTGCTTTTAGCACTCAGGATAAAGGCCATCAGCGACGGCAACTGGATTATGTGAATAGGAATGAAACTACAAATAGGCTTGTAACACAAATGTAACAGTTTTTTCTTTAATTTGCTTTTAGGGGACACTTCAGCAGTTTGTAGATGATTTCTTTCATAGTGTGCTCAACTCGAACCATGTGGTGCCACCAGCTGTGAAGTACTTCTTTGACTTTCTTGATGAGCAAGCAGAAAAACATGACATCAAGGATGAAGATACCATTCACATCTGGAAAACAAACAGGTACAGTATGAAGACAGTCATACTTGTATTGCAGAGAAATAAGAATATCATTCCCAGGTGTATACTAGCACTCTTACCACAAATCAAAGTAAATTTCATTTCAATTGAGGTAATATGTATGTAAGATGAAAAAGATTCCCTGTAAGCCTAGAAGCTTCAAAAAAGGAAACCAGTTTACCTATTGGATTGTCACTGGCAGATTTACTATGTTTTCCTTTTTGTCTTTCCTCAGAGAAAAGGAAAGCAAGAGGCAAATGGGACTAGATTTACCTGTCAAATCACAAAATCTAATACATACTACTTGATAGTTTCTCTGACCACACAGACATCTTCACTTGCTATTTTGGGGTGCTCAAGATCCTTCTCATATGAGTTTTTCTAAGAGATATAAAGACTTGGTTTTCAGACATGGAACCCAGCCAAGCTTGTATAAATGTTGAAATATAAAATTAAACATCACTGTTGGGAGGAGATCAAAATGCAAAGCCCATGCTTAATTTCATGTGATTTTCTTGTAGAATATTTATTGTCTAAAAAAGGATTATTAATCTTTTTCCTTGCTTTGCAGCCTGCCTCTTAGGTTCTGGGTAAACATACTGAAAAATCCCCATTTCATCTTTGATGTTCATGTTCATGAAGTAGTGGATGCTTCCTTGTCAGTCATTGCACAGACTTTCATGGATGCTTGCACAAGAACAGAGCACAAATTAAGCAGAGTAAGTGATTTGCATTCTACATCCTGACTATGCTCATGCCTGACGAGACAAAGGGCATCCTCGCAGACAATACCCATTCTCTGAGGAGATACAGCCTTGATCACTTCTTTTTAGTTTTATAATGAAGTTAACATTTCACCACTTAACAGGTTGGTGAACTGTCAGTATTGCTGTGTAGTCTGCCAATTGATACTTAGAAAATGGAGAAAATAGCACCTGCTTTTATGAAAAGCATGTTTAAGGACTGATTATTTCAGGTCCACCAATCATTTATTATCACCTTGCATTAATATACTTGTAAAACTCAGCCGTAATGCCATGTGTAAATGTAATTGTTTTATGAAATAATCCCACCAACGTTAATAAGTATCCAAATGCTAATATCTGTAAATATTGTGTATGTGACTATAAAGGCTTGATCTTACATTCTTGACTTTCTTTTGCTTCCTAGAAATGTTCATAAATAACTACGTTTTTCTGTATTCTAAATTTTTCAGGATTCTCCAAGTAATAAGTTACTTTATGCAAAGGAAATCTCTAACTATAAGAAAATGGTGGAAGAGTAAGTATCAACCCTTGTCTTTCTTATTCAGTTGTTAGGGTTTTAAGCCTGTGTAAGAGGAAAAGGGAATGCTGATATAGTCAAAGTCAGCTGTCAAATATTAAAAATTTTACATCCAAATGTTTAAACATCCCCTTGGTGGTGGCATTGGCAGAGTTGAAATGGAGCTCCGTTATGACCCAGTGCATATTCTTGTTTGTACAGACAGATGAACAGATTTATCCAGGAGAAAATATGATGCTGTTTTCTGCAGTCATAGTTGTTACCCACACGATCTGTCTAACAAATGCTGCACTTCCATAAATCCTGAAAACATTTTCAGAAACATTTTTCTTCTATTCTGTCTCTGGCTTTATTCATTTTGTAATTGGAAATTCAGTTAATATCATGGACAATCTGCCACAGAAAAAAAATTCTTACCAGTTTTAAGACCTAAAATAATCATTATCTGCAATTATAGATCTTTTTTTTCCTGTGGTACGTTCCTGTACAATCACGTATGATTTGCCTCTTCTGCAAAGGTACTAATGTTGGAAGGCGGGGTTACTAAAGGAATCATTGCTCTGTTGTGGTAGAGTATCTCTGTGTTAGTAAGGAAGCATGTTCAAAATAATGGCAAAATTGAAAGACAGAATTACCAGAAAGACACATTTTATTTCACCTAACTGAAAATCTGTTTTAATCTCTTGCAGTTACTACAAAGGTATTCGTCAGATGGTGCCTGTGAGTGACCAAGACATGAATACCCATCTAGCAGAGATATCTAGGGTAAGAATAGAATCCATTTTCTTGTACTAAAATTGGAGCCAAGCATAGCACTGGGTTTTTTTGTGTTTTCTCTCTATCTCAACATATACAACTGGTTTTCTGTATGTACAAATATCAGATGATTTATCTCATAAATCTCTCAAATACTCCTGTTTATTTTAGTCATGCCTGTTAGACCTTTGAAATGTTGGTTATTGAATGGAATCAAGAATCCTTATTGTCACTAATCTATCTGAGTTAAGCAGGGGATAGAGCACAGTGTGTGGATTTTTCACATCCATTGTGGAAAAATTATAGCACTCTTGAACTGTGCTTTCTCTCCACAGCATATAGGGGATTTTTAGCATTGATCATACTGATAACGATTAGTGGTTGAAGTCACAGTGCTACCACAGCAAAAATTAGATTCCAGAAATTAAAGAAGAGGCATGAACATTAAGTATAGCATATTTTAGAACTGTCTATACGTCTGGTTTATGCTACATGTGAGAAGTCATCATGTGCTTGCTCAGTGGCACTTTTTGCATTGTAGGTTATTTGGGTCACCTCACATGGGGAAGAGCAGAGTGGGGTGGTTGCTGTCTGGGACTTTAGTTGGAGACTGGTGGAACAAAGTCATTACAAAACCTGCTTCAGTCTTGAAAGAGCCTGTCTGCTCTGCAGCTCAGCTCAGCTGGAGCAGGCTCTTGCCTTTGAAGCACTCTGTTTAACTTGGAGAACCAGGAGAGTTCCTCACCAGTGTCAAAGATGTTGTTTAGCCTGAGCAAGAAGGCAGTGTACTTACTGGCTGGTTTGCTCATTTGCTTAATTTAGTTGAAGAGTTCTAGCGTAAGGAGGATGTTTGGGGAATTTTTTGCGGTTTGTTTATTTCAGTGCCCTTAGGACCTAACATTTTGCAGATCAACATCCTCATGAGAGCATTTCTATTTTCAGTCATTCACTACAAAACTCATCTGCAACGACATTTCATTTTACAGTTCACTTTATTTATTACCTAAATTGAGATGTATATAAAATTAGAATGTTTGGTGATTAAAAGTAAATTCAATATAATGTTTTAACATCAACAGAATATGTTATTTCTTTCTATTTTCATTATAAATTATGATAAAAATTAATATGGAAGGAATGATTGAACACTGCAAATTTTGACCAGCTCTAAAAGTGACTTTTATAAAGCAAGGAAGGATGGATGTTTCTCTGCTGCTTTATCCCTTGGGTAATCATTTATGCCAGTAGCAGTATTTTGCAATTCTTCATTTTCTTAACTAACTTAAAAGACTAAAGACGTAGCTAGAGACTTGAATCCTACACGTTTGAATGAAGAACATCTGTTCAGACAGGTAGAGCACATTCACTAAATAAGTTATATGTGTGGGGGGTGGGGGGAGGATGAGGTAATGGAAGGGTTATTTCCCGCTTCATTTAAAGTCCTTTCTCTCTCTCTCTGTTCTCACCACACCTCTCCCACTCCTTTCTATCTTCATGATTCAGGTGGCTTTTTCCAAATGTACATGTACCCATGATATTGATGAGTTACACCTTTGCTGTAGTGAAGTGTGAATAATTTCCAGAATATAAAACAGCTGGAGAAAGGATTTCAAACAACCATGACTGTGTCAGAACCAATGCTTAATATCTCAACAATATGTAGATTGTACTGAGTAAATGCTTTAGCTTTTCACAATCATGCTGCTAACAGATGTTTGAGCTGTAACCTGTGGTTTGACATTCAGAGTTCAAAATAACTTCCACCTCCAATGCTAAGAGTTGTGAGTCGGCTGGAAAAATACCAGAAAAATACCGGTCTTGATCAGAAAATCACCAAACAAAAGTTTTCTCATTCCTTTTCTCTGCCGCAAGTGTCATTCAACAAAAGTTAAACAAAGAGCTTGCTTTTGGAAATCTTGTCAGTTGTACCCAACAGTTGTGTATGTGCATAACTTTCAGCTGTGTGTGATCCTATTTTGACATGTTTGCTGCCTGCTTGTGTTAACAGGCACACACTGATTCCTTGAACACCCTTGTGGCTCTACACCAACTCTACCAGTACACTAACAAATACTATGATGAGGTAAGTTATGGCTTTTGTTTTCATGCTTTAATATCAATGGTAAAATGTTGTGAAGGCTAACACTAGTCTAAGGGAGTGACTTATGCATTTCACTGATCAGGTAAAAGCAATGCTGGACAAAAACCTTGTAGTTATATAACCTGCTTGGCAATTACACTGGTCAAGGGAATGTCCTTATAAATGAACAATTTCATTATGGCCACCTGGTTTTGGTAGGGATAGTTTAACAAGATCTGAAAGAGAAATAGATTTAAAAATCATTTCTCTTCAGTTCTACCATCCTAATAAGTATATAAGAATGTCAGCGAGCAAAAAGTCATCAGAGTTATATCAGGTTTCAAGACAGTGTACTTTTTTATTAGGAACAATCTGTTAAAATTGTTTTGCTTGTAGGAATTGCAACCATATTCTTTTTATTAGTTAAAATGCTCTTAAAACTTCCATGCATGGTACCATTCCTGTTTTGCCATGCCAAGTGAAGTGCCTGCCTAAGGTAAACCAAAACAGAATAACTGTTGAATGTAGCCTGATTCAAAAGCAGGCTCAATGCTTCAGTTTTAAAAGTTTCTTAGGTTTTTCACACCCTGTGGAAAGGGGGACAAAGAATATCCCAGTGTAGCTGGGTTGTGGCTATGGCTCTCCAAACTTAATCTGAAAACAAAAAGAGAGAAGGAAACTTTTATTCAAAGGTTTCCATGGAAATGAATGCCTCCAGAAAACTCTCAGAATTAAATCAAAGCAAGTAAGAACAGATGCCGAACCAGAAAGGAGCACAGCACATGTGAGCTGTATTCGGTTAGTCTTGCACCTCAGCACAGTTCATATTTTCACTTATATTTAGCACTGAAGACAGTGAGTCTCATCCTTCACTGCAGCTGCTTTATACAGGAGCAGCCAGCCTGTCACAGCTTTTACACAGATGCAAGCAGGGAAAATCAAATCACCCTGAGAAGTCTTGCAATGCTGGTCAGTGGGGGAAGCAGACAGAAGAATGTAGGCCAACCTGATGGCATTCCCTCACCCCTCATCCCCAGTGCTAAGCTGGCTTTCAGTATCATCCCAAATGTGTCCATAGTTTGACCTCTTACAAAAACACTCAGGGACCCTGAATGACAGATGAACTGTAAATCCCTGATTCATCCACACCTCAGGCAGAGTCACCAGCCTGTGGGACTTCAGCAGTGGCAGAGTAGCACACCCCAGTACGTAGCTGCAGCTCTTCCCTTCCATGTACATCACTGTGCAACAATGAGGTGCATCTGATGAAAAGGCTAGGCTGCTAATTCAGAATTGTGGAGATAATCTGTCAAGAACCATTCAGTAAAATTAATCAAGCTTATTTATTTTCCATGAAAATGTTTTAATTTGCATAAATTGGAACATTTTGCAGCTGCCCTTGTCTTTATTACTGACACAGTGGTTCCCAGCATGTGCTGTACCTTCTGCATCTCTGCAGGGCTTGACAATGACTAAGTGGGTACATTCTAATTGTCCACATTTATATGAAGGATATATTCACCAGTAGAGATAATCATGAATTATTTAGTCTACATTTGAGGAGTTACAGCTAGATATAATTGTTTAAATTAAGGAAACAATATCAAATTAAATTAGGCCCAGTTTAAATACTGCAGTAAGTGTTTATTAAGTCTGTCTTGTAAAAATATTTTCACGTTTTTGAAAACAAATTCATTAAAATAATTATTTCTAAACAAATTTGCTCTGGTGTTGGAAACGCAAATGCTATACCAGCCCTTCAAAGTAAAATTAATGGCTAGATTGATTCTGCCTGCATTAATCTCCATTGTCAGTGATGTTCGAGAAGTAATAAGAAGCACAACCAGTGACAGGCAAACTCCATTTTTCCAGTTCTTGTACTTGCAAGTTTATATGGTATTTAAACAGTGCTAAAGGTTTCTGCTTGATTACACTGTCAGACTTATATTAATAAAGCCAGTTCTAGAAAAGAAATGGTTTTGTCATGTAACACATTCTTCTAATGGAGAAATCTAACAGCCGTTGGGAAAGTTTTCCTAAAGGATGGTGGAAATGAAAACCTTTCAAAATCATTTGAATTTGATCTGGGAAGCCGTAAAAAACTCTATTTGAAGAAAAGCCTTCTCATAACAGCTGACCTTTACTAGATCTTGTTTTTAAATCCCTTGTGTCTTAAGAGTCATATCCTCTTATATGTACCCTGTATAGCAGAGGCTGTAGGATGCTGGGGGCTCCTCTGACGAGCTCTTTGCTTTCCTGAACTATGTGCTGGGTCAGAGTCTCAGCACTTCTTGGCGAGAGCCAAAGGGGTGCTGCTGGCTTTATTCCTCGTATTGCCTACAGACACAGGAGACCTTGCCTTGTCCCACCATATGCCTGTGCATGGACCACCCAGGAGCTTCTCATAACTAAAGCTCATGGGGATGGGATATAATTACGGATGGTAAATGACCCTTAAGCCTTGTAGGGTGCACTGTAAGTAAAAGCACTCTTTCCTAAACAGCTCTAAGGAATTTTTTCCCCTGCATGCTCCATCTTTTAATGCAATATTTTACAAGATAAAGTAGTACCTATTAATTTCCTTGTATCTCAGCATAATGGGAAACATTACAGCAACTTAGAGAAAGTAACATAGACAATCATTCCTACTTTGTGTCTTTATGTAAAAATAGAACATGGGGCCTAATAGACAGACTTTGGTACAGAGTGAATGCAAAAGACTCTTTATAACCAAAGTAGTATCAAACACTTGGTCTCAGAACTATGTCATACATGTTAAGCTAAATGATTCTAAACTTTCTGTGTTTATATCTTCCAGATTATAAATGCACTTGAAGAGGATCCAGCTGCACAAAAAATGCAGCTTGCCTTCCGTTTACAGCAAATAGCAGCTGCGCTAGAGAATAAAGTGACTGACCTTTGACTCAAAAGCCGCAATAAAGAAATCTGATCTGAAGATGTTCAAATTCATTCTTCCTGTTAAGGAAATAGTGTTCTATTTTTTAATGTATAATTACAACTTTAAATGAAAGATTTCATGGTTTTTTGATAGCAGAGGTGTAATGTAAAGAATTTTTACTGTAAATTATGCTTCTAATTAAAAGCTGTGTTGTGTGTAAATGAATCTTCTGTGGGAAAGAGAGTCCTTTGGTTGGGGGCAGGGTGGGGGGTGGAAGAAGAAAAACCTATAGTTCATTTGATTTAGTAGAATCTGAGACATCAGCATTTAGGATTCATTATGCAAGTAAATTCAGTACTATGGCATCCTTTCTACCTTAAGCAATATTTGTACTAGGAAAACAATAACATACTCAGAGACACATGCAATATCCCCTTGTATTTTGATAACTGGAAATTGACTTCCATAGAGTTCTAAAACTCGATCTGTGCTCATAGTGAATATCGTGAACAAAGTGTCTGACTTCTCTGCCAGATCTAAAAATGGGATTTGCTACCACACACGGTTCCAAATGTAATTACTTATCTCGATGGTGATGCACAGTATTGCACCCACCACAGTTGGCTGTGAGAGAAATAAGAGTATTGTCAGTGTAGGAGAGTTCTACTGATGAAGTCTTGTTCGGTTCAGAAATCACTGCAAAGAAGGAATTAGTCCTTAAAACTTTAAAACTCTTTGTTATTATTGTGAGTTTTATGATATATGCTAATGTGCCTTACTTGTACTAATTCTGTGAATCTGATGAATGGTTTTGTAAAAAGAAGCAGATCAGAAAAATAAGTATTTATGTGCTATTGAATGACTTTTGTGTGAAAAACATGACCAGCAGAATGCTTGTAATTAGCTGCTTGCCGAGAGTGTGCTGTTTAACATGATTTGATTATGTATAATATCCTATTTTAGAATGGTTCTGATGATTTTTTATTTGAATCTTGGAACTGTCCTAGAAATACCATCACTTGTTTTTATTGTATCTGTGATGTAAAATACTAGTATGGTATTGGAAAAATCATATACCCGTCTATTGAAAACCACTTGGTCAGTTTTGAGCCTTGGAATGCTGCATTTGATTGAATACACACTATAATCCATAGCAAAGAAAATTGAAATAACTTGTCAGAAAGTGTGTGTTTACAATAGTAAGCTCCGTACAAATCAAAAAGTTAGGTACGTCTTCTTAAATTGCTGTATTGCACATCAGAGAACTTTACTTCTCTTTGTCTTGCAAGTTTTTGGCAGTAAAGTAGCATTTTAATGAAGTGCTGCCATCTGTACTCCTTCGTTCATTGTCCTGCCAAGCAGTCGGACTCTGCTTACTCTCAGCAAGCTAATGCAGTGTCTGCCGCCCGCTCTCCCTGCCTGGTAGGTTGTCACACACTGACTTTTACTGTCTGTTGATATTTTCTTTTTTTTCTCCCATTTTGAAAATTTTCTGGTATTTGTCAGTGGGCCTTTCCTTCGGTTTCTGAAAATGAAAAGCCTCATCGAAACTGGTTTCCTGCCCAGTAGGCTGTGAGCAGTTTTTTTTGTTTTTTGTACTCGACTTCTTGCATTTGTCTGTAATCATTCCTGAACCTGCCTGGGCTGTAAGTTATTTTATACTGTTTAGGACTGAGCTATATGACTTCTACAGGAAAGTGCTTTGCCAGTTACTCTTTCATCAACAAAGGCATCCTAATTTCATGGCTAATCTGTTTCTTTTTCATTATTTGTAAATCCTGTTAATTGTAAATCAAATACAATGTTGTTTTTTCCACCAAGTGTCAGTGGATCTTTACTGAAACTGGGGGGATGGGTGATGAAAGGATTTGTAATGCATCCTCCGGGAGTGATGGAGCAGCAGTGTCCATCAGTCTGTGGTTGGGAATGGAGGAGCGCAGCACATCCTGCAGATGGAATGCCTGACATCATGCCCTTTTTATTGGCATTTGCTCAGAAAAATGACAGTACTCTGGAGAGGCAAGGATGTAGTGCAACATACCAGAGTGAGGTCTTCTTGCCCGATCTGTCTTGGGACCTGAAAGCCAATTAAAATGCAGGCTCGGCAGCATCTCTCCAGAGAGACCAGAAAGCCCTGCTTGAGCAAGTAGGGCTTTGAAAGGGAACATTATATGTCCCCCACCACCACTGACTTGACACAGAGCAGTTGCGGGCTGCGGCTGTGGGATACAGCAGTGCTCTAGCTGGATCTTACCTGTTAGGGAACTGGTGTGTGTGTCTGTGGCATGTGTGAGTTCATGATGGATCCATTAGTCATTCTTGGTGCCTTTTTCTCACATCCTGGGAAATTTGCAGGCTATCGGTGCTGCAGTGTCACCTGCCAGGGAACACAGAGGCAGATAACTGTGATCAGCTGCAGCTACAAAGGGACTTAATGCTAGTTCTTCAGTTTCTCTAAGTCTCCTGTCCTGAAAGCAAAGAGTTGGAATTTGAATGGAAGAATTGAGCTCATTTATTTTATTGTTGCCCCTTTTGGCTGAGTTCCTTCAGTGCTTGTTTTTCCACTCTGCTGCTCTGTTTTGTCCAGGTCTAGTTCTTGGCTTGTTTTCATTACATTTTAGCAACCTGATTCTTAAAATCTTCATGCTCCTCCTTTGGTTTCTGCTGCTTCTGCCATCTGGTTCATCTACAAGATAAAAGGAAAAAGCTTACTGGGGGTCTCCCTCCTTTTCACCCCTTCTGCAGTGCCTCTAAGGGGCCCTTCTTAAAGCACAAGAACCTTCTCTCTGCATAATAGGAGTCACTTTACTCCATAGCAGCATCTGTGAGCAAAGTTCCCTTGCTTGGAAATCTCCCAGACATAGATTGGAGGCTGGTACAGGCATTTGACCACCACCAGCAGGTCTGAATGCCATTGCTGACAGCAGCCTCTCCAAGGGTTTGCTTGCCTTCTCACCAGCAAACATGCAAGTAGAGATCTCATATGATGGGACAAGGTCCCTGCACCTGCTTGTTTGATATGTAGTAACATCCCCAGCTGAACAGGAATGGGGGTTTTTTGTGTCTGGCCAGAAATTCAGTCTTCCTTAGTGCCAGGTTTCCCTCTGACATCTTACTTGATCTTTTAGCTGTTCTCTATTATGCTATAGATTTATAAGCAAGTGGTTATGGGTGGAGGGGACCTTGGCTAGCTCACATTTGTGAGGCATTCATAATGTCTCCTCAAGATGACTTCCCTGATCAGTCTTACAGCCTACTTGAGCCTCCCCCTTCTGCACCCTGCTGTGTTGGACACATTTCTCAGCCTGCTGAGTCTGAGCTGTATTTACATGCAAGCTCTAAAGCTGGCCTTTCTGGTAACCTTTTGAAAATAAACAGAGCCATCACTATAAACAAAGCCATACAGGGAATTCAGAAATTCAAACTGGAATTCACAAATTCACAAACTGTCGTAACACGGGAGGATTTTTAGCCAGCTGCCTCAAGACTTAATATGGCTCTGAGCTTGAAATTCAGCTGTCCTGGACTTACCAGCACTGATGAGATTTTGTGGCCAGTCCTTTACCATTCCAGGTTCTCCAGCCTTATTAGTAACACAACCATTTTCAGCCATAATATGCCCTCAATTATATGTACTATATGGCCTAGAAAAACACAGTCTCTGAACCTGCTAGGGAAACCCCTCCTTTACATTGCTTCCTAGGGTTGCAACACCTTTATTTATCCTGTTAATGGTTCTAGTCAGGATTCCCATTTGCACCTAAGCATGTGATGTAACAGTTCTCTGAGGAGTTCCTTTCTAAAAAATTTGATCTTGAGCAAAGACTGCTTAAGACTTTTCCCAGGTTGGTTGTCTTCTCTTAGAAAAAACTTACAGGGGAAGTTGTTTGGGTTTTTTCCTTTTTAACTCTGTCTATAAACACCCTTCAGAGCAGTGAGACAGTCCACTTCAGAGGTTTAAAGGAGGATGTCTGCCTGCCATTTTTCTACCAGCCACTGACTTGAGTCCTGTGTTATTCTGCTTTACACTCAGAGGAGTTGGAATTTGGCACTTTGAGTCACTAGAATTGATGCACTGAAAATGTAAGCACCATTGCCCTTGTGACTTGCTTTCATCCCTCATTCCAAGCTCAACACAGTCAAACTCTGTGCCTGAAGTTTTCCAAGTTCTCCATCACACAAGCTCCCCTCTTAGTTGTCTGTTTTGCCAGATGTGCCTGGAGTACAAGATTCCCTGGAGAATAAATGACAGCGGCACACAAGCTATAATGATCAGTGATTTTTTTTTCTCAGACTCCACATACCTAGCTTGTGGTTTTTTTATTTTGATAAACCCTCCTTCAGTTGATGAATTATGAGTTTGGAAGATGGAATTATAAACTAGGATTGGTCTTTTAGCCTCCCTCTTTTGTTAGCCTTTGCCTTGATGTGGCCCAAAAATGATGGTGGAATTATTGCTGTTTGACAGTACCTGCAGAACAGAAGGAAAAGAGACCTTCCAGACCCACGGTTACAAGGAAGTTTTCAAAGGTTTTGTTTTCTTGAAATGGTGTCCCCTTTTGCCTCAGTATCAAGGAACATTTCTCCATCCCTTAGAGAAGAAAGTGGTTTCCCCTGTGCAGGCTTGTAATAATGATATATGTTGTGAAAGATCACTGCTGTTGTACCAGACAGTCAGGGCTGACTTCTGTCTTGTCGGTGCATACTGCTCGCTGCTGCATGTCATTACCAAAGAGGACAAGTCCTACTACCATTCATAGCCAGGCAATCAAAAGCTATTTCATTTACCCGTGTATTCCTGTTTCTTTGCTGCTTCTCAGATAATTGCCATTTGAACCAGAAGAGGGTTTGAGTGCTTTCCTTCTTTTTTTAAGCTTTTAAAGAACCTGTGTGTCTTAACAGATTGGATGCTTCAGAAAGAAACTATTTCTTCAGTGGGACAGAGGACAATAGATCTCATACAGCTGTATATGGCTCATCTCAAAAGGAAATAAAAATCCCACCATGAACCCCACACTGTGTTTTTGAAATCCTTTATTCAGTGCTCTAATTCTGAACAATGTTTTTGGCTTATTTAATTGTCCTCAAAATTGAATGTTGAACAGAACTCACTTTTTTCTTTTAATCTACTGTAATAAGAAAGGAGTGAAATGAAAAAATGTATTCCTTTGATACCCTTAATCTTTTCTCTCCTGTGGCTATGCTCCTATTCAGTAAGAGATCATACTTTCTAGTTGCAGAGCCTGAACGCCAATCCATGGGATTTAAAACAAACCCAAATCCATGTTTCCTGCAGCTACATCTAGGTCCATGGCAATGCTCACAATTGTAAAACTGCCTCCAGGATGTTATTTGGAATATTATTATCATGGGTCTGGCTGCTTTCCTCATCTTCCTTCATGTGATCCTTCTTCATGTGGGTTTTCACCTTGTGTTTCAGTGGCGCTTTCTGAACCACAATGCTACATTCCTCCAAAAGCCCAAGGAAAGAAACAATCACTGCCTGGATTAGCCATGCACTTTTCATCCCCAAAGCACCCCCTGGGCACTTAGACCCTCCCCGGTTCAGCTCACTGGAAAATTATAGAAGTGGATTTTTTTGTGCTAGAGCAGATAACCTTACTGAAGCATAAAACATTTGCATCTAAGGTAAAACACATTTGTTTTGTTAATAAACACCCCACACATACATTACTATTCATATCTGATGTACATACATTCACATCTGATGTATGAATGGCCCTTCTTAGTTGATCTGAACTCCACCTGAATTTTGCAGCACTATACCCTGGATTGGTGGCTGCACTATGCTAGCCCTAAACTAGAAAGTGACATAGATATTAACATCATTTAGCCTTTAGATGAGGCTAAATACCCACATCTCACTTGCTTGGTGTGGGTGTTTAGCCTTATTGCTTCTTTTAATGGACTAAAGTTTGTCTTGTGAGGCTGCTGTATGGTTATGATATCCAGAAGTCCCATAATGAGGCCTTAATGTCCAGCAAAGGGAACAGAAAGACTGCCATCACTTTCAGCAGCAGCAGGTTCTTCTGCTCAGCTGTCAATGTATATTCCACCCTTTATTTTAACATGGTCTTATTTTGTTTCCTTGTGCACTTGAAGCAGTGACAATCCTCTATTTGTATTCTGGCACATTACTGCTGGAGATGAGATCATCCATCCAGGTTTTGAGCTGTTTTGGAGTTACAGGTTTGGTATTTAATAGGGTCATGCCCTGGTGTGCTTACTCCTCTTACAATAATGTTCGATAGAGAGCTGTGTCAAGTTATGGCTTTGCTCGCTGTGTGTGAAGATTCATATGCTGATTGCTTTGACCTGCCTATCTATAGTGAGAGCTTGTAACTGTCCAGCTTTTAAGTTACGGTTGTGATTTTATCTTTCTTTTCAGTGAAAGGAAGATTCGAAATGTTTTGTTTGCCATTTAACTGGAAAATGTTAGTAGTTTAGCTTCATCTCTGTAAGCAAATAGGGAGAAAGGGGAGGTGACTGCTTTCCCTGTGAGGTGATTTTGGACTATTCTTTTCTGAAGTTAACCAAGACAGTGACGACAAAGAACACTTCAGCACTGCTGTCACTGACAGACATAAGTTTCTTTGTGGTTAATCATTCATGTGAATTAGCAGGGCAAGTTTTTTAATACAGAGCTTGAATTTAATTTCAATCTGTGCTGTCCATCATTGTCTCTCTTTAGCGGATTTTTGAGATGACAGCCTACACAATGTATCTAAGATTAGATTCTGGCTTTAAATATTTAGAGTCTGAATCACATCTATTTGTACTTCATTCCAAGGTTGAAGTAATGTGGCAGGACACACATTCTGCAGTAGTTAAAACAAAACAAAGGAGTGCTGAATTATTCAAGCTTTTAACCAATTTCTCTTTGTGGGCCTGCACCCATGTGCTGCTTGGGGTAAACTGGGGATTGCCAGCTGAGCTGGAGACTCTGCCCTGCACACAGTGCCCTTTCACTGCTCTGCCAGCCGTGGCCATTTGCCCATCTGCTGGGCGTGCTAATGGCTCCCGTGGTTTTCTAGGCAACTGATTAAATCTAACTAATTCAAGACTGGGCTTTGCTTAGCTCCTGTTTTAGTCCAACTGCTCTCTGACAGGTGCTTTAAGAGTTTCACAAGAAGATTTGCTCCACGACTGATGACCCAACTGGCATGTCTGCAGCCAAAAACTTTTTCTTAACTATCTGCTGAGAAAGGATGCTAATTTTAGCCTCTTGCCAGCAAGCGGCAAACCCAAAGGTGGGTAAGTTCACTGTGAAGCCTGAGCCATAAGGGAGTGGATCAGATCTCTGAGACTTGCCAAGCTTTGAGTTGCCTTGACAGGCATGTAGCCCTCAAGACCAGGAGCTGCTCTGAACACTGGCTGTTGCAAGAGTAACCTGCAAAACACTCTCCTCAGTCGGGATCACTGTGTGTACTAGTTTGAAAACACACCAGTGGGAGATTGCAAGTCAGAATTATAATTTAATAGAAAAAAAAATTAAAGAAATGAAATAGTACAAGGAAAAACACTGACAAAGTTGGATACAACCTGACACCCTGTTAGTCAGGTGGTGGTAGCAGTCCAAGTGAAGTGGTTCTGTTGAAGTGGTGATCCTGTAGAAAAAGCCTGGTCTCCACCTGAAGGTCCAGTGGTAGCTCTTGTCCTCTGGGAATCCAGTAGGCAGGGCTGATCTGTACAGTTCCAAGGCCCAGGTTATATTCAGTCGGGAATGCTTGGCTCCTCCCCCCTGGGTGGAGCATCTCACAATGGGATGAGGTAATTCCATGACTCATGCAGTGAGGTCTTGACGGCCCATTAACAGAGACAACTCCCTCCCTCCGGGTGCTGTCAGGAATGAGTCATGACAGGAGATAATGAACAGTGCCCCACCTGTTTTAACAGCTTGTGGAGATGGTAATAGAATATATCTTATATTGCAACCTAGGACACTGTGATTGCACCATTTTCTGCCTTGCTGCCATGCAAGGAAGCCATAAGGTAGGCTGACTCTCAGATGGGACAGTCAGATGCCTCCAAGATCTCCATCTTTTTTCAGCTGCCAAGGATCTGAGATTGATATGAACTGCAGCAGGGCCTGGTGTGGGCAGCATTGTTCCACTGAATTTGCTGCAGCACTGACACAGCGGAACAGCATCTGCATGGCTGGTCCTGCACAGGGAACAATAAGGAGACTTTGGTCAAGCATGGTCCAGCTCTCTCTGTCCAGTGCTGCGCAGCACAGCTGGCACTGAGTCACTGCCATGCCCAGACACCCCTCACAGTGCTCTCAGCTCCCAGGTGTGGGTCTAGAGATATGAGTGGCTTACAGAGCCAGTTGTTAGGAGCACCCAGATGAAACATAGCTTGTTGAAATACTAATTTGGAGTACAGAAAGTAAGAACAATGCAGAATAGAGGAATAAAGGGGAATAAAGAAACATCAAAGGTCAGAATCAGCCCTGAACTCTGGAAGTATAAAAAGAACCTAATGTAAAACGTCTGTTAGAAACAACCCAGTTCACACCTACTCTTTGCAGTTACCAACAGCTCTGAGTATGTCAAAAGCCATAGTAGAAAGTCTGTGGTGCATAAGTAGATCATCTGTGAAGTACCTGCACTTTAAAAGTTTTTACCATTCTGGTGCCCCTGCAGAAATATTGAACAGGAACATGTTAAAATTTTAAGGAAATATGTTTCCTGCCCCCTTTCTCTTTTTTTTCCTAAAGCTATGAGACCTTTTTAGCTTCACTGCATCAAAGAGGTATATCACATTCACAGCCACACAATGCTCCACAAGAGCTGAAAGTTATAGTTATTTTTTCCAAACTTCCCAGTGACTCTCCTCTTTTTACAGGTTTCTCCACAGAGGCTGATGTAGACAACTGTTATTCCAGCAATGTATAGTTGGGATCTGTTCTGGGCTATCTATATGAAAAAACATCTGCAGTCCTCGATAACAAACCCAGATACTTTAATTTTTTGTGTCACTTCTCCATGATTGTTTTTGTTTGTTTTGTTGTTTTTTTTTTTACTATAGGAAATTCCTTTACTAAGAACATTCTAGCCTTGCAATCCAGAGTATTTTAATTCTGCAAATGCAGTAGAATTCTGTTCTCACTAGAACTACTGGGTATTTTGCTTGGATCTAAGATCCAAGAATGTGACACAAACACAGCTATCATATCACAAAACACCGCTATCAGCCATATCACCCATGCCTGTAATGAGAAAATAAATATGCCCAAGTTACTAAGCAATAAAGAAGCTAGTGAATGGATGGGATCAGGTCTATCTGCATTCCCTTTTCAACATGATCTTATGTATTACCACAGCTGGAGCTTTGATCTGGTTATTACTATGCTGCAGATGTTGCCCCTGCTCACCCTGGATCTAATGAAGCATATCAGGGGTCCCTAGTGATTTAAATGGACTCTGAATCTCTCCTGCAATCTCTAGGAGATTTACTCTAAAATCAATTATATTTGCTCTAAAATCAATACAGCTAGTGCTTTAACATGATCAGCACAAGAGAGGGAACTGGAGGTTGATGCAGGTGGCTGAGAAGGGAGAGAAGGGAGCCAAGCAGACCATTTATCAGGTTGATACCATTGTCCAGGTGTCTGCTCTGCACAGGGAAGGTTAGCATTCCCTGAGCCTGGCCATTAGACACCATGATTATCATATGAAACGACTGCTGTCTTCATCCAAAAACCTTGAAATGTTTTACAAGCCCTAATTAAGCTCTGTGAAGTTGCATCCTATTCCTGTTGATGCAACAAAATAATGAAAAAATAAAAAATGAAGGCAAAACCAACTTGCCTTAAGTTAGGGCACAAGTCAATTGCACGGCTGGGAATAAAACTTGAGATTCCAGATCATTGGATCCTAAATCTAACCTGCTGGCAATGGTTAGATTACAGAAAAATTAAAATTTATCCAGCTAAATTACTATCTCCATGCTACAAATTTCCATGGCTTTGTAGAGAAAAAAAATTTAGACACGAAGTTGAGATAGGAGAAACCTGCCTGGCAAGGGTGATATGTGTTCAAAATCTATCATTCAAAGAAAAACTCCTGTCTGTGCTTAAATATATACAGCTATTTGTAGAAAAGAAGTTTGCCCAAGTTGCAGTCTGCAAACTATGGAGACTCAGCATCTATGAAAAGGATATGTGAGGCCTGGTTTTTAGTTTCTCAGCATGTAGTCTGATCCATCCTGTAAATGTGGGCACAATGTACCTCTGCCAGCCTGTAACAAGTTAAAGGGGGTAACTTTGCCACCACATACACTTGCCCAAAATGTTGTCATAGATGTGGACATACACCTGCAGGTGAAGTGTGTATTCCTAGAGGACAGGAAGCTGGACATGACCAGCTGTGGCACAGAGGTTGGTGCTGCCTAGGGATGAATGCAGCTCTTCTCTGGCCACATCCATAGACCCCAGGGCTCTGGCTGTGCTCCTCATGAAGCTGACGTTTAACCTGGGCACCCCTGCCTGAACTGCAGAAGTCACACCTCTCATTCTTGCAACAGGACCCATTCTACCTCACCAAGCAGACAATGATGCATAAACAGATCCTTGATCCTCACAAACAGGGGTCCTGTGCATGCCCCAGCTATGAGCAAAGCCCTGCAGGACACATGGTGCCATCTCAGGAAGAGAGCAAAGAACTGTGCTGTGCTCAGTTACTCTGTTATGAATGGATATTATGGGGTTTAAACAAGTTTCTACCTCTGCTTAGGCCTATAGCAATAGATAGTAACTTACTGAGGCGGCCTGCACCCCAGAACCCACTTCCATTCGCAAGTTCTTTTAATAATGGCTGATTTGGTGTATTATAGAATAAATCATTTATTCAATAGACACCAATTGAACAGACAAGAGACTTAAAACAGAACATTACTACACAGGAAAAAGAAATACTATTAATAGTATAACTTATACAGTGCACGTTTACAAATACAGCTAGCGGAAAAAAAGTATAATTAGGATTCAATGTATCTTACCATCCAATTGTTGAAGGATGTTCACATACATTAGGTTTTACGTCTCCCAATCTCCAGAGAAGTTACCACAAGGTTCGCGACTTTCCTTGGGGAGAAATTATCTCCACACATTCGTAGAATGTGCAAGAGAAACTTCTTTGTGGCAGATAGGTGATACTTTTATAGCACAAAAGACATGCCTTCTGTCACATACACGTTTTTTTATCTCTTCTCCCATCTGTCCTCCAGATTCCTAGCACAGGGTCTAGTCAGACTCCTGGTGCCAGGGTGTGACCCCCTGGTGAGTTGCTATGCCAGCTATGCATCTCAGTGGGAGGAAGGAGGGGGAATCATCCTGCCACACTCTCCCAGACCATTTACAGAGTTCAGGCTCACAGGTGTCAGCTCCAGCTGGCATTGCCCTGACAAAACTCATCACCACACACTACAGCCCACCCTGAACACTGCCATGCTCCAGGACATGGCAGCAGGGAAACCTGGGACAGTCCCTGTCCCACAGGTCAGCTGACTGCACCAAATAGAGACACCCAGGAAGCAAGGGCAGCCTCACCCCAGTTCACAGCACCAAACTGGTGTTTGAGAACACTCAAGTGGTTTTCTCAAGATGACTGAAATAGTGCCATGGTGCAAAACTGATTATGATTGGATAAATGTTTCTGTGCAGACATGATGACAGGAATGAGTGAAGCTGACTGGTCCTTCTGGATTTGGTTTGGGGGATTTTTTGGGAGGAGAAAGCATTTGGTTGAGCTGAAGGAAACAGAAGATATAAAAACCAGCATAAGTGATATAAAGAATTATATGGTATTTTAAAGATTTTGCCTTTTTCAGATTATCTAAAATGTCATTTAACAGGAGCAAGCAAGGAAATTTGATTTTACAGATACATAAATATGCATGTAACTATATATGTGAGGAGGGAGTGTTATATAACTACATTTAACTACACCGCATGCCTTTAATAAAACTTTCCTATGGAAAAGTCTTAGGGATTTTTAATCCAGGCAGCTAACCATAAAGTTTTCTCCATAACAGTAAATTATGACAATTGCCCAAGGCTTTAACATCCCTGTGTTTTGCACTCTGCTTTGAATTAGATTGTGATGATCAATATTAATAGTCTCTGCTCAGATATGGTCACTTCAAAACCAAGATGAAACTGTCTTTACCTCTGAATTTTACTGCAAATGTGAACATTTATCAACACTTACTCAAGACATAATGAGAAAGAGAATAGCTATATCATGAAAGAAAGAGCTTAGTTAAAATTTAACCTCTCTGCTATGCATCTAGAATATTTTCCAGAAGCAAATGTAGATAGCGGTATTGCAGGAAAGACAGCAAAATCTATGAATATTTGTGATCAACATAAACCTTGTCCAGTCCTAACTGTTCTGGGGAGTAACAAGGTATAAAATTTTTTTGTGTGTGATCACAGCTTTTTCACACTAGCTCTCAGACACACTCACAACAGCTTTTTGTCTCCAGCTGCCATCGTTTAGAATATAAAATTTGCCTAAGCATCTATTTAAAACAACAATATAACCCAAAGGAGCCAAAATACCCAGCCCCTCCAGTGCCATCAGCTGTACTGTATCAGCATGCCTTTTCTTCAGCTGGGTGGTTTTGATGCACACATGGCGTGAAGAGACAGCAGCACCATGCTTGAGCTGGCCCAGAACATGTCACCCTCAGCACACCAGGGCTTTCGCTTCCTGGCCTGGCTTTGATATCGACCTAAAATTCATCTCTGCTGCTTGACAAGAATTATCTCTAAACCTTTTATGTGGGCTCTTTGATAGGACACATAAATGCATCTGCAAGGCAAGGCAGAAAAGGTGTTTGCCCAAAAGAGTTGGCAAGGCTGGGGGGAATCTTTCAATAAACCACTGGTTAAAAGGAATAGTTTAGCTGTTTGAATATCAAGTGGTCTTGAAGAGAAGTGAGTCATTTTTCAAAGAGCACACTGAGCCACTGGGAGCAGAGGAAAAAGGAAATATGAATTTTTAAAGCAGATTTGGTATGACTCAAGTGGAACACATTCGTCATTGAAATCACTACATGGAGGTTGCTGCACTGACGACCCTTCAGAGCTGGGACATGTCACGTTTCTCATCTTCTCTCCTCAGGGATAAATTCCTAGAAGAGTAATGCACAAATGTGTGTCCACAGCTCCTCACTGTCACCAGGTAAAAAGAGAGCTCAAGATCAGGAGACAACATGTTCCATGTTCACCACAGGTTTGTCCAAACTGTGTATTTCATCATTAGTAGCCCAGGAGGTAAAGATACAGTTATGGTGGCCAGTTTGACCAACTACTGCAGGAGCAAGGACTAAAAAAGAGAAAATATGAAACAGAGGGTTTAGCAGTATTTGCTCTCTAGGTCCTAAACCTTGAAATGTCCTCTATTTTTTCTAGGTGTTCACTAAAATCATACAGGCTCACTTCTTGGTTCTAGAAACTGGAGCTTTAGGAAAACACAAAATATCCTGAGTCTTAGGATGCCGTCTGATGTGGCAAGCTTAATCTCCAGCTCAGAGGAGCAGATTGGTTTAACTTGTTGCTCTCCCCTTTGCAATCTCATGTTCCCTTCTCAGCCAAGAGAAGAAAAGCTTCTGCCATATACTGCTACACTATAGAATGCCCAATAACAAAGAAGCCTACAGGCATTCTTGCATCCATTTCTTCTTCTCAATGTTTTAAGGAGCAATTAAGCAACAATCATAGAAAAGAGATCGCAAGTTCTACATTATCTTATACTCTAAAACCACCAGGCTCTGTTTCAGGAATTTTTTCCCAAGGTTAATCATTTCATCAGCTCCATTTGTAGATTTCCATGATTTCTAGTAAAATCTTGGACCCTTTAACTGAACTTCTGAAGGTGAGTTGTTCCAGCATTATTTATTTTGACTTCTTCCTTGTTGCCTCAACAACAGCTTCTCTCCTTTAACACCTCTCATCTTTTCATCTCAACCCACCCAATCACCCTACACAGCCCACCTACACTCACATAAAGTCTATTTACCTCCTGCAGCCTCATTGCCTTACACCTTTAGGACCTACTAGCCAATCATTTCATTGCATTGTGTAAAAATTCATATTGGAAAGGACTTCAGGAAGGCATTACCTCTCTCTGCTTAGACGCTGTTGGACCTCACCTCAGGTACTGTGCCTGGTCTGTTTGTTCCAATCAGTACAAGACAGGTGCCTATCAACCAGGACATGTTCAGTGCAGGGCCATGGTGCCACTGCGTGCTGGAGCACTGACACTGAGAAGGGAGTCTGAGGGAGATGGGCTTGTCCAGCCTTCGCACAGTCCCCACCACCTAACAAGGAGTCATTAGGAGCACAGAGCCAGGCTTTTCATGGTGTGGCATGAGAGAAAGGCAACAGGCATTAGGCATAGGCCAACACCCATTTCACAAACTCCCAGATGAGCCTGTAGCCAGAAGAACAATGCCATTTGGATGGCACTCTCTGGCCTGCACTGTTTAGAAAATAAAAAGATATCTTTTTAAGTCTACAGATCTATACATATTAACGTAAAAATATATGTTACTAACATGCTACATCAGCCACCCAAACCCCTCCCCCCAGTCAATAACAGCATCAAAGACTTAATTTTCTCTATTATTAGGTATATTGTTTACAGCAACACAGAAGATCACAGAGAGAGTTAAAAGGATATTTGTCATCTCTCATTAGCAATATCAACACTGTGTCTTGGGTAAAATAATCTTTGGGTAAAATACTCCATCTGGAAGGTCTGAAAGTCTGAGGTTTTTTTCCCTAAAGTTTTTGGTGTCTGATTCCTATGGGACAGGAGGGGCAGAGGGCTGTATCTGTACATCAGCTTCTCTTATTTGGAGGCAGGCTATGTTTTGCAAATTTTGTTTTCCTCTGTTTTGCAAATGGGCAGTTACTAGTCATTCACTCTGTGTTGTTTATAATTTTCTGTTCTTTCAGAGTAATTTTCAAAACACTTTGATTTTCTTTTCAGCTGTGAAAGAATAATCCAAAACCAAACATGTTATTCTTTGAAATTAACTCACTCACTAAAGCTGGTTTCTCTATAAATTTGACTGAAGTGGATGATTAAGAAGTCTTCTCTACAAATAATGCTTCATGTAATACAGCTGTAATGTGACTACAGTCTGATTATTTAAATGGATGAACATTTTTATTTACTGCAAAATCACTTCTGGCTTGCCCTATAACTAATACTTAATGAGACTTTGAAATCACAGTAGTGGTTTCACACATTGTTAGGGAGGTCAACTCCAAAAGCTGGCTGCTTCAGTCCTCAGAGTTGACTCTGGCCTTCATGTTCCCCTAGGGCACCAATTAAATTTAAAGGATGGGCTTTACCAAGAACCTGAACTTGGGAGTTAACTTCCATATACTGCCAGTTTTCATGTCCTGCACAGAGCAGATGCAAGCTTATTTGGCCCTAGTGGATTTTCGATATCCTTTAAAGAGCTTCTAAATCTCTCTAGCAGAATTTTGAAGACATGTAATGTATTCTGAGTCTTCTTCAACAAACTGATATTATTTTAAGTTATACTGCAACTTTCTCTGAGGTCTGGCAAAATAGTTCTTCCACTATCTATTACTCTGAATTGTTACGAAGGACCTCTAGGGTTAGCACCTGTGTGATCTAGGATCTGAAGGCAGGTTGAGGTTGCTCATTCAGGTACCGCCCAATGTCTCTACAGAGGTAAATTATTAGAGGACATTAGTTTGAACATGCACCATGCCCAAGCCACCCTGTCTTACTTCTTGGCACTAGTCACTCTCTCTGAGCTAGTTATGCCACTTTCAGTGCTGGGCTTGCTGTGGCAATAGACTGTGAAATGAAGTGTAGCCTAAACTGCTGTACAGGGTGGATATGCCCAGAAGCACTTTCATTGTTTGCCTCCAGACTCAGGTACCTTCAAGGTTGGCAGGCAATTGTGGTTTGAATGCTTTGCATTAGAGAACAGTCAAAGAGAAAGAAAACTGCCTGGCAGTACAAGAGGACTGAAGCATGAGTTTTTCACCGTATTTTCATATAATGACAGCAGTGAACCATAATGATAGCCATGAGGGAGCTGTGTGATGATCCCTACTGATTCCAATAGGTGATTCTTACAGTGGTGGTGTCCGCTGTTCTTTTTTAGAGAGGGATGAGACCAGACTGGAGTGGAGAAGTAAAGCCGTTCCTAGCAAATCATTTTAAGCCTTGCTGATTGATCAGAGGAGGAGTGTGAAGCCTATAGATAGGCACTTTTTCCTTGACTTTGATGTTACAGAACCAGAGATCCATCAGAAAAATCCCATTCAGAAAGGAACTTCCTACATTTCCATGGTTTTTTACTTTGTTTTGTGCAGATGTCTACTTCTCCTGCCAAATTCTACAGGTTAGTGCACGTGAGACAGAAGATATGATCTGGATCTGAGAGAGCTACATTCTACAGCACTTAGCTGAAGGGGTAACTGGAGTATTATAGAGGCCAAAAAGTCCTACATGACACAGGTCTGTTGTGAAGGAAAATAGAACTTGATAAACTTCTAGGTGAAACTGATTTTTCACAGTAAGTGGAACAGTGTGTACACTGGAACAGGCTACTTAGAGAGGCTGTGGATGCCTCATCACGAGCGTTCAAGGCCAGGTTGGATTGTGTCCTAAGCAACCTGATCTAAGAAAAGATGTCACTGTCCATAGTAGGGGAGGTTGGACTGGACAATCTTCAAAGGTCCCTTGCAACCCAAACCATTCCATGAGTCTGTGATTTGTGAAAAAGTATTTCAACCTCCCAGGTAACATGCCAGAGGGCTCTCATTAAAAATAAGCCATGTTCATTTCCTGAGTATTAACTGGTCCAGAGTATAAATGTACTGAATATACCTGTCTGTGTATGGAGGCAAGGGGAAGTGGAAAGGGGAGAAAAACAGAGATAAGCTTGGAGGCATCTTGCTTTTTTTTCTGTTGGGAGTCCGATCTGGCTTTCCTGAACACAAACTAGAAAGAGTCACATAAAAGCAAGAGAAAACAAATGCTGCCTCTGTTTCTGGTGCAACTCTCTGCTGAAGAATGACAGACTCATGCATAGCCTTATCAGATACAGATGTATACAAGCATCAGGTTGTTTAAAGTTCTTCTTTTACTTGCCTTTTTAGCTAAAGAGTTAGAATAACATTGGAAAGGATTCAAGTTCAGTCAGCTGAACCAGACTTCCATTAAAGACATAAACAACCAGATAAGAAAAGAGAAAAAAGAAGACAAGGAAGTTGAAAAAAAAGGGATATTCAGGAATGACACGGTGGATGTGATCTAGCCAGATTCTGGCTGCCTGAGTGGGTGACACCTCTGGGCATCTGAGGGCACAGGGTTGTCACTGTGGGTTCCACAGCCCTAAAGGTGGGAATGTGGCAGTCACCACAGTAAAGCTTGCTCCTTTCAGCCCATCTGCTTTCCTGTCATTGATATTTACAGCCCCACAAATGCGGATAGGCGCAGCCGCCTATGCTTTCATTATTAGACCCAGCATGCTGCACATAAAATTTTGTTCATTAATTCCCAATTGCACATTTGTATTATTTATCAAACACAGCCTTTGGGGGATAGTAATGAGAATCTTGGGGTTTGCTAATCTCATCTTTTTTTCTTTAACCCTTTCTTTACTTGTATGAACAATTTTGGATAATGGCTTTACTCTGCTTTTTTGTTCTATTTTGGAGACTTGAAATAAAAAACTCTCATCACTGTGCCCTCACCTTCTATGAATTTTTCTTGCAGTTAGCAAAAAGAACCAGAATACAGTTTGCTAAAGAAGTATTGCTATATTTCTCTATTCTAAACCATCAGTGCCATTTGCACACATTCCTGTAACAAGAGCATCCACCTACCTCCTTCTGTGAATTTCTCTCTTACCTTCCTTCTGAAGTCAGTAAATATCATTTTTCATCAGTTCAACTTTAAAAAGACTTAAAGGACAGGAATGTAGGAAACTCTTGTTAACATGGTTTTAGAAAAATAGTTCTTGTCAAATACCTGAATTACTGCTAAAATTATGTTACAGCTTTGATTGTGTCATAGCTCCACAATTATCTTTGACTCCTAGAGATGTTAATTTAATACAACGTTACACCAATCTAAAAACTGGTGCTATATAACATAAATGCAATAAGGTAGAAAGCAAACTCTGGAAAACATCATTGTCAATAAAGGAGCATCATTAAAAAAGTTTCATTAATCAGATTTTACTTTCAAAAGTGATGAAGGAGGAAATTGCAATTCCAGGGAAAAAGACTGAAAAAGCAGCAAACAGTAATAAAGGACAGAGCAGAAAAACCCCTCTGACTGCCTAGTAACCTGAGTAACCCATTCAAAAAATTGGTATAGCCAAAGGATATTTTTCCTTTTTAGAAAGATGAAGGGAAGGCTAGACTTACTGAATAAGGGAAAGGATACAAGAAAAGACTGATGGTATGATTAAACCAAAACTGTAACAACAAAACCCAGCAAGGGGAAGGTTGAACAGGATCAATAAACTGATTAAGCGCTATAGGTACTGGTGAGTGAACACTGAAATACTCAGTGGGGTTTGGAGCCTATTCTTAAAAAGAATGTTGACAAACTGGAAAAGATAAAGCAACTAAATTATTTGAGACCTGGAGTGGAAAATACAAGAAGCCTGGTCTCTTTTAAAGGACCAAAATTATGACCAAAGAGTAGCTAGGTAAGCATTTCAAAGGAAGAAACAACTGAGTTTTTAAGTCTACCAGTGAAAAACTTATCAAGAATCAGTGGTGAAAGATAGAAAAGGAAGGAAGGGAAGAAGAAGGGGGAAGAGGAGGAAAAAAAGGAGGGATGAAGGGAAGAACAAGGGAAGGGAGGCAACAAGGTAGGCAAACCATAGAACCATGTTTTAAAAAGCAGGTGGCTAAACATTGAAACAAATTACCAAATGAAAAGGTTTACTCTTTGTCATTTGGGTTTCCAAATTAAGTCTACATGCTTTCTCGAACATGGCTTTTAGTGGAAAACAAAACATATGTTCATAAAGAAACAATTATCACTTCAATATAGGGTATCCTTAACCACCTCTGACATATAGGAAGCTACCTCAAACGGTTTAAGGACCTCCCCTGTCCTGTAAGGTGTTTGTAAACCATTGTTGGTAGTATGAGATCAATGGTTAAGCAAAATTTGCTCAAAACCTTGTATTAGGCACTATTTTCTCCTAGTTAAAATTTTGCCATACGTAAGCTGTAAAAGAAAAAAAACCCAAAAAACAACATATGAGCTTCATGGTTCCTTTTCTTACAGTCACTTCATGCACAGCAAATACTGTCTGGTGTTTTCTTTGAGATGAAATGCTGAGGAAGTCTGTTGCCTTTGTGGTCTAGGGCAGAAGTTTGAAACGTGGCACAGGAAAACTGTCTTCTGTTGGCCACAAGACATTCATGTTTTATGTTATCTACAATAACTAATTTAAGAAAGGGGAGGAAATACCAGACAGGCAAAGGATGATTAGGGAACAAAAAGTGTGAGAAATAGCTGCGGTGACACCAAATGTCTTTATCATGACCCACGAGTTTACTCACTCTGTTATTCCTATTTTCCCTGAGGACTGTCTTGCTGAGGGTGGTGGCTGAGCAGCTGGTTGGAAGTTTTGACCATTATGGTATCAAGCATCGGAAGGGAGCCCGAGGACCAACTCTGTATGAGGGCAGGGTCAAGTCACGTCCTTTTCCTCCTTGTTCTTTCCTGAGAAACACAGCAGAACATGCAGCGTACAGTCTTTTTTGCAGCGTGCAGATGAGAGGACATGGCTAGGTCAAGAAACAAACTAAACTGCTGGCCAGGGCCAAGAAATACTCCTCCACATAATTCTAGGCCATAATTCAGGCATTCGCACACCACTCCCACGAGGCAAACTGTGTGAGCTGACCCATTTTGGCAGACAAGAGAGTTTAATGGTATGGACACAGCCTCTTCCATAGCAGTTAACCTCAGGGTCAGAGGCTAAGCCTGCACACACAGCCTTGCAATCAGTGACGCACCCACGCTGTCCTCAGGTTTTAGTCCAGGTGAACAAACAAGGATTTGCATTTATAGGGTTAATAAAGTTAGCCACATCCTCGCCTGGCATTAACCAACATCTTTAGCAGCTATTCCTTGGAACTGACCCTGTCTCTTAAATTTTAATGTGCTTGAGCAAAAAGTATTTTCCATTTTTCTAAGCACTGCATATTGTTCTTGTTAATTTCAATGAGTTATTTAATTATCAACTTAAAATCTCTCTATTTTCAGAGCAAACATTCAATTTATTATAATTATGCCAAGTAAAAATTAATGCATGTATTTGTGGTATATAATTTTACATGTTGCAATGCCTTGAGACCTTGAGAAAGACCATATGTGCTTGCTTTAAAAGGCACTTCTGGCATGGGTAGAATTTAAACAAACAGTGTATGCAAATAAGTAGTTGTAAGTAATCAAAAGAGAGTTCTCTACTCATAAGAGCTAATATTTATTATTGTTGCTATCACCATTCCTGGAGCCAAAAGTTACAAAACTAGATTTCCTAATTTGACATATTCAGGAATAAATAAAAACAACCCAAGCCTCTTTTTTTTGTTTGCCTCTTTTTTTTCCCTCCAAACGAATAAAGTCAAGTTTGTTCCCATCTTCCATACTTCTCCCAGATGAGCATCTTATTGTACTACCAATGAAATGCAACAGATTGTGAAGGAGTCAAGGAGACATTTGAAAATAGATTTGTTCAGCCATACACTGCAAACAGCACATCTGTTATTGACAGAGTGAAAATAGAGTCTGCAAGGAGCTAGCACTAAATGTAATTCAGACTCAGCAACAGAATTCTTGCCTAGATTTTACTTTCTTATTTTACTTAGATAAAATTGTGTCCCCTTCACTACAATCGCCATAAGTAGACACAGAGGGCCAGTTTTAAAGGTTCCTAGGCAATGAAAGACACCATTCAAAATCATATATTACAGTTCATTCCACATCATGCTTGTGACACCTCCACAAATGTGAAAAATCTTTGCTAAGGGAACGGAGAGATTGCAGCAAGAAAAGCTCAAACTGTTGTGTAATTAAGGTTATCAAGTCTCAATGGACATGCCTTATTTTTTCACCTGGAAATGTTACATTAGAAGAAACTGAGCTTTTTAGCTCTTCTCTGATTTCTAGAGAGTTCAGCATTCTGTATAGCCAGTGTGTAAATTATTTTGATGCAAACTGGGAATCTAAGGACCCTTTCTTGAAATTTCTTGAAAGAGCTACAGCATTTGTGGGAAATATCAGAATCCAAGCTCTTCATAACAGCAGTAATTTGACTCCTGGGATGTAGTCCTAAGTCATATCTCCTAACTTCAGCTAACAGGAAGTTTCTCTTCAGGGTTTACTTTCCTATGGTCCCTCTACAACTGGGAGGAAGGACAGGGCATGTCCGGATGAGTGACAGAGGTTCACAGTGGTATGATAAGGTATTAAGTTAGATTGGACATCAGTTTCTGCATGGCTCAAGTTAGGTAAAAAGATTTGCAGCTTTTGCATATAGCCATTTTGCACTACGGATGCTCACATTCCACATATTTTACATTTGCATTTTTTTGCACAGACCATTCTGCTTCCAGAATGCAGTCATCTCTGAACAGGCACCCAGGGACTCAACATGTTTTCCTAATCAGTTCAGAAAGCACATTTCTTGTCCAGGTCTTCTTGGCTGCACACTATGCAAAACGACACTGAGTTGGATTGTTCATATTCCCATCACTGCAGCTGTAGGCATTTTTGAGAGGAGAAGTCAGTAATTTATGTTTAGGTGGTCAGCAGCCTGCTAACGGAAGGCAGAGCTCTTGTCTCCAACCTAAGCAGCCATCACAGTTTGTTACCAGCTGATTGCAGGATGCTGTTCCCCACCACCATTTTCCAAGTGTCCAGTCAAACACAGAACTACAACAAATACCTGTGAAAGAAACCTGAATACAAGCAGTTTGGAATGTTTTTGTCCTCCCACAAAACTATATCTGTGTGAGTGTCTGCACAGCTGCCTGGAGAAAATTGTTCTGCTTCTGTGGATCAGTCAAGGGACTTAAATTACCTGTTTAGCTCTTTTTGGGAGAATCACATTTGTCCACAATTCCCAGGCCAGTACTGGCCTAGCAGAGATCTGCCAAAATGACCTGTTAAAACCTGGAGAAGGCTTTTTTTATTATTAAAAAAATTAGATTTCTTTAGAATGTAAATTAATTGAAACCACAGTCAGCCTTCAAAGAGAAAGCAGGGTAATTACATTGCTACAAGGCAGTAGTTGAATTACTGGTGTAAAGGAATACTCATACATGTAACTATCCCAAAGGTAATGTTATTATCAGGCTATATGTGATACAGATGCTATTGCTTCCCAGACTTACTGCATTCTTCTTTCATATAAATAGTCTTCTTGTATTCTCATTTTTACTGACTTATTTACATCAGGATTTTCAGTTACTTCAGAAATTAATCACCTGCAAGACTTAATACAAGTTCCAGGGTGAGGCAATGGAGAGACTTTCTAGAGCACAGCTGCTCCTGATCTTGTGATCAAGAACATTTTTCCTTCCTCACAGCTAAATTTTATTTAAAACTGGCAGTTAAACACTGATATTGTGAGGTCTTTCCCAACCTCAAGTATCATTTGCTCTCAGTGCACAAAATGAAAGTTTCATAGTAACAATGTTCCTGCCATGTCTCTGGTATGGCACTTCCAGTCTTGGATGCACTTCTGTCAGGTAAACAACTACCACCTGCTTTCTTCTGTAATGTGTTCACAGTAGCTTATAATTCTTTCTTTTACTACTTACCATGCACATACACACACACACACACAGAGACATATATATAGGGATTACAGCTATGGAAAAATACCCTTGGTAAAACAAAACTTAGACCAAGAAATATTAGGGACAAAAAGGGTTAGGATATCACTTTTTCTCCATCTGGAAAGCTTTTGTCTATTTTGTCCAAACTGCTGTATTTTATTTTCAGAATGACAAAATTCACAACAAAATACAGGAAAAGAACTATTATGTTTGCTCAGAAAATAAAAAACCTAAAACCTTCCGTGTAGATTTCAAATTTCTTCTACAAAGTTTTTTAATGTTCCCTGTAGTTTGGCTTTCTGGATAAATAAAAACCATTCTGTCCTCTATTCTGTTTTCTTTGGGGGCAGGGAGGGGGAATCTCATGTAAGTGTTTATCATGAGCTCAGACAGAAAGTAAAGATATCTCTGAGACAGTCCTTGTGAGGATAGTTTCATTATACGAACAACCTGAATCAAAGTCTCAACACTGTTAAAAGGTGAAAACCTTTCCTTCTCTCCACTTGCCATGTTATTTCCTTTCTGCTTTGCTCCTTCCCCCTCTTCTCAACCTCCATCCTTCCCCTTGCTCCAGCTCTGGGGTTCATCTGAGTGTCAGGTTTTCATGGCCTGTTTTCATGTCACTGTATCAACTGTAAGATAAACTATTACCTATCACAAGAATAATTTTATTCCACACTGGGCAATACTGTATCACTTACTTTATCAGTTACAAAGCACTCAATGCTGACCTGTTAGGCAGGCAAATCAATCTGTCATGTTAGAATGGTTAATGCTTTATTTCCTTTTCTTTCTGTTTAAATGCCAGATTAGTCTGAGTGCTTTCAGTGCATACTTCAGTGCTTGCTTCAGCACAGGGCTCACTGCAACAGCAGGACCATGACAACTTCACCAGGGCAACTGGTGAAAAACCAGGAACATGGCTTCCTTTGCTAAAAATACAATCAATAGGGAGAAAACCAGGCATATTCAAAGAGAGATTCAGCTATCTAACCTGTCCTGCAAATCCTTCCTCTTTTGTCACAGCAAGAACCCACACCAGCTCTACTCCTATGAGACATTTACATCAACCTCCAAAGTTCACCAGGACCAATCTTACCATGCACCTGCAATAAGAGGAAACACTTCTGGAGGTTGAAAACCAGCACACAGTAGCTGGCAACCTGATTTTCCCACTGCTATGCCAGTGCTATCAACCTTATACCCGAAGTGCTCTTGTTTCAGTTTCTCAACAACTGTTTGAAACAGATTGAGTGGGACAGAATACATTTTAAATGTCCAGTTCAGCAGAGCCTGGCCTTTTATTAATAATGGAAGAGCATATAAGAAACAACTGTTTTAAGCTCAGCTCCTGGTTTTCAGGTGTCTCTATAGAGCACTGATGTCAGACCAGCTCACACTGCTTACCTGTACATCATCTAGAACCTTCTGTTTTGCCAAGGATTTTCTTAGGAGAGGAAGAGAGTAGCATGCATGTTGCAACATTGTACAGATTCTTCTGCCAAATTAGGGATGATAGAGCAGATGCAGAGACATGAATCACTATGTCCAGAGGGTATGTGTCGGGGTGATGTGCAAACCTCAGCAAGCTCCTCTTGCATTGCAGATGAACCCTGAGTGATATATAGGGCAAGTGCTGTGTCCCCAGACAACCCGTGACAATGCACTGGTGGTTGGGCTTGCAGACAAGGTTGTATTTTTAGACTCAAACAAAAACCTTTTCCTGAAGTAGAAAGAAAACTGTAAACAAGTGGTTTTATTTCTCCCATTTTTCATGCTGCAAACACCGATCTGTGTTTGTTTTTAGTAAAGACTGCTGTGAGGACACATAAAACTGGAACTGGAAGATTCCCATGCTGACTAGAGTGACCAGAGATCATCCAGGCATGCCAATACAGAAAGAGCTCCTTGTTAATGAGGTGAACTGCAATCAAACACATTCATTTTGTGAAAACCTCCAGGCCTAAAAGAGGCCAGAAAGCAGCACTAAGTGTTGCTACTGAATACTTCCAGGGCAGGAAGAGCCATGGGGAAGAGGTACTGAGCAGAGTGAGAGCTGTCTACCAATCCACGTCTAATTAAGACTAATGAAAGCCAAAATGTTATCTCTAATCACACCTACCTAACAGGCTTGTACAGTCAAAATAGGCCACATGCCTTTTTTTTTTTTTTTTGCTTCTGTCTTAGCAATAGGCTAAAAAGTGTTTATTCTTCTTTGTTGCAAGGGACCTTTTCGGCTGTGTTTCTAAAAGCCTAGAAGATCAGGAAGATCAGGGAGATCAGGGAGAAGGATGGGTAGGGCTTTGCACTGAAGCCAGATATATCACAGAAGCTGTGTGTTGCTTGGACCAGAAGCCCTTGACTCTATACCCAGAAGAAATTGCATCTTTAGTTTTAAAGATGAAGTTCTAAGCTGACAGGCTCACTGCTGCCTAAGTGTTGTCTAAGAAAACATCTGTCCTTTCTTTGATCATTGAAAGCACCTCTGCTGGTAGGAGTCAGTGGGCAGGTGAGCTGAGCTCCAGCCATGCCTCCTCCTCAACTTCCAAATAAATTTGTCTGAATAGTCAAAGCGAGACAAGGGCCATGATTATTTCAACATAAAGGTATGCTATCCTGAGCAGCTGCTTCTAGCACTGCTTAGGTAAGTATAATACCAGCTCAGTAATTAGCAACTGCACCCTCAGCAACTGCAGTTGTTTGTTTGATAAAACAGCCCTGAGTCATCAGGATGCTGAACTCTTGTGTCCTGGAGGACATCAGCTCAAACTTATTCAAGAAAATAAACTGATGGCTATAAAGGGTGTTCACAGTAAAGGCGTGCAGAGAAGAACATAAGCAAGGAACTATTTCCCTAAACGAGTGCTAAAGGCACACACTTGGGAAGCAAAGTGGTTCAGTCCCTACTCCAGTGCCTTTGAAAGAACTCTGAGGAAAACCAGTGCAGCAAAACCAAGAGAGACTTTGTCCTGATCAGCCTGTAGCTCAGGAACTCATTCAGTTTCCTTCTCAAAGGTAGGCAGAAAGGATCTGAACTCAGATTTCATTCCTTTTGTGACAACTGATGTATACATAAAGGACATCACTACCACTTCTCCCACTCTGTGACTTGATTTTATCAGACCTGTTCAGAAACAAATTAAAACAAGGTTATAACCTATTCTCATGGTTTATTTTGACAAAAACCTGTCCATGCTGGATAAGTCTGTGTATGCAATCTGGTCCTCTCACCTCAGGGAGAGTAAAAGTTGGAAAGCAGAGATGATAGCAATGAAGATCCAGGGCAGCAAACAGATTCTGTATTAAGAGAAAACCAAATGGGTGAGGAGTCTCCAGGTAGGAAAAAGACAAATGAAGAAGGCTACAAACAATGAATGGTGCTGAAGAGCTGACGAGGTAATGACTATTCACTGTGTCACACCACACAAAACCTACAGGGAACCCACTGAAATTATTAGGTGTCAAATTAGGAGGAAAGAGCAGGTACTTCTTCACACAATGCATAATTATATTGTCACAGGCTTCTGTGCAGGCCAAAAGTGTTGATAAAGTCAAAAAGTCAGAGAAATTCAGGGAAGGCTGGTCCACTGGTAAAAATTAATAAAATTTTTAACAGAACAGTAGTCTTAATTCAACCTCTGATTCAGAAAACAGGGCAGGAGAGATCACTGTTCACATTCTTTGTTCACTGTTCTTTTGCTTTCTCTGAGCATTACTGCTGCAGTGCCATAGTGACATGCAGGCTACTGGGCTAAGTTTTCTGTATTGTGATGTGAAGGTTCTTAGTCTGATGTTAATTTTGTTTTAATTTTTGACTGAGAAAATCAGGTACTCACACAGCTCACAGCACATAGGCTAGACACAGATACAGAGGACATAGGAACCATCCTAACTCTCTGATGTCAGTGTCAGGTAAACTCTTAATTCCAAGGTTTTGAATACCCATGCCCTTAAACTCCATCTATAGATGCAAAAGTATGACATGAAGAGCATTACTTGAGTTCTATCTCTAAAGGTACCATGACAAAAGTATTTATAGTGGAGAAATGAATGCAAGACAAGTACCATATCTCACACAGAACAATGATACTTCACACTTTCTCCTGCCAGGATATATTTAATTTTCTACAAGCGTGCCACTGTTTCTACGCTGTTTGCTGTGTTGTCCCCAAAATGTCCTATCTGAAACACTAAGAAGCAAATTAAGAAGCTTGTTTACTCAAGGATAAACACTGCCATTCCTTTGCTTAACATCCTTGTCTGTCTTGGGATGGAATTTGGTCCATCGCCTAGCACTGTACAATACCTTACAACATAGTCTGGGCTGCTGCCAGGAAACTAATGTTTAAAAACACCTAGGGGAACATCTCAAACTTGTTTGACATTTCTACTAAGATTTCTACTTAGAGAAATTATAAGCTGGGGTAGGTAATGTGGGGACCTGGACTAGTTCTTAGAAGAATTCTTTGTCTTCTTCATGAAGGACCATTAGCTAGTGAATGCTCAAAATGGCTGGTTTCACTCTCATGGACACTATTCCTTCTCAGGCTCTCTACTATGGACCTCCTTAGTGCAACTCCATGCCCAGACACAGCAACCCCTGCTCCTCTGAGCCCTCAGTGATGCTCAGGCAGCTCTGAAAGTTTTACAGAATTGAGACACAGTACAGTGACCTATGCCAAAAGAAATTCTTCCCTGTTATAATCATTTTGATAAATTAAAAAGAAATAAAGTACCTTTTAAAAACTTTAGAGCTCCTTGTACAGTTTTCCCTAACCTAATGAACTGTAGGAGGTTTTGTGCTCTGATGACATAAGCCCAGCCTGCCTTCTGTGGAAAACTGAATTTTGCTTCCAAAACAAAAACTTCTCAGAGGAGCCTGTCTTTTTCCCTAGGAATCAGACAATTGCACCTCTAAAAATCTGTCCTATTCAGGATGTCTCAATCAGACACCTAAAAGAGATGTAAAAAGACACTCCAGAAAAATTAAGCAAGATGGAGTTTTAAAAAGACCTTTTCTGATAGGTAAAAATATCATAGTAGACTGCAGATGTATATCACATACTTGTGATATTTCTGCCCTGCTATGCTAAGGAAAAAGTAACAAAGGAATGAGAAAAATTATATCCATCAGTTTAATTAGACTGAATAATTTTCTCACTTTGAAACAAGCATTAAGCATAGAACAGCATACCCTTTGAAGGTTACTGTGAAAACAGATACTTGTCATCATGATATGCTGGAAAAGAAACTGGAAGAGTAAAGGAAAAGCTTGTTCCATGTTCTTGTAAACATTAAGTCTCATTAGCTGCCTGTTGAAAGTGGCAAAGCTTAGGTTTTCCATAGGTTCTTTTATCATTTTTTTGCTTTCACTAAGCTGTTCACACAGACTCTGGTGTTACTCGGTGGCCTAATAATAAAATGGTCTGAACTTTGGAAGAATTAAAAAAAAAAAAAAAAAAGGAAGCACATACTCTCTGCAGGGGAAGAGCAGCAGGACGCAGCGCACACCTGGCTGCTTTCCCCAGCAGCAGCGGGGTCATTCCTGGCAAACTCCCTCAGCTGAAGATCACAGATACATCTAATTATTTGAAGAAATGTGACAGCACCTATGCATTGCATTAATTCAGAGGACAATAGTAACTTATTCACTTAACTAGTTCTGACCAATTCTGGGTTTAAAATCAGAATATGAAGTCGGCCACAACACAGTGTTACATTTCACATCTGGAATGTGTGTTGCAGCTGTGCTTCAGTCTCAAGGCAATTATTTTGATCCCAAACCCAGTTGTTGTAAATAAATCTAATTAATTAGAATGTTTTCCTGTGCCTTTACAGAAAAAACTCAGTATTTCAGCAGAACCGTAACCACCAGAAGTAGATTCTTGCTGCTCTTCTGCTCAGTTGTCCTAATTTATAAGAAATGTTCTCCAGTTAAGCCTCCATCTATTTCCCACCCACACAAACTCAGTTTTATCTCTGATTTCTGACACTAAATCACTTCTATCAGAAAGCCTGCATCACTTCCCTGAAGCCTTAGTTTAATGCTAAGAAAATCAAAACTACTACTTTCTGGAGCGTTTCTACACCATTATTTTAGGTCCATTTCTCCATTTTTCTTCTTTCATGAGTAGCACACAGCTTGTAAAAGTATTACAAACACTAAAATAAATTGTGCACACTTCCCAAATTCCCTGGCTAGAATCCCCCTCCAGATGACACAGCAAAAATGCTGCAAGTTGATAACTCTCACCAGTGGACATTCTCATAACCCAACAGAACAAACAGCTTCTGCATTCCCAGGAAACTCTTCCTTCTCTCCTGGCAAACTGAAAAATAGACATTACTAAGACTATACTGCTCAAGTACACTGATTTCGAGTTTAAAAAAAATCCAAAGCATTTCAAAATTTCTGAATATTGTCACATACAACTAAAATTCATTTAAAGTAGGTTAAAAGTGCTTTTATTGCAATTTACCGTCGTTTGTAATGCAACTGCAACACAAAATACCCTCTTGTAATTCAGGGCGGAGCGGGAGCAGCGCCGGGCGCTCGCCCTCCGCACAGCCGCAGGACCCGCACGGCCTGACCCCGAGTCAGGCGGTTGGGCAGCAACAATAAAACTGGTGTTTTTAAAGCACTTTAATGGCCAGGGTCTTCAGTTCCCATAACACCCCTCAGGCACCATGCCAGGAGGCCTTGGCATGGGTGACATTCCTCTGGGGATACTCCCTCAGGCCCTTTCTTTAGGAATGGCTGACCAGCCTCCCCACACGGCTCTGTGACCTCTGGAGCCTGACCATCGCTCAGGGAGTAGTGCCAGCCCTGGTGTAATAAAAGACGCCTTGAAGACATTAACGCATGCATCTTTGCACTGTTTAAAAAAACAAAATTAACTCCATGTACCTCAGCATCACCTGTGTTGCCTGTAACCCCAGTCTGGCCATGGCCATTGAGCAGCAAGTGCGAGGCCAGATTATCTGTTTCTTTGTGTGACAGGTTAATTCTACAATCCATTATTTTCATGGGCAATAAATTTCACAAGGAAGCTGGTCTCTTGGTAACATCGTGAAATATTTCTCCTTGCTTTTGCCTTCACCTAAATGATATGGCTGTTGTGAGTCTAGTGCTGATAACCCCCCACTCCGTTCTGACCCAGAGCAATACCAGGGCTAATAAACATTTCTGACAAAATTCAAACATAATTGCAACCTCCATGTCACAGTCTATTTTCAGAAGACAAGGCTTCCCTACAAGCGATTTTACAATTCTACTGAGAGCTGTACTCTGAATAACAGACCTGAGTGCTTCTGAACATTCTACGGAGATATCATACGGCTAGGGATCAATCAGGACATATAAGCCCAGCATGGCAAAGGGGTGACAAAATTAAGATGGTGTCAATGCCTTGGCAATCCCATCTTATACAGCAATCCATGCGTTAAGAGTATTTTTGTCTGTAAGATATCTGGCAAAGCCATTTTTCTTCAACTTGGTAGAATATACATCATCCACATGTTGATTATGATCTGAAAGTGAGAGGCATTTCCTTCACAGTTTAAAACTCAATAGACTTATAAGACATTTATTTAAATATTGTGAGAAAAATAATTTTCCTAGGTTAAAATCTAGCTCCATGTGTTAAAGACATGAGCTGTTAAGACCTTACTTCAGAAGTCCCATATCTTTGTGTTAATTATTAACTCATTGCTTCCCTGTCATTAATTAAAAGGGACTGACTTGGACACTTTGTTGCTGGGTAACTATGAGAAAGATCAGCAAACTTCGTATGAATTATGAGGTATTGAATATCCCCAGCCAGGTCTCCCTCATGTTCTTGAATGCAATCTAATATGGTCAAGTACAGCCTGATGTCCTTTCTTGGACATTTTTTAAGTAAAACAAATACCTATGGTAATCAGCTAAACCTTGTGTTCAAACTCAAGGGGAAAAAAAAGAAAAAGAAAAAAAAGGGAAGGAAAAAAAAGGAAAACAACCAAAGTTCACACAGGGCGATTCAAAGGGATAATTAGGTAACAGAAATACTAGTGTTGACATAATAACATTACTTCTAAAACAAATATAATTACTCTTGCTCTTGCAGTATTAACCGGCAATCACAAAGAGCTGTGCAAATAACAATCCAGTGAATAATAGAAGGAAAGAGCATTTCTTTCAGAAAGACGCAGGCTGGGGTATTTTTCTACTTATTTTGTCTGCCTAGCTGGTAGTACAGACTGATCCTTTTGCATTCTATACTATGCACAGTGCTATGCTACTTCAAAACTGAGGACTTAACGGGATTAGTGTTTGTTGATAGCTTTCATGAGATAATATAGCCTTGTTCTCCTCTATGCTTTTTACCCATAATCTTTATTTCCAATGAGAAAATTCTGATTAGTCCTATGCTTTGAATAACAGAATTATTTCCTAGAGTGTGACAATTGTGTAATCATTCAAATACGCCAGTAAACAAGCCGGTACAAATTTATCCCTAGCATAACAATTCTGATTCAGTTGAAATGAAAACAGTCAAAAATCCACAGTAACAGAGTTAAATTCCCTTGGGGGTTCAATAAGTGAAACCTCTCAGGCTGGAAATACCTGTTTTGATTTCTTAACCAGATTAATGCATCAGTCTTACAGAATATGCTGTGTGTTAAAATACAGCAACATAGACAGAGACCAACAAAACCAGATCGAAAACAAGCTGAAATTGCTTTAGTGAATATAAAGCAGAATTAACAGTGTAGCTCATGTAGGCATCTGGGCTTGGAAATAAATTATGAAAGTCAGATTTCTAATAACTTTTTTCTTCAGGGATGAGCTGAACCTTTAACAGTTTAAATTAGAAGAGAAAATATGCATTTGACTTTTCAGAGAGATATGGGGGGGGGTGGCTTGTAGAGCATTGAAGTCAGAAAAAGCAGTGATGATACAATTTCTGTTACCTGGTGATTTATGCAATGACAAAGTCATGGCCAGAATGGCTTTAATTTAATGCATGGTTAGAAGACCACGAATGCACAATACACCCTAGAGCACTCCTGTACCACAGCTGAGATGAAGACTCTACGGCTGTAGCTGGAATACTGCCTGACATTAACTGCTACTTTCTTTGAAGAACTCTGGAAAATGTGGAAGGACTTCTAGAAGGAATTAAAAGAATTATATAAAGTCCAGGGAACCTAATAACAGAAGAACTTCAAATTACTTAGTTCGTTGAAGAGAAAGCTCAGTTGATTCAATTGAGGTATCTGTTTAGAAGATTTCTAATAGTCAAAGGAAAGGAAGATTCTTTAGCTGGAAGCTCAGCCAAATAAAATGAGAACAGAAATAGTACTATATTTTTCACAGTGAGTGTAATTAACTCCTGGAATTATCTACTCAGGAAGCAGGTGTTTTCTCCATCATTCTTAGTCTATCCCGGGCTAGGTACGAGCTTTGCACAATAGTATTTGAAAAGAGACATACTGAAACCTGCTGAAAAACATTGCTGCAGCCTGTTCAAACATTGGAACTGCCAGCTTGCCCAGATGCAGCAAGAAAAGCTCATGATTCAGTATGAACTGCCTGCTGCTGCCTATCATTACTGACACCAGTAGGCTGTGTAGCAGCTATTTCAAACCTTCCTGTGGTTGACACATCTGAGAGGAGTAAGAATAATGTGTCACTTAGATCTAAAAGTTCCAGTGTTCTGCCACAGGACCAAGCAGGATCACAGGTACTCCCAAGAGTCAGCCTCAGCAGCCCCTTTGGACCTCCTCTTTCCCATCACAGCGGGATTCAACCTCGCAACCAGCACAACCCTGATGCCAGCCACGACATGATTCTGCCTCAGGAACCATACTTGAGTTGCCTGCATGCCTTACCAGGTCCAGGAGTCACCCTCTGACCAGCCCTGTCAATGTAAACCTAAAGTTAAACCCTCTCCATGTTGCCCAGATAAGGAGAGGACATCCTGTGAACATCTGGTTGGACAAAGAGGCAATGTGTGGAAAGTGGACGTGGGGAAGAAGGTTGCTTTGAATATGTGGGGTTGTGATGCTTGAGAGGTATTGCTGTCAGGAGTTCTGCCATGAGATAGGAAACACCTGCAGCTGCAGTAGTGAACAGATGTGTTAACACTCTTAACGAAGTTTTCATTTCAATTGAATCAAAATTGTTATCCCCTCTCACTTCATAACATACAGACAACACAATTTTACCTCTTTGTGAAGATTCTCACTGTGATTTCAAATTTTCCTTGGCATAAGCCTCCAACTTGACTCAGCAAAATAAGTTAAAATATATATTTATTTTATATTTAAACTATTACATTTAAAGGCCTAAATATTGCCAACAGAAGCAGTTAAAGATGCTGAAAAGAGCTCTGCAAATTTAGTCTGACTGAGGTCAGTGGCAGTGGCCCTGATCTGCACCTGAATGAGTCCAGCTGCTGACTGTGTGCTTTGAGCTCTGCCTCGGGCATGCCTTGCTCTGGACAAGCTGCTTCTCCCTGCCTGTGTCCTCCACAGCCTCCCTGCCTGTGGGAGCCTCTGTCATCAGACATCTGTGGGTCATCACCTGGAGTCACCAGGAGGGCTATCAGAAGAGAAGTTCCAGACAGAGCTCTGGAGGAGTTTTCTGTACTTGAGCGGCAGGCTGGAGGTTCACTGCTGTCATGTAATCCAGATGTGCTTTTTCTTATCCTGAATGCACCAGATGTGCTTGCTGATGTGAAGAAGTAGGGTTGCACACCTCAGTACAAAGAGAAGTTCTATTAAGCTACTGTTTTCATGTCTTACGAGATGTTTAATAAGCTTACTTGGACAATTTAACAAAATAGGTTTCCAAATTCGCAGCTAATCTGTCTCAAACAGGGACCAATAGCTAAAATGGTGAGGCCTGCATAAATCATTTCACACAAATATCTGATATGTTGTCAATTTAAGCCTTGAAATCTACACATTATTTCAGCCAGGTCATTGTGGAAATAATTGCAAGGAAATTTCTTTGGAGGGCAGCTACTTTTTATAATAAGGGAACATTTGCCTGGGTTTTATTTTTCTGCATGTACAAAATTTCCCAGGTGGGGCAAATTGAGCCAAGAACAAGACAATCCAAAGATATGCTAAGTCCCTTAGGAACATCAGCATAAAAACATGCTGCTGAAGTGAACTGAAAGATGTCTCTTCTTAATGGATAATACCAGTAGTTCATAAAGTGCTCTTAAATCTAGTATGTTTTTAGGACAACTTCTTAGCTTCTTGCAAAAAAACCCAAAAAAACCCCATTGCATTCTGCTGTAAACCACATAAATAAGTAAATAAATAAAAATTTTTCAATAATTTAATCGTCCTGTCTTTGCAGTGATACATTATCCTGTTGTTATCAGATTAAGACTGGTTTTCCTCCCAACTTATCAGATGGAGGGATTAAAACTTGCATACGTAAGTGAGAGATGAAACAGCGAGAGGGAGAAAAGACGATTTGATAGGGCAGATGGGCTGGGAGACAGTGACATGCAGTGTCTTACCATGGCTGGAAAGAAGAGTGGCAAGTCTGTCATGAAAGTGGATTGGCAGAAATATAACAACAATGGCACTTTGGCAGCCTGGAGGATCTTCTCTTCTTGCCTCCAGCTTTCCAGGATACAGGTTTTTCAGGAGGTTTTGTGTGAGGATGCACACAGGTGACACAGATGATGAACTTCACAATGGACTGTCACAACTTGGGGTAGTTATGATATATCCCATCTACAAAAGTGCTCCAAATGTGGCCTTATGTGTAAGCAACTGCTGCATCATATGAATAACTGTCTTCCCCAACATCCAACCATTTAAAGCTGTGATAGGCACCTATTTAAATGCACTTGCTAAAACCATTGCTTCTACTTAGCTCCCCCATCAGAGTAATGCCCAGTGGTACCTTTTCTCTTCTGCATGGTTTGTGGTGCTCTGTGCCCCTGGAAAACCAACAGCAGCTGTGCAAGTGGCATATAAACTCAAAGATACTACAGGCAGTTTCTGAATCACAGAGGATCAATATTAATTACATTTCATCGCTCTGACACTGTACTGGAGGAAAAGAAAAGCTAAAATAACTCTATTTTCCCTGTTAATCCTCTTCCTCCTTTTCAGTCTTTTCATTCCATTTCTCTTCCTTAAACTTCAATTGCATACATAGGACTAGTTCAGAGGCATTCCAAACCATGTTAGAAAGAAAAATATGGTTTATGTGGCTTTCAGAAGTCTTTGATCCTTGACTAATCTGAGTGGGGGTTGACCTCCCCACATCCCTGGAGCAGGGCAAAGACACCCAGAAACTGCCTAATTACCATCTGTTTATCTGAACTGTCAGGTTTTTCCATCATGCTCTTCCGTCTCTCTCCCCTCTGACAAGCTTCTTTTTCATACATCCTTTCTTACATTAATTTGAAGAGATGCTTTTTTTCCTTTTGTCCTTTCAATATTTTTTCCTTCTTTATTTCTTTAGCTTGACCTTCTTTCTCTCATTCAAGATGATTTCTTTTATACACACATGGTCATTCACTGCAAATTGCAGAAATCTAATGTATAGCATCAGAAGTCTTTCACCGTTTCTCTGAGGTTTCTCATGCTTTCAGTCTGAAGAACTGCTTCCAGAACCAAAAAGATATGCTTTGGATGTTAACTTTTGATTTTTTTCATTTCTTCTGAACACTTCTTCATACACAGTTCCTTCATCCCGTGCATCTTCAATTTAATCTTTAAAAATAGTTTCTTTTTGAGATCTAAGACCTTTTAAGGATGTGAGCTGCATTTTAAGTTAGCAGTTTTCATCTTCCAGTTTCTAAATCATAATTTCCCCCAATGATCACCACTACTTTACACAGTAAAGTATTTTCAGAGACATAGTCTACCATTTTCATTACTCTTGCACCAGAAGTCATTTTCTTTAGCACTGTTACTCCTACTCTGTTTTCTAGGTCTTCATCTCCCTCTTCACTGATCTGTTCCTTATTCTTCCTTTGCAGTTCAATTTAATCATCCTTTGCACTGTGTACAGCTGCTGGCTTCTTTTCCCCCAGCTATTTCATTTCTGCTGGAGGCAGCTATTTCTGCTGCATCTCTCCCTTAAAGTACCCCTCCTTCTACATTAAAAGTGGAAGTCGCTTTTAGCAACTTAATTAAACTGGAACATTTCTACCAACAGCACTTATGGTTTCTGCAAGGGGACATCTTGCATTGAATGCAAGTGATAGCTTGCTAGAAAAGTTTCTTTAAAAATAAGAGAAAATTAAACCTGAGGTCTGACTCTTTTCCCTGTTTCAGCAACATGAATTGCAGTTGAGTTATTCCCAGTTTGTGTAAGAAAAAGACAGAGGATATGGCCCTCAATGTGCCAGTAGAGCCTGTAGAACACTTGCACACATATTGGGACATAGTTTTTGAGTATATAGTTGTAAGTAGTATGAATTTCCAAATAATTGAGAAAACTGTAGATCCCTGTTCCCCTCCCACTCTTTCCTATTAGTACTCATTAACAAATGCATCCAGTCATGAGTACAGGAGTGGCTTCCCAGTCCTTCCACTAACATGGTGGCCACACTCAGCCGTGTGTGTGATTCAGCAATCAGGAGTCCCTGTTTGTGTCAGAAATATTTCCCTGATTTTACAGAACAGCTCTTTTACCCAGGAGGAATTTTGGTTCTTCACCAGTTTTCACTTACTTTGTTTTAATGGAGAAAAATCTATTTTGATGAAAGGCAACATCCTGGACAGTGTGGTATGACTTGTCAGAAGCAAATCGGTTTGCAATGAGATTGGGACTGTGTAGCTGCAGGGGTTTTTGTAGTCAGCAAGGTGACTACACTAAATTTAATGAAAGTTGAGAGTAACTGTTTAACATTATATTGGCTACAGTGTGATGAAGCAAGGGAAGTTGTGGGCTACAGCTCTAGAACAGATTAACAGACTGTCATGCCCCTCTCACCATGAGCTGGCATAACTGTGTGCTGCTACTGTCATCACTATTTGCCTCCCACATCAGTAGGTTTGGTTCTGTGTCTCACAGCAAAGCTGTTTTCTAGAACACTAGTTCATGTGCTTATGAGTGTTCACATAAGCATGCAAGTACCTTCAGGAATGTTATCACAACTTGAGATCCGTTAAAGTTTAAAGCATGTACAAGATTAAGAACTACAGCACTTGAAAATAATAGATGTCTTCTGAATTAGAAACAGAGTCCAGAAATACATGGGTTGTAACAGCCTAGCAAGATGTCAGTTGAATGAGCAGGTCTTTGGATATCACCCCTCAAAATGTTATGAAAGTATCAGGCGAGCTGACACTTGAGGTACAGAAATGCAAAGCCTTTAAAAATGTGTAGAACTGCTTTTTTCCCAAATTATTCCAGCTCTTGTTTTTCATATTACATTTTAGCTACATAGTTGTTTATTTAAGCTTTCTATTTTTATTATAGAAAAGCATGGTGTATTTTGAATTAGTATACAAAACAGCAGACATCTACAAGGAATATGTAAAATGCAAATCACAATGTTCAATACCAATAGTTCAAGGAAGAAACTTAAACCAAAGTTAATTTTAAGGCTGCATCTTTCTCTTACATATTTCTTAAAACTGAGTTAGCTCTTCTTCAGTCTGCTAAAAATAACTGATGACATGGCAAGTCTCCATATTTAGTGATTTATATTTCAGAATATTCTCCAGATAGCAACCTTGGCCTGGCTGTGAGCCAGACAAATCTCTTTGTGTTTCTTTCATTCAGCCTTTTAAAAATGCTTTGCTTTTAAGTTTTTAGCCTAGAGCTGTAAAAAGGCAACTTGAGACAATAGAGATCTCAGGATATGATGTGATTTGTAGGAGACATACCAAATTTTAAATGCACTTTCAGTCTGGAGCTTTAACAGCTTCAATTAAAAACTGTGTTTGAGCCCAAGTAAATGGATCATCCTCAAAGATACTTGTACTCTAAAGCTGGAGAAGCAACTTTTTCTAGAGCATATGCCAAGCTGTATTTTCTTTCTCAGTTTAGAGGTTACGGGAAGCTCTGGTAAAAGATCAATGGGAGCAGAGGGATGCTACCTCACAGAAAGGTGATACCAATCAATCAATTGGCACTACCTTGACTCTGAAGGACAGGAACTGCCTGTGTTCTCTAAATTCAAATTATTTCACTGGATTCAGAAGAAACTAGAAACTTTTGTCTTCCACAGATGAATTTTCAAATTGCAGAATTTCCCAGTACTGTCCCAAATTGTCCTGTGGGTCATTCAGAATAGGCTCCTGTGTCACAAGCTGTTGACCAGTGGCCTTTGATATTATCAAAGGTAAGTGGATTATCATTGCTTAAGTAAGAGGAATTTTTGTGTGCGTAATCAATATAACAGAATTTAACATTATCTCTTGATTTCAAATGCCAAACACTGTGAAGCATAGTAATGGAGGGTTTATCCTTTTTTTGATTCTGTTGTATGTACTACATGTCCCTTTCACCCCTAGCAGCAGCGAAAACAAAGTCAAACTTGCACAAATACCAATTCAGCGCTGAACAACAGGCTGCATCCTATGTCCAGTCTTTCACTGGTCTCCAGCAATAGGGACTTGTAACAACTGCTGATGAATCTTTACTGGGGAGCGAAGGGAAAATTGGAAAACAAGACAAGTTGCTGAAAGGATGATCGTCATCTGTTCTCCAGAGTTTCTTCTTGGGCATTGATTATCCTTTTCACAGTGCTTGCACCAAAAAGCCATGGCCAACATGCAGCTTACTTGTGATGAACTTTAATGACACAGTGCAGCTGAGAAGGTGTTAGACCTCAGAATGAATTATTGCTACACAGGGACATGCCAGGTTGAAGTAAATATGCCTTCAGTTAAGTGCTGCAAGGGAATTGTCTTTCTTCTGAAATCTTTTATTGTATGTCTGAATGACTGTTCATATTTCCTATGCAAACTTCTGAGATTGTTCTTCCAGCCCCAGTGTTTTTGGAGCTGTAGGCTCTTTGACTCTCTCAACCCTAGCCCTAAGTCTAACTTTAACCCCAGCATTAGCCATAACCCAAAACTAAGACTATGGGTTTTCCACATCAGAAAGATGTAGGAGCAGCAAGGTTGGGACCTTGCCGGGATTGACTTGGCATGACTTTTCCAGCCCCAGTGTTCGTTGGCCTGTAGGATTTTGAATCTCAAAACCCTACCCCAAACACTAACCCTAACACTAGCCCTAGCAATCACAATATACTATGGGTTTTCAAGACCAGAAAGATGTAGAAGCAGAAATGCTGGGGCCTTGCCGAGATCACCTTGGCATGCCATTTCCAGCCCTAGTGTTCCTGGAGCTGTAGGCTCTTTGACCCATAGGTTTTAGGTTTTGTTAGGGTTATTGCTTGTGTTAGGGTTAGGGTTGGGGTTGGGTTTAGAGTATTGTTTACAGTAGTGGTTAGGGTTGTTATGTCAGTTGGTTACGGGTTGTGGTTTGCATAGTTGTTAGCAGTAGGACTGGGGTTCTGGTCGTGGTAGTGATTGCAGTCATGGTTACAGATTGCAATTATGGTAGGGTCACCCATCATCCTTAAGCTCTCCCCTGAGCCAAGCACTGTCCTTGCATCTATGCAGTGAGCTCTTCCTTACTTGTTGCATCCTCTTGCAAATTCATCAGACAGCCTGAATATATCATGTAGGTTCAGGTATTGCAGTGATAACATGAGCTGCCTCTTGCCAGAGAAAAAGGATGTGAAAAGAGAGAAAAAACCCCAAGAAACATACAAAAAACATTCAGTCTTAGAAACAAAAAGAAAGTTTCCTGACTCAAATATGTAGCTTAACACAATTGCTTTGTGCAAAACTTTGTCATGGGAGTACCAAAACATTTTCTTTAAGCAAGTATAGCATACTGTACCATAATATTAGTCTTGGCTGTGCATGTGTCAGGGGAGTTCATATCACCAAGAATCACTTCTTATGTTTTGTTTAAAGTTTTTTGGTGGACAACCCACATTGAGAGACATGTTCTTCATTTAAGCTTCAAACTGACATAGAAATTGTATTCCATGCCTTGATGCACCCTCACCTCCTATGAGATCTTCACTTGCTTGAAAATTTCCTCTATATTGAAAGTAAGTGTAAAGCTGGATGTATTGTTGCAATAACACTGACATATACCTGGATGGGGTCTATCTCCTAGCATAATTCATATGATGCATTCCAAGATTACTGCAAAATTAGACACTGCCAATGGAGAGGCCTTTCTGTCCACAGATTCCTTTGGTCTTTTCTGCCATACATCTTTCCTTTCTTTAAAAAAAAAACAAACCAAACAACAAGCAAACAAACAAAAAATCCACACAAAAAGACGACCCCAGCAACAACAAAAAAGGCAAACACAGCCTAGGGACAAAACCCAGCAAGTCAAAGCAGTCAATTAATAAAAGGAAGAATTACTCTAGGTCAAGGGAAATGAACTGACCTGCGTCTCCTGACAGACGACTCAGCTGCCAGAGTAACTGCTATGGCAAAGCTTATGTATGACCCAGTCACTTTTTGTTTTGAAAACATTTCCTGCTACAGTAGACTGTTTGGCCCTGAAGCTTCTGATTTCCTGGGCTTTTCACTGTCAGAAAGTGCATGGATTTGCATTACTTGTATCAACACAGCAGCAGTCAGCAATATTTTGAATATCATCAAGGCACAGGGTGTCAATGGCATGAGTTCTGACTGAGCAGGAATTTTTTAGCAACTTTTGCCAAGTATATTTTCATGAAAAATACTACCCATTCCTGTACTCATGTGTCTACTCAGCAGAATTCTGTTTTACCTGTGAATACCTGGGCTGCTTCTAAATAAGCCACAGTAACACGGAGTTCCACATCTAAAAACTAACCCCACCTTTTCTGTAGGGTTGGCTCATCCTCCTTTGCTCCATACACAGTGTGCAGCACAGATACAGCCCTCCAGATAAGCTCACACGGCGTACTGAAGGTGTGATTGTATCATGGGTTGGTAACAATAGCTGTGATTGCAGTTCTCAGTACAGACTAAAAACCAAAGCAGGCACAAGAAGATATATAAACCGACTTAGTTTTACACTCTTGTTTGTTCTCTCCCTAGAAGCCTACTTTATTCTTCCCTTCCATGACAGCAAGAACATGAACCTTTCCCAACTGCGAGGAACTGAAGGCTGCATCACTGTATTGGAGCCAGGGAGTGACTCAATATCAGGAGGACAAACATGACACAGGGTGAAGGTTGTAGCCCTTTACATAGCATAAGGTGTGGGACAGTGCCTCTGGGCATGAGCTGATACCTGAGTTGTGAACAATGCAGCTGCTTACCACTCGCTGACCAATGTCCAGCCTGTCCCCCAGTGAGTGGCCTCTCCTGGACAACTACCCCTGGTTTATATACTGGGCATGGCATTCTATGGTGTGGAACATCCCTTTGGCCAGGTCAGGCCATCTGTCCTGGCCATGCTCCTTCCCAGCTTCCTGTGCAGATCCTCACTAGCAGAGCATGGGACACTGAAATGTCCTTGACTTATTATCAGCACTACTCAGCAACAGCCAAAACATCAATGTGTTATCAACATTATCCTCATACTGAATCCCAAACACAGCATTGTACCAGCTACTAAGAAGAAAATGAACTCTATCCCAGATGAAATTAGGACAATTGGATATGCAATTTTTACATATTCATATAGACCCTCCTTACTGTGCAAGCTGACCATTTAGCATTTTTTCATGCCTTTACCATCATAAAAAACCCTGGAACACATAAAAATTATTACTGTTGTATAAGAAGAGGATGAAAAGAATTATGGAGGGTCAGATTCAGCTTTTGGGTCCACCTCAGTTTGTAGACAGCAATTAGATGCACAAGTCTGATACCATGAATTTCAAAAGTCTGTCTTGTACTCCTAATTCCTGAGCTGAGGAATCAGGGTTTTAATAGTGAAAGTCCCTTGCCTACAGTTCTACTTTTGTGAATAAATGGAACTGCTTTGATCTCTTGAGGCCTAGCAATTCACACCTCTCATACTCAAGCTGACTAGGATCTAAAAATTATGCTTTCATCAAGTGTATCCATTGAGCAACATCTCTGGAATACATGGTCTAGACAGTTATGGTACTTAGGAAATGAGTGGCTGGATTCTGTGCCTCACTGTGTATGTGAAACAAATTGTCCTTTCCTTTCTTTGCTCTTTCCTTCCCCCATGTGCTAGGACCTTAAGTCTTGAGTTATGCAGGTGCACCAGTGCTTTTACCTCCTTTGTTTGAAGCAACTCCATCTGGCAAACAAGAATCAGGTATGCACTAACAAAAAGAGAGAAAATTATTTTAAATTAAAAAAAAAATGTCCTTGAAGACTCGATTAAAGCAACAACTGGAATCCAGGTGTGCCACAGTAAGGAACAGCTTACTTGCCCTCCAGCTTGTTTGATCTTGAAATTCTATCAGTACAAAATACTACACATTCTGTAGGAGGAATAGTTTCTCCTTCTCACCCCATTTTGACCCATTTGTACTTCCCTTCCTCCTACCCTATACATTGGAACCTGGGGACAGGAACAGTTTTAGGCAGTGGGCAGAAATCTAGGATTCACAACAGTAAGCTTGAAGAATTGAAATCATACTTCTCACTCCTATATGAGTTTTCCAAACACTGAAGTCTTATATGGAGAAGTGTCTCTTTCTCCTTATATTACAATAAAGGAATCATTTATTCTCTAACACTTGCTAGATGCTTAATCCCCATGTACTTATGGTACCTAGCTCTTCATATCGTATTCTTCTTAAGAGGATACACACATAAAAGTTTTAGGCATTAGAAAAAATAAGCAAGTCATTTTAAGTATCTGGACCAAACCTTTCACAGAACTTTTCACAGAGTACTCTGAGTTGGAAGGGACCCATAAGGATCATCAATTCCAACTCTTACTCTCATACTGAGATTGAACCCATAATGTTGGCATTATTAGCACCATGCTCTAATCAACAAATTAAATGATTTGTATAAAATTCTGTAGGATATCTGTGTGAGCACAAGAACTCACCTACATTTCTTAAGGTCTAAGCAACTGCTGAGGTTGGTGAACACCCTTCCTCTTTCTGGCTGATACTGGATGTGTCTGCTTGCTGTGTGAATTGCCTGGAGAAGTGTGTGCCTTCTGGTAAACAAGAGTAAAAAGAGCCAGGATTCAAGTTGTGCTGAATACACACTATAGGTAAGCTGTTTGCTTACCTATAGTGATAACTAAGGCTGTAATAATTGCCTTCTCATTATGACTGAGAGTGGGACAGCTGCTATTTTAACAGATCACCAAGCATGTGCAGAGGCATGGAGTATTTTACTTCCTGAAGCCACCTGTCCCATACTTTACCGAGTTACCTGCCAAAAAAGAGAAACAGCAGTGCTTTCATTTGCTCTGTTTTTGTCCAAGATTTATTTGTAATAAAAAAACCCATTTCTATTTCATAAAAACAGATTTATCTTTAATTTCCTTTCCTGCTTTGATGGAAAAATAGGGCGGGGTAGGGAAGAAAGCAATAACCTATCATTTGTCTTCAGTTACTAGTTGCTGTTTCTGAGAATTTAGCAGCCCATGTGAAAAGGCTTTAAATCATGGAAAGCTGTTTCCTGTGTGCCTTTGCATTACTCCAGAAAACTCACTGTAATGACTTCTGGTCACAGCATTTCCCGATTGCAGGATTACAACTTACTCCTGTACATGAGATTGCAAAAATACAGTGTTTGTGGTTGGATTGCCCAGGAAAGCTGCACCTGCAGGGAGAGGCATGGGGCATGTGATTGCTTTCCGGAACAGTAGAGCTATTAGCTTTGTGGCAAAGGCCTAGAGCTGGAAAGATTGTGTGCATTGTGTTGGGGGAATTGTTTGACTGGTGAAGCCTGCCGTATGTGTGAAACATTTGTCTGCCTTCCTCCCTGTGATTACAGTTATTTCATTAAATAAAGCAGGAGAGCCACAACATTTACAGTGTAAGCATTCTCATCTGTGGCCATTTCCTTTAAAGCATCACCTGTTGTACTCCTTAAGCTAAGGGCCATCACCTTAACCAAAAGGTCTAATGAAACTGATATTTCTGTCTAAGCCACACATTTATCAATTTGTACCTCAGAAAGCAAATGCAAACTTTGGTTAAGCTTTTGTTATTGTTGTTGTTTTTGTTTGCTTGTTGAACAAATATTGCCTAACTATTATTAGTACAGGTTGAGTTACAATTACTGCAGATCCCACGACTAGAAAGCAGGACACTGAGCCAAATCTCAGTAATTTTTTTCCTCATACCCTGTTAACAATGAACCTTCCAGGCTGTTCACGTATACATACTATCCATAGCTTGCACTGCAGAGGGGATATTCCCTGCAAGGCAATCCTTACAGCCATACAGTCTGGATCTATCAGCAGAATGGTGAAAAGCAGACATAAGGGAAGAAAAAGATCATGCAGAATCGAGTAGGTCAAACCTCCGCATTCTAAGTAAACTAATGAGAGAGAATGCACGATCAACACAGCAGTAAGGACTAATGTAAGCCAACCCAGCTGCATCAAGTTTCTTTTTGTCTTTTCTGATACGTGGGACTGTGGAAAATATCTGTAAGGGCTTGTTTTGGTCTAAGACACAGGGAGGGAGGGAGGAAGGAAGGAAGGAAGGAAGGAAGGAAGGAAGGAAGGAAGGAAGGAAATGTTCACACTACTAGCAGACATGAATATCTAGGAAAGGAATGTCCAGGAATAATTAGAGTAAGTTGTTCTCCCTCTTAAAGCAGAACTGCTGATAACTATACATGCATGACTATAGAAAGAAATAACTGAAAATAGGTACACTTGAAGGAGAATACAGCTTTCTTATATTTAATTTTTAACAAAAGAAAAGATGTTTTCTGGTCTGAACAGGTTTTCACATAGCTGTGAAGATCTGAGCTCTGGTGTAATTAAGATTTGTAGTGCAATTTGAGGTACAGTGAGTCACTGGACAGTGAGATTGAGGTAGGGGACTGTGCCTTCACAGAGAACTTCTTGTGCTGTTTCATGTCTATATGTCATGATTTAGCTTTTCCTTCTCTTTGCCATTTGATCTTTTGCTTGTGTGATTTGTAATAGGAACATCACAGCACTGGGAAGGAATCTCACAGGTCAAGTCCAGGATCCCATTGTCATCAAATATTGTTAGAACTATCATAACTCTGGCCAAACTGTGCAGTATGAATGACTTGGTGGTGTCCAGTCTTAACAAATGGTTATTATTTGTGGAGTGAGAGTCCTGCCGGTTTGAAATGAGTCTGGAATCCTAACTGGAAATGAGGGAAAAGGAGAAGCCAGCTGAATTAAACTAAAAAGACTTCATCACGTTGCAGCTGTTGCAGTGTGAGAAAACCACTTATCTAGGAGGCAAAATAGTTTCAAAAGGCTGGATGCTTGCAAAAAATCTACTGCTCCACCTGGATAAGGAGTGTGGGAGGTTCTAATAGCTAATGATATCATTTATTGATTTTCTGCGACTAAAGGAGCTACTCTATAGCTAGCAATTTCTGTAAGTCAGCACACAAAATAGTGCTGAGATTGAATGACTTTGCAGGATCACCTGTCCACAAAACCACCAGTGATTGCAAAGCTCTTCTGCTGCCATAGCAGAATCAAATAGAAAGTACCTTATTTTTCCAGTATGCAGCTGGATTAAGAGTTTGATGGGACATCACGAGTTTAGCAATTCATCACACCAAAGCAAGGGGCAGAAACTGCAGCAGGAATAACATGGGTTCTTTTGAATGGCACACAGCACAGATGATACAGAAGCAGACTCTGAGCACCATGGTGTGTCTTGGGGGAGATATCAACAACATTCACAGGCACTGTGATGTCACTGGGTTCAAAACCCAGCAGCCTCTATTTGTATAAAGACAAAACACTACCATTCCACTGAGCTCCTGGCAACATGCTTGTTATCTAAATTGGAGGAAAAAATAGTCTACCACAGGCGCTTGAAATGTTGCTAATCCTCATTTCAAAATATATGTTAGTGTAGGAGACATGAACTGAGGCAACTCCAGACATTTATTTGGGTCTCAAAACACATTAATAATTGCTGAGTCATGGCAGAGAGACCTGGTAAAGCTGTCAGGTAGGTGCAGCAGCATCACACAAAAAACCAAGATACAGATCAGGCAGGAGTAAATGCACACTCTGTAAGGGTGTCTGTTAAGTTCAGGAGACCAACTGTAAAGGACTTGAATTTTACAATACATAACAAAACCACTTTCAAATGAAGCTTGATTCAAGGTTTGCTGCATCTATATTTCAAAGCAGAAAAAGTTGCAAAAACCAGTAAAAGAAGAAAAGTTACAGAAAACCTGGTGCTTCTAAAGCCCCTACTGGGAAAAGCATTCTACAGAGCTTTCTAGAAGAATTAGCTGAAACTGATACAATATTTGCTAAACCTCTATGTTATGAAATGGAGGATTAAAGACAGGGAGAGAGAATTGGTTTCAATTGCCATGCTTCCAATCATTCCAAGATTTTAAAGAAAATACTAAGTTCTACTCCTAAGCGAAAATTGTTGAAACTGATGCAGTTGGCTGATGTCTTTCAGAAGGAAACTGGAATATATTGGGACACATGAAACCTAAAATTATACTTGAAAAAGAGGCTTCTTACAAACTCATCCACTGTTCCACATTACTGCAAAAAAGAGGCAGACCACTAGATACACAACTCTAACTGAAGATGAAACATGTTAGTTACTGTGGTAGTAGTAAAAGCTGGGCTCACACCCATCTCTGCAATAATTTCAAGAACACCAGTAGCATGGCATAAAAATCACCATCTGTAAGCTGCAATTAAAGATATATTTGCCTTATTAGCTGGTGATAAGAATTTTCTCAAGGTATACTCATTCTACTTCCACATAAAACGGAGACTGAAGAAGATAAGAAGTATGTTAAGAAACATTAGCCTACCAAGGTATTTTGCTGAAAACAGGCTGGTATTTAGAACAAATGTGCTGCCTTTGCCAGTAAAGAATTCTTTCATTGGTTCCCCTTAGTGTGACAGAAATATTAACTTTGTATGCATGAAAAATTTATATTGAAAAGCCTCCAAATGCACTCTGGGAATGTAAAATGTTTTGCCACAAGTCACTGTCCTGTCACTTAAATGTTTACACAAATAAGGCAATGGGCATGACCTTTGCTTTTGAAAGCCCAGTTATGCCATTCATGTCTGAGAGTCTCAGTCAATAAGAAATCTCAATCTATTTATTATTTTACCATTTGAAACAGGAGATAACAATAAGCAAGCAGCAAAAAGGACAGTCTGTGTGTTTTGCTACAGGATGAATAAAACCCCAAGGAAATTGGGAATAATTAATTCCTCTTTAAACAGCAGACTCTAGTATGAAAAAGGATTACTTTGGAACTCCCTGGTGGCCACAGAGAACCATCACATGGTATTTTTCATAAAATAATCAACTCCACAGGAGGAGCTGTTAGAGTTTTTGCTTGGCCTTCTCCTCAAAATTGCACGGACAAGAGGTGAGCCTATCTTACCATAGGAGACAAAAAGAGCTCAGAGGACTTAATGTCAATGCTGCCACAGACACACTTGATGTCTAGAAATACACTGGGGGAAAGAGAAACACCAAAGAAAGGCCAGAGATCAGCATTGGCATAATCACACATATACATCAGTAGTCTACAAACTAATATAAATTTTCTGATAAGGCCAGTGAAAATTAATTACTTATTAATTGGCACATCGTAAGTTTGTGATGGCAAATGTAACACCTGTAATTCAATTTCAATTCAATTTCAACACCTGGAAGTCGCTTCCAGTCTATTGTTCATCAATGTGGCAGCCTTCCCTTGAAAACTCTTTTCAACACAATTCCCTTCCCCTTTTTGTGTAGGTCATATGCTTGTTGCAGTCAGGATTTGTTTCACTTATTCTTTGCAACTGCTGATAACCCCAGGGCCTCCGGTCTTACAGTGATTCAATATTCCCTTTGTTAAGTTCAAATTTATAAAAGGGGGTATTAAAGGGCTTAAATCCCTAGGTTCAAGTCCCTCAATTAATTGTTCCTCAAAAGCACCTTATGATTGCCATTGTTTTTATTCATTGATTTAACTGTGTAGTTCAGGTACAGTAATATAAAACAGGTAAACTGAGGCAACACCTGATATTTATTTCTGAAATATTAGTAGATGTATATTGTATGTCTACACAATTCCACATAAAAAAGTTTATGGCTTTATTTGTTTTAAGATGGCAATATATATATAAGAAGGTTGGTTAAGCTGTGGGCACAGCTTATGTATCTCAGTTCATAAGAATTCACATAAGTACAAGAAAAACTGAGGAGTAATAAGATACACTTTCACAGCATAGAGACTAGGTGGATTCATTAACAGAACTATGGTTAGATTTCAGTAGATGCATGGCCTATACAGCCTGAAAGAGCCAAGGTGTATCAACATATCCTGAATTATGATGAAACTGTGAAAAATTGTCTTCTTTTACAGATAGCAGTTCCTGAACAGAATGTGGATCACAGTTTTTATCCAAATGATTGCTTGAAATGATTTGAAAAACATCACATTATTGTCCTACCACCCTGCCATAATAATAATAATAGCAGAAAGTTTGGTCCAGATATTTAGCAAGCAAGGTATGTTTTGGGTCCAAATGTGCCCAATAACAGCCTGCCAAGCCACACAACAGCCTTTTCCCTGGGTTTATCAAGCCCCTGTGAAGCCTCAGTAGAGGGCTTGCTGCCATCAGATCCATTATTGTCCGCACTGCTCAACATCTGTGGTATAATTTGTCACACTACAGTCACATTGCAACCATTATTTGAGGCCTCACTGACACATTTACTTTGAGGAACCAAAAATCTGTTCAGCAGAGTCCAAAGACAGGTTATTAAGTCAAAACCAGGAAGGTGACATTGTAATATCAGCGAGGAATAAAATGTTATTAAAGTAGAAATTCCACTTTTCACCTTTGTGGAATAGACCACTGTGCACTGGAGTCATGCTAATGGAAAAAACCCCTGCAGATAGACTGGACAGGATTATACAGAATAGAACAACTGAATGTGTACCATTTTTCTCGAACTGCCTGAATTGCATCTTCACAATATGTTGAATAATAACTGAAAAACACAGCTATGAAGAAGGATGCAGTATTTGCAGTATGACAAGGTTGAATGTAACTGCTTTATGGGAAATGAAGAGCACCAGATTGGAGTACGATATTCTGCAGATGAGTACCAGATGGCAAATGAAGGCATGTGAATACATGCACCTCATACTAAGTCAGGCTAATTTACTAGAAATTTGTGTTCTGCTTTTACAACTTTGCATTGGTATCAATTTTCTGTAAGTGTTCATTAAGAGTTAAAGCTGAATCAGATATTGCTCTCATATTGTTCTCCCTCAACTGCAAATATTTGTGTATTTTTAAAGCACTCTGATAGAGTTTACCATGTTTCAAAGCTCACAGGCATCAGGCAGAGCAGTCCTATGGGTGTAGGTGCAAGTTTGTACACATCTACAACCCCACAATATTTAGAAGTCCTGTAAGTAACAACTTTTCTTCATATTGACTTTGTATGTAGAATAAGCACAGTTTTAGCCAGATTGACAACTCATTAATATAATTGTTCCAATACATAATTATTTTTGGATTGTGATTAGAGGAATTCATGATTCGCAATGTACAGCCATTTTAAAGAATCCATGGTGTTCTTTGGAGCCAAAAGAAACAACACAAACAGTCTTCTTTGAGTGTGATTTCTTAACGTGCATCAGAAAAGCAGAGAGCTTGGTGTACGTGGGCTCTTACATCTGCATCTGCTTTTATCTTTGGAGTACCTTCAGTCATTGTGAAGAAATTTACAGCTGATGTATATTCAGGACAGAAGCCCAAATTAATGCATTTGGAACAATGTGTTCTTGCTCCCATTCTCATAATGAAATTTGACTTGAATGGGAGTAGTGCTGGGCTCTCTGCAGCTACTGATTATACATGTCAATATTAGACTGTGTTTGAGTGATGCTGTATTACGCATAAGAATAAACCATCGTGGAGTTGTTGTGAGACAGCAGGCAACATAATTACATGGATTGCAAGTGAAATACAAAGCAAAATATAGCAGTATACATTAATAGCCCATCTCAGCCTTTCCTCATATCTGGACCTTTGTTTACTTAATTAGGAATTATTATAAAGTTAAATCTCTACTTATTTGTCTGATGATGGCCTTGTTCTGAATGTACATATGCTGAGAAGCTCTTGTTGACATGACTGAGCTTGTTGACATGACTGTTGACATGACATACAAATATTGTATTTTATTTAATTTACTTAGGAGACTTCTGACACCAATTGCTAGCATGCCTGCAGTCCCAGTTGCATTGAAAATCTAATAGCAACATGATCTCAGAATAACAGCCATGTATTGTTCCTGCATGAAGAAAAAACACTGTCACCCTGTTCTGGTAGACTACAGGAGGCCAAGATACATTTCCCTGTAATTTCAGGTAGGGGAGACTGATTTTTTGCCAGAATTACATTACTTTAACAGGATATTAGAAAATATTTCACATCTTGTATCCACAGCAGTATGAAAGGAATATGTGAAAATTTGTTATCAATGTCTGCAAACATTAAGCTTGACTAGTACAAGTGTTATTACTATCTGAGGAAATAACGGTCATATATTTATCCTTAAAATAAGGAAACAATCCTAGTCTCAGTTCATAAATGTGGAAAGCTGACACAGAGGTATCAAGTGGCCATCCTAATTCCGCAGAGAAAGAATGTAGAAAAGAAGGCTCAAAGCCTGAGATCTGAACTCAAGCCATATTAGAATCTCTCTTCTCAGAAAGAATAAAAACCTATTCTTGCCATGTAATTACTAGGATGCAAGCTAGATTTTAAAAATCATCAATCAATAGTAGGATTTCGTATTTGATTTCATACCTCATCATAGGTATGAAATGCCTTAGACTTTTCATGATCAAACTTGAGGTTCAAAATCAGTAAGTAAATTTTAACAGTTTTCTCCAGTGCAAGACCCTTCATGTTCTCACAAGATAAAAAAACACTTTTCCAGTTTAAATATCTAAGATCTAACAGGACAAAATAGTCTCAGGCTGGAGCAGGTCATCTGAATCAACCAAGGTGCTATGAAGGCTTTCAAATAGGTATTTGGCAACAGCAAGTGTTAATAGCAGAAATAAGAGAGAGAGTATTTCATGGGCAAATGCAACAAGGGTCTTGTGATTCAGTAACAAAGATACACGGTCCCTGGCAAGGTAACCTCATGGAAACAAATGCGTTAGGAGTAGGTAATGATTGACTTGCTATTTACAGAGGGCTTCATTAAGCCTGTCCTGCTGTCTGTACTTTGTCTTCCAGTAGTTACAAACAGTGGTAGCTTTCCTATGTTATAATTACATATTTGTAGATGTAGTTTCAGAAATTCACAAGAACCTGCAAACAAAACCAGCACCATAGTTAATTACCACAATGTTTTATTATTAACACTAATGTATGTAACATTCCAATATAAATTTTTATTTTATAAAGATGTTACATATTCCCTACAACAATTTCAAAAGAAAGTTGCACAGGAAGCACCTTCACAACATTACTATGTCCAGTTTATTGTTATTAACTTCAGGTGGACATGGTGAAATCTATTAATGGACATCTCCGAGTACAAAGTTAAGTATGTAACAGATATAGCGACAGAACGAAGCCAGTTCATCCTAAAACCTCAGTGACACTTGGTAGATTTTTAGTTAGAGCTATCCTATATTTACAGCAGTTGTATTGAGAACAGTCTGAACGCTGATCTGCAAACAGTCTGTCCTATGTTTTTCACAGTCTTTTTTAAATCAGCGCTGATTACAATCAGCTTTACAATAATATAATGTTTTCAACCAGGAAATTATGTTTTCAGTACTAAGGTGGCATTTTCTTTCTTTTTCATGTTTATTGTTAGTTTGAAAATTTCAATCTTTGAACTCCATCATGTATTTTAAATTTGAGATTTCTTAACTGAATATAAAAACAGAACTATAGAGAGAGTATAAATGAGAATTGAAAGGAGCCTGGAGGAGGGTAGCAAAGATGTGCAAGCTTTCTGCAATATATCAACCAAAAAAAGGAGGTAAAATCATAGAATATACTGAGTTGGAAGGGACCCATCAGGATCATCAAATCCAACTCAAAAAAATAGGAATGAGGAATAACTGGAAATTAGTAACTCACAACTGGCTAAAATAATAAATTCCGTTGTTTTCACTGAGGTTTATCCTAATGAGAGTAATGTAGGGTTTGACTATGCAGTGTGAGAAGAGCCAAAATGGAAAGTTAGTGTCCTGCCAGCAAGGCTTCTTCCTTTGTTGTCTGCTGGATTTGCTGTGTGTCTGAGGGACTGTGCATCCCACCCTGCCCGGGGTGGGGCACAGCCTCCTCATGCCTGAATGCAGGGCTCCGTTAGCAGCCGCGAGGCTCACACGGCTGATCCTACCCCACAGACTGTCCGGGTGTCTCAGCCTGCCCCGCTGCAGCACACGGGCCTCCTTCCCAGTCCTGGGGCCATGTGTGAGGTGCAGTGAGTCCCGCTGCCCTCCAGCCATCAGCACCTGACTTGGCGAGGAGCTGTCACACAGGATGCTGTCAGGGCAAGGTGCCGTGTCCTCATCACTTTCATGGACTCTCCCTGTCCATGGGAGTCCCAACACAGCTTCAGGCTCAGTTTTATGTAACAGTATTTCACGTATAGGCACTGAAAGTTCCTTAGAAGGGAATGTATGTACAGCAGAAGCTGTGACCTTATCTTTTCTTTATGCCTTCACACCTCCTGTAAAACTGCAACTAAAAGAGAAGAATCCAGCTGACAAAGGAGCTGTCTCTTCCTCTGCCTCTTCCTTCAGAGACCCGGCAAAGATGGATGAGCTGATTCTGCCATGGGAGAGGCAGCTGTCAGGGCTTGCTTTATGGGAGGCTTCTGGAGGCCTGTAACCTACCTAGCTCTGAGACAACTCAAATACACTGTCCTTCAATCTTAATGTTTTCTGTTATCTCCCTCATTACACACAGTAGAAGACCATATATGTAGCATCCAATAAAACAAGGATATCAAACACAATCTCAGAGTCATGATTGCAATACAAATAACTGACAGAAACTGACAGACACGGACAGAAGACAGAAAAGTGAAACCAACTGTAAATATTAACCAGTATTAACCAATAATATTAAAAACTAACTCCTGTGGAAACTGCACAATTAAAAGCTTGGGCAGATATGGACAGACTCAACTTCTAAAAATCACAGCTACAGTTAGAAAGAAATAATCTAATACACCAAAACACCTCTAGAGACCAAGTACAATAAAATTTAGCAAGTAGGAGTATTTGTTCCATTTTAGCAATGGAAAACATTTGGGGCTTCATACTTTAGGGGCAAGTAAGACAGGGGATGGCAGTGACAGAAATATTTCCTCTTGGCTTGGTGTAGTGTCACTGCAGTGTTATTCAGTTTTTAAAACTCCATAGGGTGATGCTGAGAAAAATAAGATAAATTAATGTATTGTTGGATTTTTCACACTTTTCACTTCTTTCAAGCACTATGCCCTCAGCATGGAAATTCAAGTGGAACCAAGGAGCAATCTGAAGAGAACTGGAGAGGTCTGCTGCACTAGAACAGGGTAGAAGTGAGAACTAGACCGTTGCTTTAGAAGCACTTAGCACTTAAGTATGGCTGCAGATAAACGGCTGTAGTAGTACCATTCATGTATTTTTTATTTGAAATGCACCCAGAAAATGCCAAGTTTCTGGTGCTGTTCACTTGAACAGTCCTAGTATGGAAGTCCTGTCATGCAACATGGGCTGAGGTTTCAGAGCTGGAACTTGAACCATCCAGTGTTTGGAGCATCTGTAACACTTCTGTCTCATCATGCTCACAACCATTCGAGCATACGTGTTCTCTACACTCACATTATGTCCTAGCACAAACTGAGGAGCTATTTGTCAAAGTGAGCTGCAGTCCACGGTATATGAATATAGTGGATTTATAGGAGGGTTCTGAAAAGCAAGGATTTATATTCCACAGTGATTCAAAGGCAGGTGTAAAGTAATCCCAATACACTGAATCTATGCAAACAGGCTACATACAAGTTACTTACAGGTGCTCAAGGATGAGTAAAAAGCCATGGAAGGAAATAATAGAAAAATATCCTGGTAACATTGCAGTAGTGCTGCAATGATTCCAGAGGTCATTGAGATATTGTATAAAGTACATTTTGGAGACAAGAAAAAACGCAGTAAAGAAGTCAGAGAACCTTTAAGTGGTGCATGAATTTTGGACTTTTAAAGATTTTGAGATTATCTGTTATCTTGAGGGCTCGAGTCTTCCTTGATGAAGAGGACTCGGATGATTACATGCAGGAATCAATGCAGTAAAGGGAAATTGTAGGCACCAGAGGATTCCCAAAAAATCCCAGACTTGCCCAGGGCTCCATCAGTGCGCGGGAGCCGCGCTGGCCCCGCGGGCGATCCCCCGGCGCAGGGTCACCGCCGCTGTCGCTGCAGCTCGAGCTGGCAAGGGGAGAGCCTGGCGGGCCGAGGGGGAGCTTCAGGTGGCCGTGGCAAAGTAAGAAAGGTGTCAGCAAGGCTTTAGAAAGCCTGAGAAACACCAGGGGAAGGGCGGGATGCCCGGGTCCGGCCGCCACCGCCGCCCCCGCGGGGAGCAGAGGCGGCGGTGCGGGCCTTTCCCGCACATTCGGGCAGCGGCGGCCGATGCGCTGAGCCGGCCGCACCGCCCCGGCTGCGATGCTCCGGGGCGGGATCGGCGCTTCGCCACTCCCCGCAACCCCCCGGGTGGCCCCGCGGGAAGACACCGGGCGCCGCCCCGGGGCTCCTGGGCCCCTCGGCCGCGCGTCTCTCGTCCCCC
>VZTJ01002440.1:2735702-2883582 GCA_013397795.1 Orthonyx spaldingii
CGCCCCCGGGCCGGCAGCGCCGAGTGCCCGCCCGCCGCGGGGCCGGCGCTGCTCCCGCCGGTGGGAGAATTGCCCCGGAGCCGGGAATCCTGCACAGTCATGGCGGTTCCGAGCGGGGAGCACGGGCGGCGGGGCTGGGGCAGGGCTGCCGGAGCGGGGCTGGGGAAGGGCTTCCCGGCGGCCGCGGCCCTGCCAGCCGGGGCATGTAGCGGGACATCCCGCAAGGCCCGGGGCAGCCACGGCGGGTCAGAGCTCCGTCCGCCGAGACAATGGGAGCAGCCCCCGGAGCGGGCAGCCTGCGGGAGGAGACGGGGGCACACCCGGTGCTTTCGGGGGGACCGCAGATTAGGACAGATTGCCGCCCAAGGGCTGCGGCGTCGTCAGGTTGTAGAAGGGTTTGCCACATGTTGTCATAAAACGTTTCTCTTTCTTTGATAATTCCTACGTCAGGTTTACGCTCTCGGGAACTCCCAGTGCAGATTGGGCTGTTGCTTTAGTATTTGATGCACACTTTACTATGCCTATGAAAGCTTTGAATCGTGGCGTTTAAGGGGTTTTGAGAGACTCGTGTTTATTTTGTAAGCTGGGTAAGTGGAATTATGTAAAACAATCCATAATGGGTTTTTAAATACAAATACTACTTTAAATAAAAGTACTAAAAAACCAAATCTTTACAACTTTACTTTTTGCCGTGCTCTGAACTCATGCAGTAGTTCTCACTTTTTCTCTCTTCACAGTCGGATACCAGAGAACATTTATGGAGTTTTGCATTAGTTGCTTCATACTCTAGCTCTGGGAGATGTCCAAGTTTATACATAAGCTAGGAATATGCATTTTAAGAAACCTCCAATAATCAGGAAACACTCAGGACTCGTGTGAAGTATCTTTGAATTCTTCTCTTTTTTTATTATTTCTGGTTTATGCTTGCTCCAGGGAGGTCTAGGCAAATACCATGTGAGTGTTGATACCTACTATTGTAGTTAAGCATGTAGTGATCTGCTGTGAATAGTTCCACAAGGATCTGATTTATTTACACTATAAAAATTTTAGTTTGTGAAATAAAAGAGGTGAAAGTAAGCTAAGAGCTGGATGGATATACTGTAGCAGAGTAACTACTTTTGTGTTCCAATTAAAACGGCATTTCTGGTTATTTTCCCTATTTATGCTGACATAGTTTTGAGGGAAAGACCTACTTTACTGAATTTTGTAATGAGATGTCAAGGCTTTTGAGAAATTGCAGAGGAAGTGAAAACATGTCGTGGTTCACTTGCAGCACAGCTGGTGCTTTGGTTTTTGAAACTGCCTGCACAGCCAAGGAAATCCTAGTAATTTCTATCAATTGCAAAACCTAGGAACTGAGATGTAAAATGGAGACTGGCAGATGCTATGAGAAAGGTTTACTCAAAAAAAGATATTTAAAAATAGAATATAACAATAAAATATTGCTCGATATTAATAGCCGTGTTAACATCAATGAACTATAAACCCAAACAGAGGCTTGAATGTGAGGAAAAGGTATGCATCTCTCTGAGAAAAGCTATCTACTTTTAGTGTCTATTGAAATTGATTTTTTTTCTGTCTGTGTGCATGTACTTTACCCAGGGGACCTACGAGATGCAACCATTCCCTTGAGTAATATGCTATATTCCTACTGTGAATAATTGTACTCCTGTTCAGTAAAATATCTAAAAACATGTTCAAGTCTTACAGAAACTACTGGAATTAAACAAATTCTTAAGTGCTTTGATGAATAGAAGCCAAGGTCCTGAACTCCAAACTCTGGCTTTGAAACGAGAACAGAGTTGTTGTAACAAATTTTTTCTACCTCAGTGAAACTGTTCTCTAGGCCTGCCCTTTTCCTTTTTTACAGTAAATTATTGGTCACAGCCAGTAGACTTGGATAACTGAGTGGATAACTGGTAATAAGAAACATATTGTAAATACTTTATGCATTTAAGCATCTTTAGCTGGCAGCTCAAAATCAATAGAACAGTTTGTGTCAGGAGGCTGTGTTTTGGCCCAATTTATTGACATAAGTCGGATAGAATTTGTGTTTGAGTTAGTTGCAGATGAGTCAAATATGCTGTGGAGATAGATATTACTGGTTTAAAGCAGATTCACTTTTAGAGAGCTGTACCAAGCACAGTGCTTTCCCATTTGGTTTTTGTTTGGTTTTTATTTAGGTGTGGAATAGGTAGAAAACCCAAATCTTCTCTAGCATAAAGAGCTCTACTGCTTTTCTCACTTTTTAAATGACATATCACAAAGAACATTTGTTTTTGGCAATCCTCCGAACTCAGCTGCACTGCCAAGCAGAGTTGCACTTTAGCATCTATGTGAATCACAGAGAGAACTGTGAAGTCTTTCCCTCAAGTAGTTAATCCTTGCTTTTTGTGTTACTTGTGTACTTTAGCTCTGTGCAAGTTTTTTTTTTTTACCTGAACTTTCTCCTATGGTCATTCAAGCTCATGTATGTTCTGTTATTTGCCACTGTCAGAGCTGATTTTTTAAGTTTAGGAAAAAAATTTAAAGCCCTGGAGAAGTGGGGAGGTGAGAGGGTGGGGGTCTAGGTGGGATGTAGTTTGGTTGCAAGTAAAATTATCATTGGCATCTTCAGCAATATGTTTTGGTTAATTTCTCTTTTTCCTAGGGATTGGTTTTTATTAGCAAGTATCAAATTTACATGCACAACTGGTTTGGTTTTGAGTTGTTTTCTTTTTGTGCTGTAGCTTTACCTATCAAGCTGAGGAGTTTTTTTTTATTAGACAATTAATTTAACTCTCAAGCTAAAACTTGGTTAAATTTAAAGTTTTCTTGAAAAAAATGCATTTTCAGTGTCCAACCTTTAAAGTTGGTTTTGCCTCTCACAGAAGTCAAAAAGCTGGTTGACTCTTAGGGGACCAGGCACCAGACCTGCTAATTGAGAGTTTTGCAGCATTTAAGTTAAATTAAGCCATTTAGATGGGAAGCAAGATACCTTATCTTCACAAGGTAATCTTAATCTACACCCCTTTCTTTTCAGTTCCAGAGAAAAGAGACCATGTCTCAGGTCAAACTGAATTTTAAATTCTTGTTTCTTGTGACTCTGCTTTTAAAAATAAGAATTCTGGCTGTGTTTGAGTCTTCCAACTGTCCCAGTGATATTGCTTATAAACAGGACCTTTAGCCTGGAGCATCTGTGCTTTCCAGCTGTGTTGCCCTAATAGTTTCACTGTGGTTTGGTATCTGACCACCTTTTCCTCTGACAGGTATCATTGCTACCCCTGCTTGAGAAAGAGCTTCATCTTTTTAAAAGACTTCTTATTGTACCACAAATTATGTAACATGTAGAGATTGTTGGGTTCCTGTTCTTTGGAGGTTTTTTTTAAAGCCTTTATGCCTCTTTTTATGCCAGCTTTTGTAAACTGTCCTCTAACCTATTTAGTCCTATTTTTGCCTGGGAGGGATTGACGGCATTCTGCAGCATGCTGTCTCTGATCTCTCCAGCAGGTTGTTTCCCATTAGCATATTGCAGGCTCTGTGTTCTGTCTTCTTCGGAAAGAACAGACCTTGCAAGATGAACCAAACTGAGTCCAGAGTTTCTTCCCAACCATAAACTCCTGCACTGTTTCCTCAGAGTCTGTTGGCATTCATGGTACTTACATTCAGTCTCTTTTGATTTTAAGACTATGCAAGGCCTGACACCAACTCAGGTGACCTAACACATTTTTAGGAAGAGGCCTGCTAAGTCAGAGTGTAATGGCACTCAGTTCAAAAAAAAACAGGAAAGCAAAGCCTGCCTTAAGTCATTTACATGATGCGACACTTCAGCATCCATCTATCTTGTTAATTTTAAGTGTGTGCTTAAGATTCATTAAGTTTTTGTCCTGGCTAATTTTGGGTAAAAATGGGGAAAGGTGGAATGGTGTTTAGGCTACAGTTTTACTTTGAGGAAGTACAAGTGGAAAAATAGAAACAGAAGGTTCTAATCTTGAAGTTTAACCCCTTTTTGCACTATCCACCCAATTCTGTGCTTCTGTTTAGATGGTACTCACAAATGTTTTGGGGGCATTAGCTTACAATACTGGAACATAACATTGCTGATACCATCCTTTTCACATTGAGGAACTCTAAGAAGATGCTAAGACAACTCAGTAGCGTGTGAGAGTTTTTAAAAGCTGATATAAATTGACTTTAGCTGACAAAGAGAATTTCCTTCATCTAAGATTGTACTTGATGATTTCCGGTTTTTTTTAAAAGTATCTATTTACTTAGCTGTAGTGATACTAAGTGTATGATTTCAAAGGTGAGATCAGGTTACTGGAGTTACGGTGTGTATCACTGTAGCACTGCATGCTACTTTAAATAGTAAATGCTGAGATAAACTTTTAGAGTAGTAGTAACACACAACTGCTGTATGTAAATACAGCTGAAAACTGAAGATGGTATAGATCTTCACAGGCTAAATGCCCAATCCGAAGCATGTGTAGATTTTAGTGGACTCCCTTTGCACTTCTTTCTGATTAAGGCTTTTGTTTCCAATGCAAATACAGGAGCTGAACTTCATCTTACATATGGTTATATTTATTGGAAACTTTTCACACAACATTCTTAAAATACTGTTGCCCAAGATCTGCTAGGAGTTGTCTATTTTTGGCATGTGTCATTCAGAAGGAAAGTATTGAAGCTTTTCATTAGTTTTGCAGATATTTACAATGGACTCCTCGAAGCATATGCAAACACTTGAAAACTGAGATGAAGGCTGATATGAGAGTCCAGTCAGAGGCAGGAAACCTCTTAAAAGTGAGTGTATGTAATAACAATACTTAGAAACAAGGCCTTGAAGGTGAGGTTGCATCAGAGAAGAGAACTACATAAAAGGAGTTGCATGGTCCATGTTACCAATGAAAAGGAGGATCTTTGCAACAGTATTGCTGGAAGAATGGATGAAAATAAGCAAAGCAACAAAAAAATGTTGCAGAGTGAAAAAGACCTTCAGAGGAACATAAAGAAATAGCCATTAGAAAGAAAGACACAGTGGGGTTTGCAGCTACAAAGTCAAGGAAGGTCAAAAATTTAGGAGTTTTTATGAAAGATAAATGAAGGAAGTTGGAAAGGTATTTCTGGGCACTGGCTGGGGACATACCACTAGAGAGTTTGTTGAGAGTGGTTTTGTGGAGTACTAAGGTGCAATGCAGATTGCTTGTCATTCCTTTATCTGGTTTCATCCTGAGTATTTTCCAGCTGTTGAAACAGTGTCGTTAACTGATTTGGGAAAGGAAAGGGAAGTGTGATGGCAATTAGTGGTGTCAAGGTCCCTATTTTAAATGAGAATGTCTAAGAGCACTTTTAATGAAGGAGGTGTTTGTGGAGAAGGATGAGAAGGTCTGAGAACTGCTGTGACAGAGATTTCTAGTTCGGGTGCTGTCACTAGGCCTGTGGAGTAGTTTGGAGTAGAGGAGAAGACATCTGAGTGTGATTGAGGAGGGTGATAGAGGGATTTGTAGGAAAGGTGAAGAAAAGACAAGGTTAAGAAGTGGGGAAGACCACTTTGTATTGTGCAGGTTTTCTTTCACAAGGAATTAAGATATTTTTTAGAGAAAGGGGAGGCATGGGATGGAAGAGGGATGAGAGGCATGAGGTGAGCCAGTTGTGGCAGAAAGGCAGCAAGAGTCATGGAATGGCAGCCTTCTGTAAGGATGCAGTAACAGAGGGTATTCTCTGCAGGTCTCCTCTGTCCTTACTTCAGTATATTTTTTATGATCCATACCTTCCTGACTACATGAGGCACCAGTGGCATAGCTACCTCCTTTCCTGTCCTGCTGTCAGCAATGATTGCAGCTGGGGACGCAGTGCCTGTCCTAGAGACCTGAAAGTCTTAGGGCCTGGTTGCTTGTTTCAATACAGCTTCACAAGGAGCTGTTTGCAATTTCAGAATCTGTTAGTTGGTTCGTACCAAAAATACAGCATCTTAGTTCTACCCATACAGTTGGGAAGGGAGAGCACATTTCAAAACCCCTATGTAACCTGAGAATAAATTGCTACCATTTCATATTTTGGCTGTTGTAGAGAGAGGAAACAGGAAATGTGAAGAAGTGGGGGGAGGAATAGGAAAAAGAAGGACAAAATATAATTGAGATTTGTCTGTATAGATTTGTTTAACGTTTTTGAAAGCACTGATATTTTTCATGTTAAACTTTATATCCAGATTAACCGCAAGCATTTCTAGCTGAAGCTTCGAAGCCCACAGTATGTAACTATCTGTCAGTGGGTTTTTTTCAAATGCTGAATGGAACACATTTGTCACCAGCAGTGTACTGGCTTAGTGGCAGCTGACTGATATTCTTGTTTACATACTGACATTGGGCTTAGGCTATCTAAAATACATGATTATTTTAGTACCCATGAACTGGTTGCACATGCTGAGGAAGCTAACAGCTTATGACCCCAACCTTCTGTATGTTTTTCTCACAACCATGATTTTAAATGCATCATTCCCACTTACATAAGCTGTACTGTCTGTAGCTTCACCTAAAAAAGTGTGACTGCTCCTCTGTAAAGTTATTTAAATGTTTAAATCACTGTGGAGGCATAGGAGACAGATCAGAAAATAAAATATAGCTTGTGGATTCAGAGGCTGATACAGCACTTTTATGATGGTGTTACATTGAACGAAGACTGGTGATTTATTCACATAAACATGTGGAGAGCAATTATTTTCTAGTATTTTTCAGTGTCTGCTTAAAACAACCAACATATTTTTATGTTGGTTATAGAATAATCATGTTGCATATTTAAGAGATACTTTGTGGGTTTATGTTTAGATTTAGGGGTAAATTAATCTGAGATAATTAACAGTCATTGTACTAAAACCAAAACCATTGATGCTAGTGCTCAACATGGTGTGTTGGAATAATATCTAAGTAAGGGGATGTAATTTTTACAGTCCAATAACCTCATCAAGCAAGTGGGGTTTCTTGTCTAATGAGGAGATGAACATGTAGTTTGAGCTTCCCATTACTCATCCTCTCCAGTTTTTTCTTGCTACCATCTACTTTTTCTTCATGGTTTCTTTTTGATGCACATATATGTTGTGATTTGTGTGGTTTAGTAAACAAACCTTACAGCTAGCTCTTAGCCAGTGCAAATCACTAACATGAACTTGCAAAACAGTAACAAAACATTTATAAAGAAGAAACAAATGAGCCATTTCCTGGGTTTACTTTACTTATCTTAAAATGGCTGTGGGTAGCTGTTTTCTGTTCTGTTGGTTCACTGCCGATAGCTGATATGGTCCATTTTCTGGCATTGGATGGATGCTGTGTGTACTTTTTTTCAAGACTGCTCCATATCTCAATAAAAAGTAGCTTTTTATTTAAATTGAAAATAAATAAATAATTGTATTTTAAAAGAAGAGCAAGATAATTGCCAGAAGACAAAGCTCACAAACTAAACCTTGCAAACAAAAAACAAAATCCATGTTATTCATGTGATGACTGTCTTTCACTTGCATGACATTTATGAGAAATGTAAAAAAGGGTTGTTATTCACTGTAGATGTAGGAACCCAAATTACATGAAATTACTAGAAAATGTCCCAGGGCAGGGTTCGTGTGGTCCCTCTCTTCTGTCCCAGTGCATGGTGCAGTGAGGGCTGCCTCCATCAGTGATGAGGTTCTCTGTGTGTTGACCCTTCTTCAGTTCTTTCCCCTTCAATACTTGCTCACATAGACCCTTCTGCTGCTGTTACTTGTTTTTCTCAGAAATCTAGGATCTTATAAATTAAGAGGACATCTGTCCACAAGGAAGTTCATGTCTCCTCCAGTGGAAGGAGTCAGTGAGTACTTGAAAGGGTGCTGAGGTCTGCAGATAAGAACTCAAAATTGTGAGTCTGTGTTTTGAGCAGTAATTGCATTTTGGGTTTGTTTTCCTTTTTTTTTCTTTCTCATAACAGTTACGTGTAACAGGGAATTTTCACATGTTTTGGAGGAATGTGACCCAGTGAAGGAAAGAAACTTGTGCTGCTGTGAAAGAAACAAAAATAGAATCCTGGAACAATATGGGGAAACACCAGACCCGGTGTCACTGTCACATGTGCTGTGTACAGCATTTTGTCCAGGTTTTGGTATAGTTTGTGCAGCCAGTTGTCAAACTTCTGATGATGTAAAGGTAACAGCCTCACAAGCTGAGACACTGAATTATATTTTAAAATATTGGAAAAGTTAGTCTTCTGGTTTTTGCACCTAACCCCAAATCAGTCACTTAGATTCCATATACCTAATTAAGTTGTACAGCTGTAATGCTTGTGAAAAGCTTTTTAGACAATCAAAATGTTGTGGTTATCCAGAGTGGTGGGGATAGAATATTGTCTGACATGGGTAACCTACAGCAAATGGGAATGCTGCTGGAGACACAAGACTGGCACCACGTACAACCAGCTTTGGGTCATGCCTGCATTCTGCATCAGCTACACCTGAGCTGGCTCCAGGAATGAAGGGAGCTCATAAACCGAACACTGCATTCAAGATGAACTTTTTGCAGGCACTGTGGGTAGTGCTGTGCCCAGCTAGTAAGCCCTCTCTGAGCCCAAAGATTTAGGAATTTCAGGGACTGACTGTAGTTCAAGGGGACCAGCTGATCCCAGAAAGGATTCTTCCTGCACTGGATACTGGAGTTTACTACATAGGATATAAGGATAGGCTCCGAGTGTCATTTGTAAGATCAGGCTCCTACAAACAGCCCCCAGCTGTTGAAGCAGATTTGATCCCAAAGAGAAAGTAGCCATAGGTGAATAGTGTGCCTCTAGTCCCAAAATCGCTGAGGGGTCTGAGCAGGTTGCACACGTGAATGGCCTGTCTGTCCAGTTTTATTGCTCTGCAACCACAGGGGATAAACTCCATGCATACTAGGGAAATTACTGTATGTACAGCCACAGTTTTAAACTTCAGCTACCAAAATCCATATCCCATCAAAAGTTATAAAGTTATCTTGAAGCTGTTAAAATCTCATGCTTTTTGCCTCTTGAGTTTTTGGACTGCAGTAGCTCTCTTTGTTCAAACTTTTCTGTGAAATCTTAAGAACTGGGAAAATGTGCATATAAATAAAAATTGATGTCTCATCTAATGGAACTTCAATAGAATTATTAAATATAGGAGTTGACAACACTAAAAAGGTGAGTCTAATTTAAGCAATGATTGAAAATCACACTAAACGAAAGTCTCTAATCTGTGTGAAAATGATGCTATCCCAGCAGAATAATGGCTTTTTATCCTTGATCTTGAAAAGGAGAGACAGCAAAAAATGTGTCATAACTCTGATGGGTTCTAGGTCAAGAATGATCATGTCTGAAAAAGCTGTTGCTAGGATTGTTACAAAGTTGTTTCTTGTTAACTAAAAAGATAGTGGTAATTTTATTTCTGACTAAATTGTGATAGAAAGTCTGTCTAAAGTAGTGTTATTTGTCATTATGATTACATTTTATTATATTTTGTTTCAATTATTAAATTGTTCTTATCTGAATGCATAAGGTTTACTTTTTCTTTCTGAGGTGGAGGTGGAGGGCAGTGAGCAGGCAACAGTGTGGTACTTTCAGTTGCCACCTGCAGTTAAACCATGACAGAGGGCCTCTAACCCTTTTCTTTCCTGTTAAATCAAACTAGTTAACAGCATAGGTTTGGGGTTTATTTAAGAAATTACTGTTTTCAGTCATTTTAATCATGCTGGTTCCAGGACCCCAAGGCAGGATTTACAGGTGCCAAGCGCAGGTGAGCCCATATTTTTGCTGTGGCTGGGACCAGAGATGTCCTCTCCAGGGACTACTCTGAAAGCTGAACATTCATGGGGAAATCAAACAGAAAGGGAAGCAACTCCTCCTGCCACCTAATAGTTTACTTAGGGGCTGATAAGGGATTCAGGGGACAAACCAGATTGTAGCTATGATGATGTAACAGCAAGACAGATCTAGTCTAAAAATGTGATCACAGAGGCAGTAGCAGAGATCACATATGCAAGTCATCCTTGAATCTGACAAACCAGACAGTTCAAACAACATGAAGCATATTTCTGAATGCTTTACTGCTAATAACTTCTATTATGATGATGGTAAACCAGGCAAGGAAAGAGTTGAAGGTATTAGCTCTGATTATCATTTAGTATAGTTAGTTGGAGGAACTCATAGTGGAGGAACTCATTTAAACCAAGTCAGTCCCTGGCCTGTGCAGCTTCAATTGATGATTTCCTGTTGGAGGTCTCAGGACTCAACCTGCCTTTGCCTTTTGCCTTTTGCCTTTTGCCTTTTGCCTTTTGCCTTTTGCCTTTGCCTTTTCCCTTCCCTTCCTTTCCCTTTTTCTTCCTCTCTCCTTATGTGGTTCCATCTTGGGTCTAAAAAGCTGCTGTCATAAGAATTACTGAAGCTAAAAAGATTGTGCTTTGTACCATCTGAAAGCTTTGCAGCCTTGAGTCATATGGAGGATAAAAGGCAATTCATCTTGAAGATCAGTGGTTTCTAAACCACTGAAACTCACATTTGACCTTAGAACTGGGAGAAGAGTGATGTTTATCATGATAACAGGATTTAAAATCTAATTCTTCCCAGCCTGGTATAATGTGTACAGTATTTCACAAACTGATACAAGCATGAGTGGGAAGGCTTGTGAATTACCAGAAAAGCCAAGATGTTAAGCAGACTGCTGTTTTGAGCAATGTTACTTATTTACCTGGATAAACATTTCCTTTCCCCAAAAATTGGAAAGGCTGTAGACAGAATGCGTTTGTGAGACTTGGCAGTGTTCTCCAGTGGTTTTGTTGCCCATGACTAAACACAGGGCAATTACATCTAATCTTTGTTATATTAGAAGCTAAGCATTGGCTTCCTTTTTATTTCTTTAGATTTATTTGTGCAACCTTAATGTCCCTGTGGGTGGTCATATGGAATTTAAGATATTTCTGTTGTCAGTTCTGTTCACACTGTTTATTCCTTGAGCAGTCCACACAGCATCCTCATATTCTGAATAACTCTGTCCTTGCCCCACTGTTGGAACAAGTTTCTCTGTTGTATCCCTTCCATCCACTCATCAGAGTGATACCAGTCTTCTGGTACCAGTCCTTCTTATGCATTCTTTCTTCTGCTCAGAAAGTGCCCTTTCTGGGGTGCTCAGCAAAACCACAGCACTCTACACTTTTAAAATTTGCCAGAGGATCAGCTTCTGTGATGCTTGCAAGAAACTAGCTAAGTAATCTGCTTATCTGTTTCATTTATCTCATGAGTGACTCCCTCCTTCCATAGTGCCTGCAGAAAACTTGTTGATTAAATCTGCTTACTTCTGTCTTTATGAAATTCTGGATTGGCCTCCTGGAGGTTGGATGAATTCTAGGACAATCACCTTTGGATGCCACTGTTTGTTCCTGCACGTTTGTTGATTGTATCCTTTGTTTTTTCTGATTAGAAGCACCACCTTGTCCTGCAGATAAAGAAAGAGGCTTTGCTCTTCACTTGGCTCTTCATGACTTTAACATAGCACCAAATATGTGTAAGAGTTGACCTATTTGGAGCTGACTGCAGGCTCAGTGTATTAGTTTGGAAGCTACTCCAGGCATGATCAATGTTTTTTGTCTCTAGCAAGTGTGTCCTACAACAATCTGTGGGAGTGTTTAAAACACTGTGCAGAAGAAGTTAATAGCGTTTGATGTGACTACTGACTGTTGTCATTCTACTCCGTGCATTTTTCACGTTGGCTAATTTTTGTGTTTTTAACTCCAAAAAAGTTCTGTAAGATAAATGTGTGGAAAGGCTCTTGACTTGTTAGGGCTCTCTAGCAAGTACATATAGTGTTATCCACACTTTAAACTGAGAATTTCCAGGTATTTTAATTGAACACAATTACTTAATAGATAAGAGTAATAATTAAAATAGATTTTTTTTCTTCTTAAGAAGAGGTAACAAACAGAATTTTTTTATAATTGTACTATGTAGTGTCATGAAGTAATGCATACAGGGATCATTTTTATTCCTGTGCTACATATCAGACGTCATTTATTTATGGCTTGTGCTTGTCATGTCTTTCTAATGCCCAGGAAATAGTGGATCTCCCTTGCTTGCAAATACTGATTTGTGTATTTAGTGTCCTGTTCAGCAGGGCACCTCGATCTGTGGGGCATTAAGCACATACTGTGGATATGTGGGCTGGAGTATAAGACATGCCCATTGTTCCCTTGTTGGGAAAGGCATGGCCATGGTGATGTCAACATCCTAATTTGATACCAGTTTGGGGACATTATCGTCTAGCAAGCTAATGGTTACATAATAATTAATATTCATAGATACAAAGACAGTGTTCCTCTAATTAGTAAAGGTTCCAATTTGCTCAGTAAGAACAAACTTCAGTTTGAATCCCCATATTCCCTACGAGCCTTGCCTTGGAGCTGGAGGCTGGAGCTGCACTAATGGAGTTAATTGTCTGCTTACTTTTCCTGCCATTTGGGGAAGAGTTGCCTGGGGATGAGTCCTGAACAGTATCATAAGCATCAGTAATTTGGTAGGTGGAAAACAAGGGACCTGTGTTGGAATAGTCAGGAGTTACTGCTGGCTGGCTCCCTGGTTGCAGTCCCTGAGTGGAAGGTGAAAGAGGGTAAAGGAAGGGGTGAGAGCCCTCAGGAGAGTACAGGTTCCTTCAGTGAACTGGCTGGTTGAGAGCTCTGCTGTAGAATGTGCCATCAATGTGGACTTTTTCTTTCCTTCTTCCAGCTCAGCTTATGATACCAAAACAAGACAGAAGGTGGCAGTGAAAAAGCTTTCAAGACCTTTTCAATCACTTATCCATGCCCGGAGGACCTACCGAGAGCTTCGGTTGCTTAAGCACATGAAGCATGAGAACGTAAGTGGAGAGTGAGTTCTTTCCCTTTGGATTTCCATTCAAAAAGTTTACAGTATAGGCTTAATTTCAGTTAGGTACAATCTTTTTCAAAAAGTATATGCAACTGTCTAGCTGCTCCAGATACCTGGACCTAGCCATCTTAGATGTAGTGAAGTCACTGGACTTTAGAAATTTTCAGTAATAGACTGTTTTTTTATTTCAAAAATATCTAATTAAATCTTGAATATGCGGTTAATGAAACTCAAAACAAGTCATCCTACTCTCCTTTAACTGAAGTAATAAAAGTATTATATTCACTGCTGTTGAAACATCTTGAAACATCAGCCCAGGGAAAAAAAAAGCCACACCTCAAACCTGCTTTTGTTGAATTTGGATTCTGTTGAGAAATGAAGGGCAGATTAGTCTCCTTGCAATTGACAACAGTTTAATAGCTGAATGAAAGGCAGTAGACCTTCAGACCCCACATAATTGAGTACTGGTCTAAGTTTATGTGGTAAACAGTTGATTTCAGTGGAGCTTCCACTTGCTTAAAGATAGCTTGATGACTTGAAGCCTGAATAAAATATAGTTGATTGAAAATTATCCTGGAGTAAGGATAAAAAACTTAACAAAAATAGACCAAGAAAACTCACGGAAGTGTGCATAATCTAAAGTATAACAATTGTATAAGGCATGCGCCAGCTTTCCTGTAATGAAACATTGCTTTTTCTGCCTTTACTTTTTTTACTCTTGGTAATTAAGACTGTAATTAAGGTGGCTGAGGTGATAACCTTTATAGACTGCCTATTATGTCAGTTTTCAGGATGGCCATATGTCATATTTTTGTAAGTTACATTCCAAAAATGCTGAGCACTGTCAATAGAAATTACATGTTGCTTTACAGGTTGGTAAAACTAAAATGTCACTTCCTTTGCCTTCTTTCACCTGACAGGTTATAGGACTGCTAGATGTTTTTACACCTGCAACATCAATAGAAAACTTTAATGAAGTGTAAGTAAAATTTTTAAAATCATTCTGACTAGTTACTAAGTAAGTAAATACCATTCTGGTTTTAAAACGGAAGAACATACATTTCTAAAAGACTTTCAGTCACAGTCAGCTTTGTAAAAATCTTTTTGCAACTTTCCCACAAAAGAGGAGGCAGGGAAATGGACCTCATTTTTGTACTTTTTAAAATGATAAATTATTTAAATTAAAGTTATATGGTAAATTATTTAATGCTGCATAAATGCCAATAAATTTAAACCTTTTTCAGTTGTGTGTTTGTAACCTGTAGATTATTTTTTCATAGATAGATGGCAGAGTTCAGGAATGCAGGAAAGTGTTCTGTCAGTTAACTAAGACAAGGTAAATTTAGGCAGGAGTCCTGGTTAACCTAAAACTAAGTATATTTTGATATGACTTAAACATAAGATTTATTCTGAGTTCCTCTTGGTTTACATAATTTTATAAGCACTTGGGTAAACAATTTAGCAGAAGAAATAGTAATTAATATATTTTTGTCTCCGTGGAAATTAGTGACCAAACCCCTTTGACTCTGGGGCAAAATTACACAAATGGCAATTGGATATGACAGATGCATACATTTGTCCCAGCACTGTATTTGAAAAAGAATCAATGTTTCTGCAAAATTTGTCCAAAAATAAAATTTTCATTGGGAACAGGGAAGGAAGTGAGACAGTTCACTCTTATTTCTACTACTCCAATATTACCCTACATCATCAGATATTCCAGGGCCTTGCAGGTCCTGTAGTTTTGGTGCCTCAGGCTTGATGTTGGGTGAGGCTTCCTCTTCATCAAAAAATATGTTGCGTGTATCACTGCTGTAGTGTGTCATGGAGAAAACTGAGATAAAAACTTCTAATGTACTGTAAGGATTTTTTTTTTCATTATATTAAGTCTCATAGCAGTGATTGCATTATTAGAGCTCATAGCTGCTTTAAAGGGTATAAAATGTGTTAGTAGACAGTGGAAAAGGAGCCTACATGGCCTGTGTAGATACTCTTCTACAAGAATTTGTGTTCTGCCATTCTGTGTTAGTTTTTTCTCACTGTTTTATTTTCACAGATATCTTGTGACAAATTTAATGGGTGCTGACTTGAATAACATTGTGAAGTGCCAGAAGTTAACAGATGATCATATACAGTTTCTCATCTATCAGTTACTTCGGGGTCTTAAGGTACTGTCTGGGTCCAGGAATCTAAATGTTGTAGTAAGGACTGGTTGGTTGCAATGGGAGTGCTTAAACACTTTTTCTTTTAATGTCTTAAAAGTGCACAAGTAGCAGCAATTATTTCAGAAATTATCAGATAATTTTTCTAACCAGAAATAAACCCCCAAACCTACCAATGTTTACAGGCACAATACACATGAACATTAACTTTAGATCAGTGTCTATTTCAGTTCCTATTGCATGACAATAACCTCATGTATAATGTCTCAAAAATTCTGAAGAAGGTGAAATGGATAGAGAACAATATGAAAAGTAACTCACATTTGTGCTTTGAAAGACATAAGCCACTGAAAAATCACAGTCCTGATTTCTGTAGAGAGTGTCACCTGGGTGAAGAGATAACCAAGTTAATTGGGTCCTTTGGGAAATGTCTGGAAATAGAAATTTATCCCAGCAATGTACAATGCTGCACACAATCACTTAGGATTTACTCTGCCTGTAAAGTCATTATTTCCGTTAATCATATCAGTTAAAATTCATACACTTAAATAACACAGGCAACTTGCAATGAATCTATAGCAAAATTTTCTTCCAGAAGAATCAAAATATGGATCATTTTGCTGATGCTTAACATGTAAGCGTCTATAAACAGAAGATGTAGGTAATGCTTCCCATTACTAGGTGCTAAGCTTTTCCTCAGACCAGTATGGATTTTCCCAAGATACAAGCAAACAGAAAGGAGAGAGGTCAGCAGCTTTACTAGCTAACTTAACAGTAATTGATATTTTAGACACAGAAAATAATTATGTGTTTGAAAGCAAGCCATGGTAAATATTGGCTCTGAAATATATTTATTACATGATTTTCAGCAAGTCACCTTGTGCCTGAGACAGTAATTCTTATTCATGCTTATTCAGGTTCCGTCACTTTAAGTACAGATTTTAGTGAATAAAAATTGCAAAACTGAGCCCTTAATTGCTTTGTCTCATTTACGTGAGTTAATAACCTCATTAGGAAGATGGATTCTGGCATTAATTATCCTGCATGCAGTTTTGAATATAAGTCTATGTTGTGTCAAAGCTAAATAATAGTAACAATTGTGCTCTAAGTGAATTTTAATTTCAGAAATGCAGTCAGGTGCATTTCTGGCTCTTTTTCAAAGGAGGGGGATTACTGGTGGCTCCTCTCTTCTGGAATTGAAATTCTCATGTCTCATTAATCAAAGAACATTTTATCATGTGTATGAATGCTTGGTGGCACCAGGAAGGGCTGCTGTGGTTGTCTCAGCAGAGCAGGGACATGGCTCCTTCTGTTGCAAGCAGTGTTTTGGTTTCCTGTTCATTCAGCTGCTTGCAGCTGCTGTGAGGAGCACTGAGAGCTGGCCCTGCGTTCTGATAAACAGTGCTTAGGTCTGGAACATGAAGAATGCCCTTGTGTTCTCTTTGGGTTTTCCCAGTTGCTACACAGGTTTTGTGTAAAGTCCCTTCTCCTAAAAACGGTGAATTCACCTCTAGAGAATAGAAGGTTTTCAAGGTCTTGCTGATGCTGGTTGATAAAATCATAGATAACTTTACTGTTAATCCTAGCTAGAGAATGATAGGCAATGACAGAGTAAGCTTTTCTCTGTTTCTGATTTTAAATGTTTTATGTAAAATAGCAGAGACACTAAATAGCCACTGAAATGCTGCTTTGAAAGTGGGCCTGAAGTAATGCTGTGTCATAGGTGGGTATTTTGGTCACTAACCTGTTCCAGAGTGCAAGTTTGGCTGCTTTCACCCACATCAGTGTTCACAGTATGGGAAGGTGACTTACATGATGTAGTAGTCAACCATGCTGCTCCCTAGGCTACTGATTTCACTAGGCACTAGCTGATCAACGTGGACATCCAGGGAAGACTGGAACAAATGCCAAATTGGTAAGAGATTTTAAACAGAAGAATCATTGAGTGCTGCCTTTCATGGTAGAATCTAGTCTTCATGATTGCCTTTATTGGAATATCCAGTTCTGGATAAGACAAAACAGGGAGATTTTGAAGTTTGACATACCTCTGATCTGAAAACATGGTATGACGTAAGTATTTTCTGTTTATAAAACAGTCTCAGAAGCAAAAAAATAAGACAAGTGGCTTCGGCCTCCCTTCACCTCTAACTTCAAATCTTACCTTTTTTTTTGTTTGTTTCACAGTATATTCACTCAGCTGGAATCATCCATCGGGTGAGTTCAGTCTTTGAAGTAATGAAAATGAATGGAATGTGTCCCTCTGTGCATCAAATGTGTTACTAAGACATAGTTACAATATATTTTAAAAGGTTAAGATAGTACTTGATTAACTCTATGTGTTCTGCTACAGGACCTGAAGCCCAGTAACCTAGCTGTGAATGAAGACTGTGAATTGAGGGTAGGTATCATGCTGTTGTAACAAAGAGTGTTGTAAAAACTCTAAAGATGACAGTTTTCTAAGAAAACATTAGCTACCATTTTTATGTCTCAGTCCATTAATTTCAACTATTTGCTACTTGCCCATTTCCATGAACATGTGTTTTCTCCCAAATGTTAATTTTGTATGAATGCAAATATCTTTGCAAATCCCTGTGTACCCCACAGATGGTGCATAGATAATAGTTTGGCCCCTGAATGAGTACTTAACTGAGTATATCTTGACAGTCTGACCTGTGATATGTATCTGCATCTGCCATGTGTAGATGAAGCCTCATAACAACTTTCATTTTTGTATCTATAGAACATACAAGCTAAATTAAATAATGATGGCAAAAGATATACCAGTATTACCAGTTACAGGCAGTGAGACAAACAAAAAGCCCAACAACAAACCAAAAAGAACCCTGTAATCCTTGCTTCTCAAATGCTATTTTGATGTAGACATCTATATAAATACATCTCTTGGTGTATCTGTGTGATATGATACTGCATAATAAACATGAGACTCTGGAGAAGGAAAAGATGTCTTGTAGCTTTCTAAGCCTTTAAGCTTAAGAATGAGAAGTTAAACATTTCTCCATGACAGCCAGAAACATCTTTATTCCTGTTTCTAAGACTATGATGTAATCACTTTATTCCAGCTGCAAGGGATTTAAGAAAAGACTCCAAATACTACAAGATCAGCAAAAAGTCACAATAATGAATAAGAACAGTGCAGTTAGGTTCTTGCATTAATCCGGATGTGTGGTGAGAAACTGTAGTTCCTGTTTGATTTAGTGACACTTGCGGATGGTCAGCAAGTTTCATGATTATCTCTTTAATGCCTTCATGCATGTATGTTCAGCATCTGTGAAATTTTATGGATCATCTGTGTTTGATCATGTACTCTGAAATGTGTACTGTACTTTTATACTATAAGTAAAGGAGACTTTTACTGGTTTTTTCTATTATTATGAAATATGTGCACCTCTCTGTCTAGCATTTGTTACACTCCTCTCTGTTTTGTTTATATTTATAGCTTTACTTCCTCAAATTATTTTTAATAGAACAAACTAGTGGGTATTTCCAAGTACTAGCAAAAATGAAATAGAAGCAGAAAGAAGGAAAGTGTGTGTGTACACATTTGATAGAAGGGGTCAGCTGTTAAGGAAAAATGTTGCCAAAATCCTTATAAAAATAAGGGCATTAGTGTTTGAGTTTCATGCCATTATTTGTGCCTTGTTTGCATCATGCATTTTTCTTCACTTACTAAAGAAATAAATTATGCTTTTAAACTATATTGGAAGTAAAGATTTTAATTATTTATATCTTAATATTTTTCTTTAGGCTTTTTATATCTTTTAATTGGATTATAACTGATGAATTTTGAATGATACTCTCGAAATTTTCTTATTCCCTATGAAAAGGATTAGCCATCAGCTTAATAAATAATCCTGGATCTCATCACAGGAGATACTCGATGATCTTATTCACATTTCTATGTGGAGAGATGCTAGCTAGCTCAGATGACTGACTTAAGAGTAGTGAGGCTCAGATGCTGTCCTTTCACAGCAGTCTCTGTTAGAGCCAGGGTCTATAATCAGTGGGACATAGACTAACCAGAGAACAGAATAGAAAGCAAAGAAATGAGCTGGGAAAATTCAATTGAAATAACTTCCCATCAGTGTAAACTTAGCAAGGGAAAGCATTTGGAGGGGAACACTTTGCGATCAAGCCTCTGTACATAAACAGAGCTCCTTTGTTTTGGTGGGCAAGTTCTACTTAAAATAAATGGGGGGTGATTTAAATTTACATTGTTACACAGGATATACGTTTCTCTCTTAGTGGCATCAGGATAATATGTGATTTGAGTAAATGCTTAGACATATGAAAATTAGACAACAGAAATTCTGTGTATTTGTGATCAGCTCATTTGATCTTTAAATGGCCACTGGCACTTGCTGTTGGCGTTTTATACAAACATTCCCAGTTGATAATAATATTTCATTTTTTATAGCAACAGTGTTTATTTTTAGTAAATTAATGTCACTGGAAAATTGAACTCAAGGCAAAATATAAAGTCTGCTTTGGAGAACAAAACGCCAGGTTCATTGCTGTGGAAATATCTTTATGCAGCACCAGAGGCTGCAGGGATACACCAGGGACAGCAGATGAGCTCGTCTGCAGAGTGCTGCTGTTTTACTTCACTGATAGTGAGTGACTATGGAAAACTCAGAAATGAGTAATGGGAAAATCAAGACCTGTAACAAAAGTAAAAGGGGTTTTTAAAAAAATTATTATTTTATTTTTATTCTGTAGATTTTAGACTTTGGTTTAGCTCGTCAAACTGATGATGAAATGACTGGATATGTTGCAACAAGATGGTACAGAGCTCCAGAAATTATGTTAAACTGGATGCACTACAATCAAACAGGTAAACTGAGAAGGCTTGTATTTTGCTACAGCTGGATGTAGTGATAGCTTTAAAACCAAGAAACAGCTGTGTTTAAGGATCTCTTTGATTCATGGTGCACATTTGTGTCTTTGTTTTTTGGCAGTTGACATATGGTCGGTTGGATGTATCATGGCAGAGCTATTGAAAGGAAAGGCTCTATTTCCAGGAAATGATTGTATCCTTAATATAAAATCTAAAATGCAACTATAAAAACACTCTCTAATTCTTCCCTTTTTTTGCCTAAGGACTTGACTGTTTCTATGGACATGTTTTTGAGGTAACAAACTTGTAAAAGAGTAAACAATTTGCTAATCTTTCAGTTCAGTGTATATGACAACTGAATATGAGACCCACTGGTAGGATAAAAACCAGTAACAGATGTTCCTAAACAACAAAAAGTTACATTTATTCTTTTGTGTATCTGTATTTAAATAATAACCTAGTTACAACAGAGTAGATTTCTTCCATGTGTGGATCTTATTGAAATAACATGTGCTAAAACTGAAACTGAGAAAAGGCACTATCTTTTCATCAGCTAATATGATTTTGAAAAGTAGAACTGCTTTTATGCTGATAGTTCCTAAAATGCAGATGAGTTAACTTTTAAACAATAAGTGAATTAATAGGCCTGTTGTGTCCTGTTATATTAAAAAAAGCCAGTAGTTCCAGAAATGCCATAGGAGCAACAAAGCCCTCTCTTTCCTGCTGCACTGTGCTGTGGTCCCTGATGGAGCATCAGACATTTCCATTGGCGTTTCCTGTGCTGGCAGGAACAAAAAAGAGACGTTGCTGAGGAGAGCAGTAAAATAATAAAAGAAAACTGAAGAATAGCACATAATAAGGAATGAGGAAACAACTGCATCAAGGAGCAACACTTTTATTATGAGAAACAAAAGCACATTCTGCTGTCCTGAATATTGACCTTTTTTGCTACAGTGAAACCCCTCAAAAAGCAAATACTTCTGCTAATACTAAGCTGTTGCTGGGTACAAAGCATCATGACATTAGAATTGCTTGAAATAATCTTAAGAGATCTGAGACCAAGTCTCCCCACTGTCCTTTCTATTGTGCTCAGCATCATTAGACTCTATTGTAACCACAGGCATTCTCCAGGTGTTCATCATCAGATGACTGTCCTCAGACTGTTTCATTACATGATATGTGGTATTTGAAAACATCAATATATCTAGTTTTCAAGAAATAAGATTTTTTTTGTTGTTATAAAATATTGTCTACAATTACATGATTATATAAGTTTAAATAAAACTGTAAAATAATCTTGAGTCTCTATAAAAAATGTAATATACTTTACAGGTCCTATATGACAATGAGAAATTAACATTTTCAAAGTTTTTAATATTGAGACCTATATAAAACAGATTTTTAAAAGCAGCAAATGAGAACTTCTCACTTCCAGTCTTCAGATTAGTCATCTAGCCCTATGAGTTGTATATCATATTAGACTGATCTTCAGAAATCCCTCAGATCGCTGAAACATAAATGTGCTTTTAAGATTAAGCTTAACAATGTATTAAATTGGGAACTAGGACAGAAAAGCAGTATTTTCCATGCAGCTGACGTACCTGACAAGTTAATACAGTACAGTAGAGAATTTGATACTCCAGAACTAGGTTTAAGCAAGTATGGATTGATATCCTTCCATGGGCTATGGTGGAATTGTCTTGCTGAATGGTTTTAAACACCTTAGTTACGTGCATGGAAGCTCATTAATTGTCTAAACCCAGAAGGACCATGTGCTGTTTATTTCCCTGAAATAATGCAGATATTGATCAACTAAAGAGAATAATGGAAGTTGTGGGCACGCCCAGTTCAGAACTTCTGAAGAAGATATCATCAGAACATGTGAGTTCACAGCTTCGTTCACTTAACCTGCTTTCTATCATTCTTTCTCTAATTGGCATTGTATGTCACTGGCTGTGTTACACGGACACTCTGATTTGGAAGTGAGCAAATGCCTTAAAATGATATCTGGTTTTTGCTGCTAGAATGTCATGTGGACAGCATTCAAAAAGTATGCTTTTGAAGGCATCCAGATGCCTTGACTGTCACTTGGATAAATTTTGATACTTGTCATGTACTCAGTTTTTGCAAAGAGTTAAGAAATTAGTCCTGATGACCTTTTAAATTGCTGTTACTCTTATTACTAAAAAAAATCAAACTGGTCCTCAGCTCAGAACATTATGTTGTTGCTATTAAAGCTGATATCTCTGTAATTTGTATGCTTTCCATTGTTGTATGGTTTCTAAACAGAGATGTATCTGAATCAAATAATGTGTATTCTGCATGAGTGCTCTATTTAGATCCCTAATTTGAAAATTGTATTTATTAATCTCTCTAAATGCTTCGTGAGGTCCACTTTCTTGATAAGATTCATAGTTAAGAGTTTGCTTTTTAACTTTCCATGTGGCTTCTTTAAAACTGTAATCTAGTAAATGAACAATTTCGACTTAATTTCTCTGCTAGAGTTACACTTAAAAGATTCATTGTAAGCTGTGGACAGCCAGCTGAGGAATGAGATGTAGTAGTTTGATAAAGGCAGGTGATTGTCAGAGTGTGGGAGTTCAGATAAACAACAGCACACAGATACCTCCTGAGCTGTAGCTGTTTTCTTAAACTTTTCTCTATACATCTCAGACTAATACTGATGGCTGTTTCTCAGCTTGTGTGTATATTGAAGGGTTTCCTTTGACCTTACTAATGAATACACTAGGGGGTTAAGTAAGCAGGAGCAGCAGGAGAGCCACAGCAACCCTATATTTCTGGAAGGTCCAAGCATAATGAAACCTCATCACAGGCCAATACACAGTCCCAGAGTTTTTGGGTACCCAGCACCTTGTAGTGGCTGGGGCAGGAGGCTAACTAAGCATCCATCCTTTTGCCAGGGACTGCATCAACCAACAAATCTCAGACTGTGCTGTCCTAAGCATAGGTCCTTCTATAGTCTCGTAGGTCCTTTTGTAGCCTTTATGTGTTATTAAGATCCTACAGGTTTTGCTGTAACACATTCTCAGTAGTGTATACAAATGTGTTATTTACCCAAAACTAGTGAGCTTTCTGATTGTGAGATTAACACCTTAAATACTTCCTGGAAATAGTATCTGCTTTGTTCTTTTAATTTCTTGTGTTTCAGAGCATACCTCAGTGAGCTACAGGAATCCTGAAACTGTTTTATTTGGGCTAATTATATCTTTAGAGCACAGGCAGAACACAAAAACCAGGTTAATGAACGGGAGTGCTGCTAGGTCACCTCTGGGTTGCTGCTGTCTGATTAGAGGAGCAATGTCAAAGGAGATGCATACCTTGCTTGGAGGTAATTGCCAGTTGCAAGGGAGTTCCTTCATTCTAGTTCTTTACCATGTAGTTTGGCCTTATTGTTTAGGTATTTCTTAATGCAGCTTGCAGCCATGGACAATTTTTAACATTCCTCTAACAGCAATGTCAGAGATTTGCTGAAATGCCAAGCCTATTTTCAGTTTGAAGTAGAGGATTAAAGAATTGGAAACTAAAAGATCAACCTCGTTGGATGTTTCAGCACAAGTTACTGAGGTGTTTGTCAGTTTTTCATGTTAATATGATTTTAAATGGTAATTACATTTCAGAATAATTTAAACTTTGGGATTCTCTTGGTTGGGTTTCTGTGGTGAGTATATAAGCAGAGGGGACAAGCTGGTAAGTACACTTTGATAGGTCTGTGTTGTTTTCAAAGGATTTCTGGGCAAGGTTGGAGGTAATTTTCACCACATCTTGTTCAGTCACGTTATGATTGGTTGTTGATTGATGATTAGTTGTTGATCAGATGTTGATAGATGCCCATACGGAAAGAAATAATCAGTAAATCCACAGATGTTTGTTATAAGATAAATCTACCTCATTTCTACCCTAGTCTGTAGCTTCCATGAAAGAATATATGATAGCTGTCTTTTGCTCTGTTGTTCTTATGTATGTGTGTGTACACATGTATATATAATTTTTTTAATATATTTATATAATGTCCTGAAAGGCTTTGATAGGAGCTACACACCCTGACCTTCTAGGAGGTGTTAGCTACCTTTATAAATGTTAGGAGTATGAAATAGGTGCAGTGAAGCCTGTGTTTGACTAATTTTTAAACATGCTTCTCTGCCTGACTGGCTACAGCTGTTCAGAAGAAATCATCCTTTTAAGAAAGCCGTGCTGTCAACCCCAATAATATAAAGGGAAAATACTAATATCATTTTAGTGGGTTGAGGACATAATACATAAAGGCTTTCTTCTTTTAGTAAGGCTCTGAAATGTGTCACTAATGACAGTCTAGAGTTTTGATAGAATATGCTTACATCTTACAAAAAGCAGAAAAATAAATATATCTGCCTTGTTAAACTAGAACACAGCTTGAAAAGAGGCTGTGTTATGTAATGATTTAACATACCCTTATATCAATTCATTAATGTTGCAGAAATTAAGATGAGAGAGAACAATGTAGGGAACAGGATCAGTTTCCCAAGTGCAGCTGCAGGATTGCACCAATGATATGTCATAGTATTTTATAGTCACTTCATCATAGTCCAGAAGATAATTCCACATTTCTCATTCTGATACCTCTTTTGCAGCCATAGAGCTGCTTAGTATGAAGCACTTTATTTCCTTTGCTGTTTTCAATAGGCCAAGGATGCTTAGTTAGCCTTCTGCAGATAGTGTCCTTCTAACAGGACTGCTAAATGTGGAGAGACATTTGTGTAACACAGACATGTTTTAAAAGGGTTAGGGTTTGTCCAAAGACCAGCTGGGGTTTTTTATGGATTTAGGGAATAGCCATCTGCTTCTTTTTTGACAGTTCCTTATCAGAATTCCCTGTTCTGTCTGATCCCAGTATTCAGCCTCTTCTCTTGACAACCTATCTACCTCAGCCAAAAATTCGTAGGTCATATAGTGTCAGACTGACATTTGTGGATCCAGGTAGGCTTTTGGTAGCTGAGTTTGGATGAGCCTTTCACTGCCACAGTGAAAAGGCAAGCTCTAAATTCTGTTAAACATCTGCAAGTCTGTTCCCGTGGAGCATCAGAATTTATTCTTTGGTTAGTGAAGCTACTGCTCACCACAGAAGAGAGAAGAGGGAAGGCTGCATATTGAATTACACCACTTTGCTGAGGGTAACTGAAGGTGATTTAGGCTGCAGTTTCTGATTGAATGTTACGTGCATGTGTTCCCTGGGAATATACTGCAATGAACCAGCAAGCACAGGTGAAAACTGAAGAGCTAACACACAGACCTTAGACCAAAATACACTTGCTTAAAACTCTCTTGCTTATTGTCCAGTGTACAGGAGTGAGTGTTTGAAACAAAGTCATACGTTGGTTTTATGTAAAGAGGATTTCCCATATATAAGAAACATAAAAAATATAATGCCTGGTTTTTTAGAGTTGGTGTGGTTACTGTTGAGCAAAATTTAACCCTGTGGATATGGTGTGTATATTGACTTATTTCTAGGCCAGAAAATACATCGAATCTCTTCCACATATGCCTCAACAGGATTTGAAAGCAGTGTTTCGTGGTGCCAATCCATTAGGTAAGAAAGTCAGACTGACACAGATAAAATTTTTCACTAACATAGGAACTCAAGCATTCCTTGAGTTCTTCGCTGTATGATCCCATGTAATAATAATCAGACCAGTGAGAAGAGCATTGCTTAACCTTTCATCCTGAGACTGTTTTCCCTTCATGAAGCCTGTGTCTTTTTGTTTCTGGTGGAGATTACAGGAACCTCCTAAAGAGAAATGGTTCATGGATGAAAAGCAAAAGGCAGCTATACATAGCAGAAATAAATAAAAATGTCATGGGGTCTAGATTAGAGACATCACTTCTAGCTCAGGAAGGCCACGAGCTGTAAATTGCTGGCAAGCAGAAGAATATAGCAGGAAGTACAGCTGTCTGAATGACCCTTTTGAGTATTATTTCCTAGGAGTACATGAGCCATTGTTGGACACAGGATACTGGGCTAAGGCAGACCTTTGATCTGATCCTGTACAATCGTTTGTCTAATCAATTGGTTCTGCTGTGCAAAAGACGTGTTTCTGTGAACTTTTTCTTGTGACATGACAAAGGAGACACCTGAGTCATCAGAGTCATTTCACTGCAGTACCTGGTCAGTTCCATCAAGTGCATATTATAGGGAAGTATTGTGAGTTAAATTGCTTTGCATTAATTCCGTGTATTAATATCAGTTTTTATTCTTACAAATACAAGGAGTTTAGACCACTTTCATATTAAAAAATGGGATTTATTTTCCTGAAGTACAAGAGAGCATGCTACATATTAATAGCATAAATGCAAATTAATGCCAATGCTTATATGAAAGCGTTAAAAAAAAAAAGATAGTATTTTAAATAGTTAAGATAAAATTTACATAAAAACTAGTTTCAGCCATACAACTCTCTCTCATTTCTAGTATACTTCAAATGTCAATTTCAAACATTTTGTTTATGCTGGGTCCTGTGAAGTTGCTTTGGGGTTTTCATCTGATTGTTTCATTGGTGCAGCTTATTAGAAGTGTAACCTCACATTTTATTATTCACAAGTTACTTAGATTGGTCCAGATCAGTTCAGGTACATAATGCACAACACAGGATATTACCTTATAAGCACACATGAATCTTTTTAGAATTAAGTCCTTGGATATCTGAAGAGGTGAATCAGATCTCAAATTGACTATAGTGAACCTTTGTGCATACCACAAGCTTCCTTCAGCTCTCTTTTCTACTCACAGTACAAAATCTTCAAAACTTACTTGTTATGTTGTCTGAATTTTGCCAGTAATATTCATTGTGTTTAAAGTGAGTGAGAATAGGTTGTGCGTAAACAGTTGTCTTTTATTTCTACATGGTCTCTTCTGGCTTTGAACCATGTTTCTCCTTTTCCCTTAGCTGTAGATCTTCTTGAGAAGATGCTTATATTAGACAGTGATAAAAGAATCACTGCCTCGGAAGCACTGGCACATCCCTACTTTGTACAGTACCACGATCCGGACGATGAACCCGAGGCCGAGCTGTACGACGAGTCCATAGAGAACAAGGAGAGAACCATAGATGAATGGAAAGGTATCAGAATTGCATGTAGCAGAAGAAAGCCTTCCTTGCATAACAGTTTTCCTCCATTTCTAGCTAGAGGAATTGGAACTGTTAAGCCTCAGGCAAACAAGATAACTTCATATGTATGCTTGTGGGAGTGAACAGGTGGAAAGGCTTGTTTCCTCTCTGGATTTTGCCCACTCCCCCCATTCTATCATCTCCTTACTAGATTCTCTGTACCAGTGAAAGCTTAACTAATGGCTGATGCTAGTTACCAGGTAATCACACATCCTGTTTTGCTTTTAGTTTTCTAGATCAGATCCCCAGCTGAAGTAACTCTCCTGGGGCAAGTGACGCTTCTTGGGATTCTGGTCTACAACTGTTCAGAACCAGAGAGTAATATTGTCCACATAGATGTGTATTTTGTTAATAATTCTTTAGATAGCAAAGGAATTTGGATTAATAACTAAACCATGCTATTGGTCCTGTTTGAGATGATAGTTGATGATTTTACTTGGGAGTGACACCCCAAAACCCTTCTTTGATAAATACTGCAACAACCCTTCCATGCTTGCAACATGATCATATTGCACTGCAGTATCACGGAAGTAAGGTGGCTCAACATTAGATTGCAAGTACACTGAAAAGTACACTCCAATTTCACCACTGTCTAATGAGGACATATTATTCTAAAAATACCTTACAAGAGATTTTAAATTGAGAATTATGTTGTAGAAACCTGTTTGTTTCTGGTTATCAATAAAGGTCTTTCTTTGCCTTAAGATTAAATATGTCTTCTATAAAATAAATGTTCTTTTGTTTCTATTTGCATTTTCTATAACGTTTACTCTGGAAAGATTTGATAAAAATGTATTTTCATGGTGGTTAGGTTTATGATGAAGGATACTGACCTCTCATGTCTTACTCATGCCCATCCACTTGTGCCATGTTTTATTCTGGGCATTACAGGGGAGAAAGCAGACTTTCTACAGCAATTGTATCTTAAAGAAAGATAATGGTGGGGTCGTGTCTCTCTCTGCAATAAATCAACCTCCTACAGCCCTGGAAAGCCTTTTCTAGAAGCTGACTGTGTCTGTACAAACGAGGAGGATTGACTGGCATTGCTTGCGCCTTACACGTGCTCTCCTCTGCAACGCCTGGCAGCCTGCAGCACCAGCCATACATCTTGTTTGTTGAGAGCTGTGGTCATTTGCTGCTGTACTTAGGAGTGGATGATTGTTTTTCTGCTGCTTTTTCAGTTGCTCTAGTCTTTAACAGGAAAGTTTAACAATTTCTGAGTCATGAAGTTGATTTCTGTTTGTGATGAAACTCCATTGAAATTATTTCAGAAACAATCTTAGCTCAACAGCTTAACACTTTCTAAACTGAAATGAGGACATAAAGCTGAATTCTCTTGGAAGGGCAGTATCATTTTTTACATCATTGACCTTGATGCAACTACAGGTCAAATTCCTTCTTTATTCAGGTTAAGAAAAATCTCAAAACTGGCACAGCTGGTTTGTTGCTTTTCCTTCTTCCCTCTGGCCATATTTTTGTCTTGGGGAATAAATTTTTTATTTTCAAGTACAGCATGTGCCACATTTAAGTACAATGACATAAAATGTTTGTAGTGTTGATGAAATATTGACCCAATTTCTCAAGATGTCGATGGCATGTTTCTGCTTTTTTCCTGTTCAAGTTAAAAATCAGTGGTGCCTGATCTCAAGGGACTGAGCACCAAAGTAAAATGAGATTTCAGACATTTTGTCTTATACATTATGCACTTGAGAGTTTTCTTGGCCTCCATGGCACACAGCTGAGGCTTGCAGCCCAAGCTCATAGATTTCTTACTGACATGTTTAATCAGTTGGAAAATACTTCAAAATTTTAGAGGCCAAGAGTATGCTATTCAGAGTTGAATGCTATACATTCTCTCCTTAGATGTTGCTCCAGTTGCACGTATCTCTGCTGAGTAGGTGCAGTGAGAAGTGGGTAAAGAGCTTCATAAATATAAACCACACAGCCAGTGAGAATAATTTCTAATACAGTTCCAGGTGTCTGATTTGTGAGGGCAAGTGGCTTCTCCAAGTTCAGTCAGCTCTAGCTCCTCCCTGTCTGCCTGTAAATCTACATACTAGCCATAAATCAGTCACTCACAAACCCTCCCATGCCTGGGGTTTAGCACACAGAATTTCCTTCAGAGAAGTCCTTCGCTGAAACTGGCACACACATCACTGTACACAGTGGTGCAGCATAACACAAGCAGAGCATAAGCAAGACTGAGTCCCAAGATTTTTTACATACTTTTTAGAGGAGTCCTAGGTATGCTTGCAGGCACAGCAGCTGTCTCAGACAGAGTTACTTAATAAACAAGCTAAAAGGCATGAGTTTGTTATGATTTAAACATCACTGTTTGGAAAACAGAATCTGAAGTAATGCATTGTTAGCCATATGTGAACAGGATTTAGTTCTTAAAAAGCAGCATCTCATTTGAGAAAATACAGAAGAGGTAGCCACTGACAACATATTCCGTTAATATCCAAGGCAGAAAACAGGACGTGACTGTTAGCATGAAAAGATAAAGGGTTATTCCCAAAGCAGGGTGAAGTAGCAAGTAACCCATGCTTCTAGCTATTGATGAATATAGAACTTCCTGGTGAAAGCTGTTTCTAAGACAAAAAGAAAATTTTTTTCAGAGTACCATAAAATTAAGTTATCTACAGTAAAATATTTACATAAAAAATTCAAAAACCAGGATCTGAAGGCATTAGCACAGAATTGCAAATGATATGTAATTGAAGGTAACTGACTGAGAGATGATAAAGAATGTTCTCCACAGTTAAAAGTGTACATTTTAAAACCTATCTAGGTACTTTTAAAGATTCCATTTTCCATTACATTTTGTCTTTTATGACATCATTTTGGCAGGTCATCTGACAGCATAATTGATGTTTTCATTTCAGGGCCTGTGTGTTCTAGTAATTAGTTGAAGGGGACAGTCATGTTGTACAATAACAGTATTTGTGAGTCTAGTTTGTAATCTGAGGTTAAGAGGAGGATTCCTAGTGAATTCAACTGGTTTTGGGTCTGGATGCTAAAAAGGCTGGAAATACAAATTACAAGTCACATGTATCTGTAGAACTGTTCTGTCTGGAAAATTTTTCTTTTGAGAGAATATCACCTAATTCTTCTCTCTCCTTACACCCCCTCTGCAGAACTTACCTATGAAGAAGTGAATAGCTTTAAACCACCCGACTTAAAAATGGACAGCCTGGAGATAGAACAGTGAATACAGGCAGCTCTGTCTTGCCTTGCTGCACTATGAAGACTGTTAAAACATAACCATACAATTTAACCTGTGGTCAGACGTAGATTTTACTATCCAAAGATGTTGGAGGAGATGTGGAAAAACAAATGCATTGAACAGAAGCCAGATGTTGTCTGTTTTGGGTGGGGGTTTTTTTGCCTTGTAATATGAATGTATTCCCAACTCACAAACGGTGGTAAAGAACTGCTTCATTCTGACAAAATTATGCACTGAGTTCTGTCAAGCTGTGTGTTCTGCATGTTTCATTTTATCAGTTGTATTGCCAAAATAAAGGTGACCTTTTAAATTAATTTTAAAATTGTACATTTAAAGCATGAATGTATACGAACATAAACAAGAGGTCCATACAAGCAATCCTTTTTTTTTTTTTTTTGTAGCATTTTATCTGTCTGTTTTCGTACTATTTATAGTTAGTGCCTTTATGAAGAGAGGGCGTGGTAGTGAGACAGAATATGCATATGTAGTCATATCTGTGGTGGTCTTACACATTTACTGGATGTCTCTCAAGCAATCTTAACACCAGTTGAAAGTCAGTAAAAATAAATCTTTCTCTTCTCTTGCCATTCAAGTGTCTGTTCTCATTATTTTCCCCATGTATTTTTTAATCTGCACAATACCCATTTGTGAGACAATTTTACTTCCCGATGGTATTCCTGACCGTGTCCTGGCTGGATTGTTGGTGAATTTGCCTGGGTTTACAGGAAGGTGCCTTGAAGGTACTGCAGCAGAGCTCTGTAGACTTCTGCAAGCTTCAGCAAAGGCTGTCACAGATGGCAGTGCAGGAGTGCTCAGTTCAATTCACACTTTTGAATTAAATATTCCACTTTGTCTTATTTTCCTTCACATAATCCTTGGGAAAGTAATCTAATAATTGCCATTGGAAGACATGATAAAACAAGGAGATTTAAGAATTTGACACATTCTCATTGGAGTTTCTTTTTAAGCAAAATTTAAAAGGCTTTCCAACTCAGAAAAGTTGGAAAATTTAATAAAAAAAATCACAGGATACACCAGATACTGAGATTTCCTAAAGAATTAAATTTATCTGATTGCTCCATTGAATGCATAATACAGTAACAGGAAGATCCTTTAGGCACAAGGCCTCTGGTATTGTACTGGCTGTGTCTTTCTACACACTTGTGATTCACAGTTGTCCAATGTTCATTTTTGTGTCTTGTTCTTGCTCTGTCAGAGCCTTATTTTGGAGGTGGCTTTTTATAATATTTAGGTTTTCTGAAACTTTTGTCATTAATATTCAATTGTATAGCTATTATATAAGGTAATGGATTCTACTGCATTTACTTTCCTCTGTATCTTTTCTATGTAAAAAGAAAGGCTTTTCTTAATAAACAGATTTAAAAACAAAAAATCAAGTCCAAGAACTTTAATTTTTTTCAGAAATACAAATAGGCATTGCATATAGAAAATATGCTTCTAATTTGTGGAGTAAGGGATAGACTGTTTTGATAATGTTGACCAGTTATCCAATATTTGCATCCAATGAAATACAGCCACTTATATTCAACTTTCCCCAGGGCATATTAATCTGAAAGTAAATGCCTGCATGGATTTCTTGTGACTCCTCTAAAGTGCTGCCAGCCGTCATTACTTTGGCTTCCTGTGAAGCTGCATGAGGCCTGTAATGATCATGCAATGACTGAATTTCATGCTGACTAAAATAGGCGAAAAAGTCGTAAATCTTTAAATTATTTGTCTGACTGCATAATGAAAATATTCACTAAGTCATATCTTAAACATTTTTTAAATTTGTTTGTTTGCCAGTTAAAAGTAGCTCAGTGCTTTATTTTCTCTGAAATCTGATATTGAGCTTACAAGTCTATTTGGCAGCTCTATTTCAGCTGGAAGGGTGAGGATGAAGTAAAGAGATTTCACAAGAGCTTTTTGTGTCCGACAGTAATTAATTTATTATGGGGTTTGTCCCTTCATTTGTTCAGTCTGGTTTCCTGGCTCTGAGGGTGGCCGTTGTCAAATGTTTCAAAGGATGCGTGAAACTATGGTTGCATGGCTCTGCCATTTGAGGTAGAAAGGAAGTTTTATTGATTCCAAAATATGTTCTTCCAGCAACTCTGAATCTTCCTCCGAATATTTCCTTTGACATTCAGAGATGTAATTTTTTTCTAGGAGATAAATTATGTAGGAAGAATATGGTCATAGCCACATTTAAACTAATCAAAGGTGACAGTAATGGGCAACAATAGCTTAGCTCTTTTTAATGAATTACTATCAAAACCTGTAAATAATCTCATTTTAATGTCAAGAAAAACAGTAGGGAGACAGACATCTTTTTCCTAGATGTGCAAAATGAAGGCAATTACGTAGACCTCAAAAGCCAGTAATTATTTTTCTAGAGCAGGTAAACAGCTCTCTTGTGGCAATCCAACATGGGACTACAATTTGATGAATTTATCAGTTTACAGCAGTAGGAGAGGGTAATTGGAAAGCCAGTACCCCACTGGGACAGAAAGGTGGAAGGCTTAGCACTAACAATGCTTATCATTTGAACACAGATGGAAGAAAACATTTATCAACTAACGCAAACAGGCAGATGGAGGTAAACATCGACGAGTGGGGGCTTTGTCAGGCTTGGTGAGGCAGATGGCTTGAAAGTAAATTTTAAAGAGTAAGTAAATATAAAACTTTTATAAACATTTATTTGCTAAAAATGTCTTTAATGAAGGCATTGATTACATGGCCCAAATGTTATTTGCAAAAGTTGTAGTGGTGCCTGCTTAAACAGTGGGGGTTTAATCTCCTGACAGCACTCTTACTTTCATTAGCACAGTCATGCTTTTGTAAATGCTCTATACATTGCATGTATGTTTGAGGGGAGCAGCATAGGTTTTAGCCCACACTAAATTAGGGTACTCTCATCCCTGGCCACCTGAAAAGCACAGAAGGGAAGCTCAGAGGAGCATGGCTTGGCTTTGCTCATTGAGCAGCTCAGGCTTCCAGTGGGGAGAACACAGCTGTCCAAGGGCTTTCTCTGGTCTATTACTGATATGGTTAGCAATTTTAATCTGAGTTTTATCTATTTCAGCTTTCAGTCACAAGAGCGTGTTATCCGTCCACCTACTGAACTGAAATCACTTCTAGTATTTCTTATCTCACTCTGTAATCAGGGTTAGTGCAACCCCAAGTCTAGTAATTTTATTCTCACTGGCAGCAAAAGGTCATGCAAAAGGAAATCTTTTGCATGCATATCAGTCTTTTGAATTGCCTAAGTACACACTACACTTTTAGAATCTGCATCTTTATTTCTTAAGCTCTTTACCTCAACAGCACTGAAACCCAGCAACAGGAAATTGATATGACACAGACAAAGCAGACAAGAATTAAAAAAAGAAAAAAAATTAGTCTACAGTGGCCCAATGGAAAGAAAAACCAAGGATGGTTTAGAGGAAAAGCACAGTGTTAGAGGATATCATGTACCATACCCTGAAGATACAAAGTAGGTAACTGAGTATGAAACAGCAGAGTTACTAATAAGTTTCAGAATTTATAGGCGGGGAAATAATAGGAAATTAGCAAATCAGTGTTGATATATGAAAAAAATATGTCATTATCAATAGGTCAAGAGTCATTATTTAGACAGCATTGTTGCAGAGTTCCAAGCAGTGCTCTTGGTGTTTTTTTGATATGATATAAAAGATGAAAGCAAGAAGGAAGGAGGGTCAGTGTGCTGCAGGATCTGACACAGTGAGTTCACCCTAAGGGTCAGGAGGGGAACACCCCTGTCAAGGACAAAATGTGGGCAGTGAAGGCACCTTTGACAGAGATGGGAAGCAGTCAATACAAAAGTCACTTCCTTCCTTTCTTCCTGTCACATGTGCTCCTGGATCATAACAAGAAAACAGACCTCCACTTTCCCCACCCTTGGGACCTGGTCAAAGATGAACCTGTCCAAAAAGTACCGTTTTGAGCTGCTGGCACAAATTACTTAAGTATCCTTTGCTACATCTCTAAATTACTGACTTGGCCCAAGAATCCCTGACAGATGAGCAGTGGTTAAGATTTACCTCTCATGAAAAGAGAATTGCACTGTAAATTGGGTAAACTATGTCTTTTGTTAGCAGCAGAAAGGGATTCAACATTGACAAGATCAGTCTCCTTAGGAAGGAATTAATAGCAACATCTCCCTTTACTTTAAAAGCAGCTGCTCTTTTTCTCTCACATTGCTGCTGCTGCTGCCAGTGTTTATGGATGCAAACACTGATCCTTAGAAAATCATCACACTTGCACAAGTGAGAGCACCAAGTGTCATTAATTTATGAGTCTGGGTAAGGGGTTTTAAGGCACTAGTACCAAGAGATTTAGAAAGCTGCATTAGTGTCACTGCCACTACCCTTATTTCTGCTGTAAGATAAAATATTGAACTGATACGCCTAAAAGGGTCTAAGTTTTCACTACTAGGAGGGAATATATTGTGAGTTTTCTGTGTGAACACTGATCTTCCAACCAATCTGACACTTAATCCATTAGACCAGAAATTTCTACATAATGAGCGAAACTCTTCAATTAGGCTTCACTCTTGCACACATACAAATGCTTCATTTTGCACTCCCATAGTCCCCAAGCTCCAATTATTGTCGCAAATTAAGATGTGTACCATAGCACAGAGGTTTTATCCAGTCCTTTTATGTTCCAATTTGATCACAAGTAATATTGAATGCAGTAGAAATACTGAATCACAATGGCAGCCCTGAGACAACTATAGATTAAATGTGCCATAACTGGCAGCCTCCACTGAGCAATACTTTGTTCCTTATAGAATAATATCCTGTAGATTAGCACTTGGATAATATATTCCTATTTTGTATTAGAGCCTGATGGCTCAAATCAAGAACCCGTAGTTAAACTGCATTCTGTGTAAAAATTACATACAGTACTCTTGTCCTGCCCAGCTCTCTCATTAGGCTGAGGTGGAAACACAAAAAACTAAGGCAGCATTTAGAAGGATGGGTGAGATGGGGGTAAGAATGCCACAATGTATTTGGTGATTTAAACAGGAGATGTGCACAACTATGCAGTGACAAATGATTAAAGCTATCCATCAGTGATATCTATTAATGCTCTTTTCATATGATTTTTGCGTTGAAGTTGGGAAACTCTTGAAGAGGTTTTTTTTTTCTCTGTACACTATAGCACCTCATACTGCGACAATCTGTGATAGTTTAAAAATTAAACTCCTTCATTTGTGTTTGTATATTGTAGGAGAGGACCTTTTGGTGGATTCTGAGGAGAAAAAGTTAGGAGAGTGTTAAAAGTAGTTGAATTATACATAGGTGTCTACTACTTTCTACAACTGGCCTCTCTTCCTCCACCAACCTCCAGCAAGCAAGGATAATGGGGTAGTACATAGTTACTTAGTAAGTTCTCACTTGACCTCTTGAAAAAATGAAACAAATAGTTTTAATTATTTATTTAAATAAAAAAGCACTTAGGTGGTGCATATTTATTCCTTTCTGCTGATGGCTGAGTGACCTTGCAACATGGCAAGGCCCCCAGGAGGGCTACATGTCACAGAAACTGGAACTGAAGCACCCTGCTCATGGGGCTGAGAGATAAAACCAGAAAAGCTGCAAAATAGTTGGCAGTGACTCCAGAGGGGAAGGGTGGGGACAAAGTAGCACGAGAGTATTTTCAGATTAAAACAGAGATTTTTTTTATTATTATTTTTAATCCTTACTTCTTGTTGTAATAAATAAAATGAACTTACTTCCTGCCTGGCAACATGTCTAAGTAGTCAAGCACAGAGTATTTTTTGAAGGTGGGAATATAGAAAGCTTGTTAAAAAGAATAATGTTCTAGGAATCAGCTTTTGACAATTCAGCAAGATTTTATGTTTATTGACATTTAAGGTATGTTTCACACAACTAAATTATTCATATGCGAATTAGTATATCAAGAATAAAATGATATGAAAGACAGACATAAATAGACAGAAAGATGGGAAGATGTTTGATTTTTCAAAGGACTTTGTATGATCTCCTTTCCTGCACATGCCAGGACTGGAGATCAGGTGCCCATCCCTCTCCCTGCTCACACTGATGCACTCCTGCACCCAGGGCCCAGCAGCTCACCTGCAGTTCAGCTCCTGACAAATAGGGCTGTGCCATTTTGTCATCTCCAATTGACAGTTTGTGGTGAGCAGTGTTGCCATCAAACTCTCTCACCAGACTTCATACATATAGGATTTCTCAGGAAAATATGGTTATATTTGTCACTGCTTGCTTGTAGAGCTTCTGCTCCAGCACCAAAGCTTCCCCTCCAGGCTGGAGTGAAATTGAGCTCTCAGTTCCCAGAGGGATTAGGAAGAGTACTGTACCCATTCCATCTACTTCATATGCTTTGCAGCTGATGGCAACCATCCAGCACATCAAAAGTTGGGTCTTCAAAAAAACCACACCACATTCTGATACCTCTTAAATCTTCCCTTTATGGGATGAGCATTAGAAAAGTGCAATTTTTGCACCATTAATGCATTCATTATTTTTTGTTAATGATGTCTGAAGAAGATCCCTTTTTTCTATTAACTTTACAATAAACATATGCCAGAAGCAGAAACATCTGATAGCATTCTTTTATTAATCTATCCTGTCAAGCACACATTGCCCAGAATAAGATATGGCTGTAGCCTCTATTAGTCCCCTTGCAACAAACTGTTTTTGGGAAAACACATCATCATGTATCCAGCTGAGCCTAGCAGGATGCAGAGACTCGTGCAGTCTGTGACACTGCTGTAAAATCGAGGAGCTGTGGATGGACCCAAGTTTCTTGCCTCACTCCCTTCATAGACACTTTGAATGGTTCATTAGACAAAGCTTCCCTTGTTACAACAGTGCTGATTTCCAAGTATTTTCAGTAAGTTTACCAGTTCACCTTCTCTGTGTGTGACCTGGTGTGGAAAGCTGGGCTTGTATTTGACCTACATGGCTAGTTCATCTATCTATAGCAAAGTATGCCTAAATACTTACATGAAGGAAAAACATGGGAAAACCAGCAGCGGGTAACTGTCAATTAAAATATTTTACAAAAGTTGCCCTGTAATATTCTCAGCTTCTGCGCAAGAGTGACCTTGTCTTGGTGCTAAGTTAGTACTTTTGTCTATTGTATCAAAATCATCCACTTTCTGCCTTGATAAAAAGCAAGCAGTAAAAAAGTATCACTTTGTCACAACTGGATAAAGAAAAAGTGAGGCATGAAAAGCAGAACTAATCCTCTCTGTATTAGAAATATATATAATGGTCATTAAAAGTAATTTAACTAATGGACTGGTTCAAAACTAGTGAAAGCTGCTCTTTCACCTTACCTGTACTACGTATCACTCCACCCATCATCTGAATGGCAAACAGCATAGAAGGGATGTCAGAAATTAAAAAATAATCTCCTGGGGCAGTGGATTTTTAAAAGTAAAGATCTACCATTTATCTAACACTTCTCATAAGCCTCATGTTAACTGCTAAATGTCAGATGGTTGCTCTCCATTCTCACTAAACCAGAGTTGAACAGGTCAGCGGTCAGCCGAGAGCAGCACTGGGACACAGCTGGTGGCTGGAAGGTTGTGTTCTTCCTGCATCCCGGGAGGAGCGAGGGCAGGGCGGCCTTTCCACATTCGGTAGTCAGGTACAAAAAGGGCTGGGCCCCTGGCAACTACCAAAATGGCATCGGGAACCACGAAACTTGGCCAGATTGCCCCTTTAGGGCTAAACCACAAATTGAACTCTAGTAACAGCAACTCTGAATTATCTAACCTCAGCAACATTGCTCAGGGGTGAAATCAAACAAAACAAAGGCTGTACCAGACCCTGAAGGACAAGAATTTTAATCATAGTCACACAGAGAACACATAAAACATATTTTAAACCAGGTCTTTGCCTTACACATGTTGCTGGCCCAGGCCTATTTATTACAGAGTGTGCAGTTGTCCGCACTCCAGCACTGCAATCATTTCAAGCCACTGCTGCAACATTTCCATTCCAGTCCACTTCAGCCAAGCAAAGGACCACTTGCTCTGAGCACCTGAACCAAGTGTGCAGTGGTTTTCATTCAACTATATGAAGTATTCTTGTAACTTGTGGTCTGACCCTGGGGTGATCTGGGGACCCCTCTCGTTCGTCTCAGGGCAGAGAGCATCCAAAAGCTCCCTTTTGTACTCCCAGCTCTATCACCTGCAGCCTCTCGTGCTCCTCCATGCAGCAGCCGGTGGCACCTCACTGCAACCTGAGCACAAACGCGAAACGGGCCCCCCCAAGGGGTCGCACCGTGGCGGGGAAGACACGGCCGGGAGGCGTCTGCTCCCCGCTGCAAGGACTCGCACGGACAGTGAGAGCCCGGGCACCCGGCTCCCTGTCCGGGCACTTGCCTCCCTGTCCGGGCACGCTCCGCCGCCGCCGGGACACCTCGGCGGAGCGCAGCCCCGGGCGCCCGGGCTGGACGGGAGGAGGGCACTGCCGGTGCCGGTGCTGATCTCGGTGCCGGTGCCAATGCCGGTCCCCAGTGCCGAGCCGGGGCGGCGGGCGGTGCTGCCGGCGGGGCTGCGCGGGGCGGTGCCGCTGGCTCAGGCCCGGCCCCTCGGCGCAGCCCGGCTCGGCGGCGCCGTCCGCTCCCGCTNNNCCTCCCTCTCCCCCAGCCGGGGCTCTTTGTCGGCGAGTGCCGGCGGGGGTCGGCAGCGCCATGTCCTCCCCCAAGAACGGCTTCTACCGGCAGGAGATCACCAAGACCCTCTGGGAAGTGCGGGAGCGCTACCGCGACCTGCAGCCGGTGGGGTCGGGCGCCTACGGAGCCGTGTGGTGAGCGGGGTGGCGGGGGCAGCCCGGGGGCGGGCGGCGGCCTCTGTCCCGGCCCAGGGCACGCTGCCGGGCCCGGCCCTCTGCCCTGCTGCTCCCTGCCAACTTTTCCCGGTTGTTGTGCCGGACCCGGGCTGGCCCCGCCCGGTGCCGCCGCGGGGCAGAGGGGCGGCCCCAGCGCTCACCTGGCCGCCTGGGGCCGGGCTGTGCCGCCGGGGGAGCCAGCCCTGTTCCGTCTTTGGAGCGAGCAGAGCCCGGAGCGCTGCCCCAGCCCTGCCCCAGCCCTGCCCGGGGAGCGCTTCCCGTGGCTGCCGAGCCCGGCCCGGAGCGGCTGCTTCCCCGAAGCCCGGGGTGCTCTAGCCCTTGTGGCGAGCCCCTTGGTTTGGGTCTGCGTTGCTGCTGGATTCGGGGGTTTTGTGGGATTTTTTGTCTTATTTTTGGTTTGGGGAATTTTTTTTTTCCCCCACTCCCCAGCTGTTCCTCTTGAATGCTTTTCATAATTGTCTGTATTTCATCACAGAGTCTGGCAGGCTTTTAAGCGAATGAAGTGAGATGACTGCTGGCAGAGGTGCTGTGGGGAGGCGGTCTCGCCCCATGGCACAAGGGGCAGGATGCAGGCGCTGCCCAGTGCCCGCCGGGTTTGCTGGGGCTTGCAGGCTTGCTTCGGTCCTTGCTCACCAAACTCTTTTGCCTTAAAGCTCAGCCGTCGATGGAAGAAGTGGTACCAAAGTGGCCATTAAGAAATTGTACCGCCCATTTCAGTCTGAACTCTTTGCCAAAAGAGCTTACCGAGAGCTGCGTCTCCTGAAACACATGAAGCATGAAAACGTGAGTTTGGTCGTTAGCTTAAAACCACAGTTTAGGCACTCTAAATCAAAGAAAATATGTAGATTTGGACAAGGCAGATGTGTAGCTGAATGGAATTCTGGAACCTTTCAGCCTGTCTTTTGTCTGTCTGTTCTACAAACATCAGTTCACACAAACTAGAATATCCTGTGGGAAACACCACTTAATTTCCATGTAGGAGAGATTGGGTGGGGAAGGTTAGGACCACAGTGCAATTTGTTCAGCACTAGTGAGAGGGATTAAAGACCAGAAATGACAGTCTCCATCACTGTGTTCCTGTGAGTTGCAGGAGAATGCAGAGCACAGGTCTGTGAGTCTCAGGTGCTGGCGTCTTTTTTTTTTCCCCTGAGCTTGCATGAAGATGCACACATGCATATCTTTGGGGAGGGGTTAGTGGTTTTCTCTTTTTTTTTATCATTCATTAAGCATTTGAAAGTTTCAGGCTCATATTAACAGGAAACAGGAAAAGTCCACAAATTACTAAATAAGTTGCTTTACTGTGAAGCAGAGAATAGGTTATAGAACTCTGCACATAATTCCCATGTAACATGCAAGAAGTGTTGAAAGTGTAATTGAGAGAAACATACATGGTTCCAATACTGCTTCGTGGTTTGGGAAAAAAATAAAGAAGTTTGTGTGAAAACAGTTTTTGTGGAGTCAAAGCATGGGTTCCAGGTGGGAAGGGTCCCAGGATGGGCTTGGAGGATTACAGTAGTAGTTTTAAGTGCTGTTTGTGAAGAATGCATATGGGATTAAAAAACTGATAGTTTGGAGGGAGTTGTTAAAATAATGCATAAGAACTTTGTTTAAAATGTTAGTTGATGTGGAAGATCAGAGCATACCTCCATTCAGAAGGCCTTCACAAAAAGCTGATAGATCGAAAGGGAGGATGAGAGAAATTGGTAATAATAACTAATCTTTGCCATTTAACATTATAATACTAATATTGTGAGTACCAACTAGGTTCGTTTGAGGAATAATTTGTGGGCTATCCTGACTGTCAAGAAGGTTAAAAAAGAGCTTTTTGTAGGCTTAAGAAACTGTCTGCTTGTAATATTTTAATCTAAATCTTTTAGTCTGATTACTTCAAAGTAAACTGCCTCATAACCACTGCTGCATATGTTAAAGAGTTAATGTTTGCAGGAAACTTCTGTGTATGGGCTTTAATACTCTCAGCGTTTTCTTTACTGAACATTTGGGAGCAGAACAGCCCATGCAGTTGCCAAGCTCCTAACTGTGTCCAGAATTTTGAGATTATTTTTCTTCTAAATAATTTCTTTCTTTATTCTATATTTCCCAGAATAATCTGTTGGGTAGCATTTTCCACTCCCAGCAGGTTTTATGCAGTGTGTGCCCTTCGGAATAATACTCTAGAACTCCACTGTGGACTAAATTGGTAATTAAAGGGTCCAGAAGAAAATGCTCACTGGGGAACTTGAGCACAATCTATACAAGTTGCAAATCAATCTGTATGAAGGAAGGGAATGATTTACAATCTTAGAATTTGGGCCACAGAAAGAAGAGGTTTATGTTCCAAGGAAAAGTTTTAACATGAATTATGGCATCTACTCATTAGAGAACAAAGACTGAATAAATGATACTGCAGGGATTGGAAGCAGAAACTGACTATAGTGATGCCACTGTTATCTCTGTCTTGGGTGTTGGTAATCCAGCTATGTAGAGGATATGGTATATGATAGCCAGTCTAACAATATTGCCACTATGGATTAGATTTGGGATTATGTTGCATTAATCTGCCAGTGCAAATCTTCATCTCCCTTTTTTCCTACTTTGGCATATAAACTGTTTCAAGGTTCTTTTTATTTGATAGTTAAAATTGCAACCAATTCACTCTTCTTACTTGTTTTTGTTTCAAAAGTACTTCTGTAATCACAAAGAATTTGATGTTGCCTTTTATGGAAAGTGTGGTGTTTGTTTGTTTCACTGTGATTACCTCTCAGGGGACCATCTCTGCCCTTTGTAGCTTTCAGGGAAATTTTATGTTAAACATGCAGCAGTACTTATCATAGTTTATTTAACCTTATGCTATATTCAGAATGATGGAAGAATTTGTAATGATCTGACACATTGTGTTAAAAATAGCATATCTGATCCTCCATTAAGATAGCAGAAGATACCATTAAACCTGTGTCACAGTGATATAATTCATCAGCATGTCAGTGAAGAAAAATGAAGGAAAACTACTGCTTAATACCCTAGGTGACCTCCATTTATATACCGTTTGAGGAATATGCTCATAGTTTTTATGTAGAAGGGTTGTAGGATGACCAGGAGTCCTATAAAAGCACATATTGTAGTCATTCTGCTGAATTTTACTGGAATTGTATTTTACTTTGTAGGGAAGCTAACTCACAGGTCAATTTGCTTGTCTATTTAGGCATTTTCAGGAGGAAGTGACTGGTTGCTGGCACGCCGTCTTTCATTAGACCGTTGCTCTCCCTAATGGCTCTCAAGTAAATGAAGGGAGGCATATTTCTGTATAGACCATGTAGTGAGGAATGTTTCTGTATAAACCATGCAGACTTGATCACATGGGACTTCTCATCATCCCTTTGCAAACAAATCCAAAGGAGTAATGGTATTGAGGGCTGAGGGACAGGGGCTGTATGTGAAGAGGATGAGATCTGGCTGTTAAGAGATAAATCAGTCTTTAATAGCGCTGCTATGCTTTTTTTCCTTTTTTCTTTTTTTTTTTTTTTTTTGTAGGCCTTTCAATTTGAGAGGACCCGGGGTGTTTCCCAAACTTCATAAGCTGCTTCTACTACCAAAGAAGCAGTCTAACCCAGAGCAATTCCTACGACATTGCCAAAAGGAAAAGTTTGTTTCTAGTGGGATAAGCTGCTGGATCACTCTGTAGCTGCATAAATAGCTGACACATGAGAGAGCATGGTATGGAAATAAGGAATAAACACAGATAAGGCAGAATAAAGAAAGCACTGCTTGGGGTTGTTTTTCTCCTTCATTTAATCATGCTAGCTTGTAGTATTCATCCCACTACAGCCTTAGCACTCATGATTATTTGTTTCACATCTGATGAATCTTGTACAGAGGAACAGTCTTTTTACCTTTAGGAAATATTTTCCAGTAGTGCTGCTTCTGTTCTGTGTTTCTGTCCATTTTGAGTTCATTTAAAATGAGGACCTTTAAAGCTTGCCTGTTACGGCTCTGGCTTAAAACCAAAAGCAGTGAGAATATGGCCAGCACATTAACTTTGGCCCTGGCTTTAGCTCTCAAACATATGCATGGCTCTGTATTTGTGTATTCTTCTGCAGTTAATGGAGATGTCTGTGTATGCAGAGTGAAACCCAGGCAAGTAAGTGGAGGTGCAGAACCTTTAGTTTATTTTGGCAAATAACTTGGACTGGCATATGCTTTTGGAGTGTAAGTGATACCTCGATACCCGCTTTTGGTGAAACAAGCGCACAGTTGCTTGCAGTGATCCACCCCTGGTGCTCTCCTCACCTCCAGTTTGTTAAGAGAAGTTTTCAAGCAGGAGTGCAGAGTAGCTGACAAGGGGAGATGGCACTGGAGAGAGGAAGAGAAAAGCAGCGGCTCACGCTGGTGGCTCGTGTCAGAACAGAGTGTGGATTTTATCAAAGCGTGGTGTACGTACACATGTATGTACCTATGTGTACGTATAGACACCCACAGGAATTCTGACACAATTCTACCAATGAAATTCTGAATGTGTTTCTGGCATAAAATTTCTGACAAATGCCTATTAAACATTTCTTGGGTCAGTTAATATACTACAGATGTTTTCCCTTCCTGGAAACTCTGTATGTAAGAGGCCACTGCAGTATTTGTTTAAAGGTACTCTATATTATGTTCTCATTCATTGCTCAGAGTGGAAATTATTCTCTGGTGTATTCCCACATCTGAAGACCAGTGTGTGTTTTGCATTATGAGAAGCATGTAGCTTTTTTTTTCCCCTTTGGAAGGAATTGGGTGTCCAACAGACACCAAATTATTTGTCTCTCTGCAGTTACATTTTTGAGGCTGGTACACTTTTAGGTTGGCTGCTTTTTAATTCTGTTTTCTTTTTTATTTTGAAAAAATATTGAGCTTTTTGTTTACACCTACACAGTGTCAACCAGGGGAGAAATTAGTTCCAGAGAAAATAGTGGGTCACGCTGTGTTCCTGCTTGAGAACAATCTTAAATCTGTCACTTTTTGCCGTTCATCTAGCCTGACATGAGCAGTGGAAAGCAACAGCATCTGCAGTGTACAAAATCAGACCAACAAGGGAGTTGTAGATGAGTGATATCTTAATGGATGAGAGCGTGCTCACTGTGTTAGAAGAGGTTTCCTGCAGCAAGTCCTGCAGGACTGCACCAGCTAAAAATTCACGTTCTTTGGGTACATATATACCAGTAAAGTGCAATTCAGGAATCCTCTCTGGAAATGGCAAATCTCCTTATTGGTCCTTATGAAAGCAAAAACACAGTTATAACTGGACAGTTTATTGCTGTCAAAAATGTGTAAGGGAGAAACACTCCTGTCTGCTTTTCTGCAGGTTGAAAGTTTAGCACATCTAGGAAGCTAACAAGACACTGGAGTCATTTTATTTTGGTACTCAAAAGTCAATAAACCAACATAGAGGTATCTGTTGTCATTTCTGCTTATTTTCCTAACCTAATAGGTGTTTTATGTAGGCTGGGCTTCAGCTGATAGCCATTTATTCACACCCAGCCTTGGGTCATAGTAAAGCAGACTGATGAGCTTATTCCATGAAATGACAATAAGAAAAACAGCACTGAGAGCCAAGCTTTCTCTTTTGATTGCCAACCAATGTAGGGATGAAGATGAGTCTGTCTGCAGGATTTGAATCTGTCCAGTGTTACATATGAATCCTTTGAAGGAAGAGTGTGGTGATGCTCATGGGTATGGCTTGTGACTGCTAGTGTGCTGACTGGCAGGAGAAAAAAAAAAGGAGGTCTTGCAGACATCCCTCATCTCATGTGTTAGTGATCTGGGATGAAGAAAGGTGACCATGGTACAAGCCTTGGCAGGAACAGTTGAAATTTTTTAAAGATTGAGAGTTCTTAGAGTAATAAAAGGATGCAGGTGCCCATGATGTAGAAGAGCACAGGAACATGAATTTAATCCTGCAGAAAATTTAATGCAGCATAATATGTAGTTCAGTGCACTCTAGCAAGGCTCTCTTGGAAAATGTACTTGCGTGTTTAGGCTGAGTGCTAAAGCCACTCAACTTCACTGTGTTTTCATGCATAACATCTGCAAGAGAAAGCAGCACTTACTGTATGAGAGATATAGGCTACATTACTTATTAATTTATACTAGATTCAGGTCTTTTCTTGATGTACTGCTACTTACATCAGAAACTTTTACAGAAATGTAATGAGTCAGTTCTTGAATAAAAGTAATCTAATACATCAACGTACAGGGGAGGACAGAGATGAGGAGCTATTTGCCATTGTGCTGTGCTGCTGGAATAGGTTTGGAAAAGGAGGCAGCAGAGAAGGGAAGGGCAGAAACCACCTTACCAATGTGAATCTGTTATTTATTTGTTAACAAGTTAAAGTTGGTGAGTGTGATCAGGGGACACACACAGTAGGGTTAAGAAAGTCTGGAGATGCTTCTACCCACCCCTCACTGGCTTCAAAGTAAATACATTGAGTGAAGGCATACCTGTGGAAAACAAGTTAGACCAGTCGATGTGTAGTTTTGTGGGTTTGCACTTCAGGAACATGGAGCAAATCTCTTACGAAGACAGGCTGGAAGGGTTGGAGTTGTTCCGCCTGGAGAATAAAGGGCTCTGGAGGGACCTTACAGCAGCCTTCCAGTACACAGAGAGGGCTACAAGAGAGCTGGAAAGGATTATTTTACAAGGGCTTGTAGTGACAGGACAAAGGACAATAGTTTAAACTGAAAGAGGGTAGATTTAGATTGGACATAAGGAAGAAATTCTTTACTGTGAGGATCATGAAGCATTGGCACAGGTTGTTAGAGAAGTTGTGGATGCTTCATCCCTGGAAGTGTCCAAGGCTGGGTTGGATGGGGCTTTGAGCAACCTGATGTAGTGAAAAGTGTCCCTGCCCATGGTAGGGGATTAGAACTATGTGAGCTTTAAGATCCCTTCCAACCCAAACCAATCTGTGGTTCTATGGGAGTGACACAGTATTACACCCTGTCCTTGAGATAAAACCTATTAAAGTACTTCAGTGCAGGTTGAAGAAATCCAGGTTATTTTTCAGTCAAATGTATAGTAGATGCATTTTTTGTGGTCTTACTTGTTTGAGAAATTGCCTTTTGGCAGAGTTAATAGGGGTGAAAATAAGACCCTGAAAAGGCAGCACTGCTGCTGATTTCCACAGATGCTTTTCATTGCCATTGCAGAGTGTACTGGGTTCATTCCTCAGCTGGGCTTCCATCTCTGGTAGTGTCAGTAATTGTGCTGATTAACACCAGAAATATATTTATAGAAGGTTTCACAGATCTCGCTTTTACATTTCATATAGGCAACACTATGAAAAATAAATTACTCTTATGGTTGTTTATGGTGGCTTACTTTGTGCTGGAACATTATCTTTAAGTATCATGAAGTTCTTTACAAATACTGTCTTTAATTGAGAGCATTTCAGACAGAAACAGGATTTTCCATCATATTATAAAGGAGGGAGTTGACTGCACTTTGTCCAGTTCTTTCCCTTTTCCTGAACAAGTAGCTGGAGTTGTATCTTCCTCAGAGGAGTTATTTTATCCCATACTTCCTTGTCCTTAATATAGCTGCAAAAATCTCTGGCCTAAATGGAAATATGAATGACTCTGCACCAGGACAGGAAAATAATGCCAAGTCACAAGTATTAAGTAAGGATCACTGAGGAAAAGGAAATGGGTCTTTCACTATTAGTATGTCATAATCATACTGTGATTAACTATTAGTATGTCTTACCATTTTGGACACTAAGATGGATTTCAGGATTTTTAGAAAACCTGATTTGTAAATCAAGAGAAGAAGCATTGTGAAATTCTTGGCACATTGAAAGAGTTTTCTGGTTCATTATTTAAAATTCCATTCTTCGGGAGCTGAGCATTGGTCTTGGTGGCCTCATTCACTGCAGAGGATTTGCAGCAATGATAGGTTTGTCTCCATAAGTTTGCAGCCTTACCTCAGAAACAATATACATAAGGCAATGTTAAGTAAGTACCAGGAATTCTGTTTGCTTGAATGGATACACATTAGGATGTCAGTGAACTTCATTAGTGTGTTTTGGGGCTGGTGTGTTCCCTATGGAAACATTCTTCATGCTCCTGTGTTTCACAGGGGATGCCTGATAATGCCTTGGTGCACAGATGGATGTCATAGAGCAGCCACATTATTTCATCCTCCTCTGTGTCCCTTCTTTTTATTGTGGTGTCTCAGTGTCTTTCACTGCTACATTCAGATATGATGGAGTTTATTTTCTTATGATTCTTGCTTAGGTGTATGAGGGCATGGAAATATCTGCTTAAGGAGAACAAGCAAGACTGCTGAGAAAGTGGGGCTTGATGAGGAAGGATGCATATTGAATAAGATTACTGCTGAAATGTTAACTTCCTTCTTTGTATATGTGGATCTGTGGAAAGCACACAGCTTCCCTGGCTGTGTATGCTCTGTGGGTTTGCATGCACACGCTGCCTGAGGAAATGCCTGCAGAGCTGCATTATGCTCCATCGCTGTAATGTACATCTTTGTAATCCTGTCCTCCTCCTTTCTCTCACTACCTCCACAGAGAAAAGGAAAACCTTACGTAAAACTGTCAACAAAAAGGAAATTCTTACTGTAATGTTACCACTACAGCTATTACTTCAAATAATAACTCCATCTTCTGTGGGTCTAATTATTATTTTATGGTAGTTATTCTTCTTTAATTAGTTTCATATAACAGTCTTAGGTAAATATTATAAGTGACTTTTTTTCAAAGATATATGTGGTTACAGAGAAAGGAAGTTGTAATTTTCCGCCTTCATCTTTATTAGTTTTTCTACCTTCTTCATCATTATGACATTTTGATAATATCCAGGTTAACTGTAGTAGTGTGCCCTTAATGTGGAAAGACTAAAAAAAGCGCACAATAAGGATTTCATCACAGTTGGGGATTTTTATTTAAAGCTTTAAATAAAGGAAGTTTTCCTTTTCTTACATTTCCCCCCTCCATTTCTGCTCAGGTGTCTCTTTATTTTCACATGTTTTTTTAAAGATAGCTGATTTGGACTACAGTTCTCGATGTATGATCTGATGTCTGTATGGCCACAAAGATGGGGTGAACAAGGTTATAAAGGTTATTAGTCTTTTAGCTTGGGTTCTAGCAAAGCCCTGCACAGCCCCATGGTGCTAACAACACCAATCCTTGTACAGGCAGTTCACTTAAGAGTTGTACTCGATCCTTGTGGGTCCCTTCCAACTCAGAATATTTTGTGGTTCTGTGACATAGCAGCCTGCACCTGGGAAACACCACAAGCACTCTGGGGCTTGGGAGTCTTCCTCTGAACAGACAGAAATGGTCATGAATTAGGAGCAGAGGTAGAAAAGAAACAGCTCTAAAAGCCTGTCTTATTTAGGCAATGCCTGGATTAAGCAGCATCTAAACTAAAATCTGGCTTTAGACAATTCCAGCTACTTCTTTTCAAGCATTGAGTTCTGTGTATTTAATTTTCTGGTGTTTAATGGGCTTGAAAGAAGCACTGGTGTTTAGTGTAATGCACCCAGTCAGTTTGTATAGTTCTCTTGAAAACCATGCTAATACGAAAAGCTGTGGTGGAGAATCCATTTTACTAGATTATTATTTCTCTGTTCAGTGATAGAATGCTTTTGTTTGACAAAAAAGCTCTTTGGAGAACCTAGGGTATAAGCCATAGTAAACAATATAAAGTTCTTGCTAATTTTTTCTTAATAAAAACAGTTTAGTTCTAGTTTCTTCTTTGTACTTCCAATTAGATATTGTAGTCTATGTACCTAAATTACCCTGTTACTGAAATTAGAAGATGTTTAAGGTGTACTTCATGGATAAGCAGCAGGCCCAGCTAGGTGGATAGCACTTGTGAGTGCTTCATATTATAGACTGATTTGTCTGGTTTATTTTCAACACTTCAGTATTTAAAGTGGTAAAATACTACCTACTCTTACATAAAACTGTTAACTTCTGAACTTTTAGTTCCAGTAGATACTTCTTAATTTTTTTTATTACAGGGTAAAGCTGCACTCTGAGTTATAAAATTTAACACATAACAAATCCTGGCACTACTTTAGGTATTCTTTCTGCCATGTTTATGCTTGTAGCTAATGTCTTACTATGGAAATGTTTTGGTTTATATTTTTTCACTTATTAGGTGATTTAGGCTTTATTGTGTCAAATCAGTTATTAATCTTTTTTGTTTGTTTGCTGTTGTGTTTGTTTGTTTTTAGGTCATTGGGATTTTGGATGTGTTCACACCAGATGTAACACTGGAGAAGTTTAATGACTTGTAAGTTCCAAGTTTGTGTTTTGGAGCATGGCATTGTTGCTTTTGCAGGAGGAAAGGTTGTTGCTTTTTAGATAGAGAATTTCAAAGTTGTTGCTTCATGGACTTTTTTTTCTGAGTTTCATCGTAATATAACTTTTATGTTCAGCTTTGGTAGGCTAGTTTTCAGACTGTCATTAGAACCAGTTTCCTGTCTTACAAGGTGTGTACTTCTTTCAGCCCTTAGTAAATGGCAGTTTGGTGAATTCCCTAATCCACCTTTCAAGTATTGATTTCTTACCCTAAGGCACAGGTTGCTCAAATGGTAGGACAATTCTTAACCCAGTCAGGTGGGCTGAAATTTATCCCTGGTACATGGCACATCTCAGTGGGATCCATCCTATTTCAAGGATCAGTTAAAAACTGCAGATGCTGCTGAATGTTTTAGCGTTGATCTGCATTGTGGTCTGTTGTGCCCCATGACTGTTTTCCCAGTCAGTGCTCCAAACAGCACCTGACGCAGGTTGTTTCTACCACACCTCCCTGGTGACCTCTCAGACACAAGATGTTTAACATGTCTGCTGTTGTTTACTGCTGCAATTCTTGTGAATTAGAGTCACTAGAGAAACTGTGCTCAGAAATCCTTTTGAGCTTATTGTAGATTTCCTGTGTTAGTAGAACTGTTCTGGATTTTATCTAGTGTAGCTATGTTTCCTAAACAACCTTGCGTATTTATATGTTAACAAAGCTATCTGATGGAAAAATGTAGAAAATGAAGTACAGAAGACATGGAGCATGTGTTCATATTGATTGTTGAGCCAAAAGGAATGTTGCCCATATTGTCTATTGTGCTAGCATTTTATACAGCATATGTCATAGAAGGCACAGGTATGTGGCGAGCATTGAAGCACTGTGTTTTAAATGAGATCCTAAAATCATCCTCCAGAGTTTGCTAGTTCAATTAGGTGGTCATTACTGTGAGATACATTGCCTTGCATGAATGTCTTAGTTTTCTGTGTAGCTGTCTTTGAAATATCACAAGGGTTTTGGTTAGTTTCTTTCTAAGCTGGTTCTGATAACTAGCAAATTTCCACAATCAGTGACAGAACTGGGCAGTACCTCTTTAAGACAATCAGATAAAAACAGATAGGTTTGGAGGGTAGGAGGATGTTGAAGTAATTGTTTGGTAAATGGAATGAGCTATAATTTAATATTTTAATTGAACTATAACATACAATTATGTTTAAATCTATGTGACAAAGTTAGTCAAGTTAATGTTTGCTTTTATTTCCTTTTTTAATTTTGTTTTAAGCTACCTTGTCATGCCATTTATGGGAACAGACTTGAGTAAGATAATGAAGCATGAAAAATTAACTGAAGATCGAATCCAGTTCCTGGTATATCAGATGTTGAAAGGCTTAAAGGTTTGCCAGTTCTACTATTATTTTGATTTCACAGTCTTTTTTCCTAGTAAACTGCTATGGAGAAATAGAAATACTTATAATTTAATAGAAGGATAAAATTTATCTCACCTTGTATAGTAAAAGAATGTATAATAAATATAAACCATTCTATTAGTTTATTATATAAAGTATATTTTTACAGCTAAAAAATCCTGCCTCTCTCAGTTTCTCGTCTTACATTAGATGCTCCAGTCCTATAATCATCATCATGAAGCTTCACTGGGTTTGCTTCAGTGTCTCTCTTTAGCTGGGAAGCCCACAGCTGAGCACAGCACTCCAGGTGTGTCTCACCAGAGCTGAGAAAAGGCGAAGGATCACCTCCTTCAAGTTGCTGGCAATCCTCTGCCTAATGGATGAGGCATTTGCTAGTCTTTGGTGCAAGGGCACAGGTCCTTTTCTGCCAGGCTGGTCAGTCTCCAGCCTTGTCTGGTGCATGGGGTTATTCCCTCCCAGGATTTTGTTGAAACTTTGTTGGATTCCTGTCAGCCCCTTTCCTCAGCCTGTGGAGGTCTCACTAAATGGTAGCACAATCATCTGGTGTGTGAACATTATTCTCAGTTCTGCATCATTTGCTGAGTTGCTGAGGGAACCCTCTGTCCCAACATCCAGGTCAGTAATGAAGATGTTAAACAGGATCGACTTCAGTACTAACCCCAAGGGGGCTCTGCTGGTGATGGGCCTCCAGCTAGACTTCCTACCACTGATCACAACCCTTTGATCCAGTCAGTTCAGTCAGCTTGGATCCAGGCAGTTCAGTCACTGTCCATTAACCTAACTCCTGCTTTCACTGTCTCTCAGGCTGTTATGAGAGAGTTTCAAAGCCTTACAAGAGTCAAGGTAAACAACACTGCCCTCCTGACATCCACTGAGCCAGTTGTCTTATTATAGAAGGCGAAGGGGCTATCAGGTGTGATTTTCTTCTGTAAATCCATGTTGACTATGCCAAACAGTTCTTTGTCCTTGTAATGTTTGAAAATGGTTTCCAGAATTACTTATTACATTCCCAGAGAGTGAGATGTGGCTGACTGGTCTTCCTTGGCCCCCTTCTTCCTTACCGTTTTGAAGACATGAACAATATTTGCTTTCTTGTCCTCATAAGGAACATCTCCTGATCACCATGACCTTTCACATACTAAGAGGCCTCACAATGACGTTGGCCAACTTCCCTTAGAATTCATGAGTGCATCCCATCAGCATGTTTGTTTAAATGTTAAATTTGTGTTTGTTAGATGTTCCCTATCTGGTCCTCCTCCACTGAGGGCTAAGCCTTCTTTGCTTCAGCAGTTTTTCAGCAGTTTCAGGGATCTATGATACGGCAAATATTACCAGTAAAGATGGATGAAAAGAAGGCATTGAGTACCTTGGCTTTTTCATGGCCCTGGTGCAGTTGCCTGTGTTTTCCCTAGTTTTGTTTTTGCTCCCAGTTTGCATGTAGAAGCCCTTCATGTTGACCTTTGTGTCTCTTACCAGGTTCAGGACCAAGAGGGCTTTGCTTTTCGAAATTCCATCTCTGCACACTTCGGCAGTGTTTCCACATTCCTGCAGGGTGACCTGACTCTGCTTCCACCTCATGTACATTTTTTTTATGTTTCAGTTTCCCTAGGAGTTCTTGCCTCCTGCCACCTTTGCTTGATCTTGACTTCTAGTATCTTTTTTATTGTGTGCTGATGTTTTACACTGTGAAATTAGAAAAGGATTCATAAAAGAATTGCATGATTTCATGCAGATTTGTCTAATTTTGAATGGTGTAGGAAAGCTTCATCTTGTAGCTCTTCCAGTAAGTCTTGGAAAGAGTAATAATTTCAAAGTATCATTTTCTTAAATAAAAAGTATAACCAAATGCCATCTCTAAGTTAGTTGTTGGGCTTGTTCATTATTTTCTTTTTCTTTTCAGTTAGTAAGCCTGACTGTTAATCATCCACTCTTTCTCAGAAATAATGTTTATATTCATCTCTCTTTTATCCCTTAGATATTTGACTTCTGTGGACTGCAGAGCTTACAGCTGTAGTAAAACAACATAATGGTGAATTTTACTGACTCTCACAAGAATGATTTGAAGTGTATTAGCTATCATATACTTTGTATGTTTTTCTTCCTCATCTTTTGCTAAATATTGTTTATTATTGCTACTCCTTTTTTCTTCCGTTTGACTTTTAAAAACTGGACTGTGTATGTTGAAGTTCATGGTCTTACTAAAAGAAGGTACTCTTTAAGCATCCTGTTTTTATCTATAATCTATATTAATGCGATGTGAAAATGATTCTTGGTCTGGGTTAATACTACAGTATTCTGGTCTGGGTTTTAAATTACTGTGTTTACCTTTTGGGTATACAAAAGGTATTGATCATAAAAATGCTTCTACTTCCGTACTACTTTTTTCTTTTGGTGACACAATTCCAAGAGAAAAACAACCTTGACCAAGATCTGCAGGCTTAATCCGGGCTCTCCTGCAGTGTTGACTGTTGAATTCCCTTGGCTGCTCTGGAGGCACGTGGTGTAAGGAGGCTGTGGAATGGCACTGCCTTAAATTGAATGTCATTCCTTGGTTGCTGCTGGCACTGTACAGTTTTGCTTTTACTGTCCTGTGCCTGCAACACACAGTGTATGAGCAGAATTTCCTCTGTGCTTGTACAGATAAATGAAGTCAGTGTAGGGATGTGCTCTTGCAGTGGAAATACAGACCTGATTTTGATACAGGAAAGTCTGGTATATCCATCAGGATGCAGATTCATCCAGATCTATTCTTACATTGCCAAACATGATTAAAAAATAATTAGTACAGCAGGACGTGGCATGCTGTACTCGGACAAGAACATCAGGAGCAACATAACCACTGTCATCTCTCAGCACTTAACAGATACAGCAGGGCAAGTAAATTGTTTTACTCCCATCACAAAACTTAAGAAATATACTTTTTTTGTTGAGCCCTGCATTATTGATTTCTCTTTGACCCTATCCTGGATTTTGTGTTCTTATTTTAGTAGATTTTTGTTCACATAGCCTTTTACATATGCTAAGTAATTATCCTTTGTATTCTACAGTTGTGCACTGAATTCCCATTTTACAAAAGCAGGAACTAAAGTCAGGTAAACTAAAGCTAGGTTTGGCGAAATTGGTTTTATTTACACTGGAGGGAATTCACCTCTGGACTTTGAATGTGGAGTTATGATTTCAGTTTTGTAATTAGTTCTCTAGTCACAAAGCCATGTCCTAATAAGTGTTCTCTCAAGGACTTTGTAAGTGGAGTGGTCTGTTTAAGTTGCAGGTAACTGTCTGGGAAGCAGGTTTCCAGGAGAGGCATGCTATTCACCAGCAATGAAAAACATCATTTGTGCTAACTTTACAGGCAAGCAATATATGAACTGTAAATAATTCGCTTAGGTTGAGTGTAGTGGAAAGGATGAATAATTAATTTAATTCCAGTGAAATGGCTTAGAAACATATTTTGGTCCTAGTGACATACATTATCTGACAGAGGCCAACAGAGCAGAACTTGTGGCCACAAAGGTTGACACTGAAGTCTGTTGGATCGGTAAATGGGGAAGACAAATGGAGCAACTGTGTGTGGTTGACATATGTAGGAAGAAAACAGAGCAGGAACTTAAAAGGATATATTGGGCAATTTTGTGGCAGGGTTTGTTTGTTAGTGAAGGCTGCAGGGGTGGCTTCTGTGAGAAGACACCAGGAACTGCCTCAATGTTGAACAAAGTTCCGGCTGGCTCCAAGGCAGACCCACTGCTGGCTAAAGCTGTGCCCATCAGCAACATTCATGGTACCTCTGTGGTAATAGGTTTAAGGAGGGGTAGAAAAATGCTGTGCAGCAGCTGTGAGAGGGGAGTGAGAAAATGTGAAACAACCCTGCAGGCATCAGGGTCAGTGAGGATAGAGGGGAAGAGGATGCTACAGGTGCTGGAGTAGAGATTCCCCAGCAGGTCATGAAGACCATGGTAACACAGGTTGCTCCTCTGCAGCTCATGGAGGACCATGACAGAGCAGATATCCACACAGCAGCCGTGGAGGAACCCATGCTGGGGCCCAGGGATGTGCCCTGAATGAAGCTGCAGCCCACAGAGAGCCTATGCTGGAGCAGGCCCCTGGGGGGCCCACACTGGAGTGGTCCTCTCCTGAAGGACTGCATCCTGTGTAAAGAACACAGACTGAAACGGTTCATGAAGAATTGTCTCTTGTGGGAGGGACATAAAAATAAAAGCAGCTCTCATTGCAGTTACATGGTAAGCAGCAACCAGTAGGGATGCTGACATAGTATTAAAAAATTTATATCTCTGATCTCTGTAACAGTATTAGATCTTCTGTAAGAAGTGGTTTGTCTGAATAGTTTCTTACCCAATGTTTTTGGGAGCACAACTGTACTTACCTCAAAATTACTAGCAGGAAGTGAGATATTATTCAGCTACTAGACTGTTTTGTTGTTTCTTATTACACTGCAAACTCTGGAGAACAGTCTTTACTGCATCTGTTCCATTAAATCTTGGATTCTTGTTGAGCCATTTTATCCAGAAATACACACCTAGCTGGAAATATTTTTAAGAAAGAGGAGTGGTCCAGTGTTTGAGGCACATTCTTGTAGCCCTGTCTGTGCTAGGAAATGTGTTAAGCTTAAGGCAGTGTTGCTAGCATGCAGAGAACAAAAGAAAATGAGTCAGTAATTTGTTTATTCTTTTACAGATATCAGTAAATTAGCTGTTTAAGAAAGGGTTTGCCAAGTTTTACATGAAAATCTTGTACTTTTTAAGGTCTCCTGTATCTGGGTTAAAGACAGCCCATCTGTGTTTACTTAGATGGCTTTTTTGGTGGGGCATGGGGAACAAACGTACACTTAGCTAGTGCTCAGTTGAGGCATTATAAGGGAGAAATGCTTGCGACACCTGGGAAGGAGTATGCCACTCTGTAGATCTTTGTGGTAAAACTCATTCAGCTTCTCAAGATTAGCCTCTCATTTGTATAATGTCTTTGTTTTTCACCTTTTGATGGACTCCATTCTGAGGGGTTTTTTTTGGTGTTATGTAACCTGCAATGTGCATTTGTCCTTTATAAAGTATATAAGAACTTTCTGTTATCCGTATTTATGTCTGGTCAAAGGCAAGAAGGCTGTTCATCATTTTAGTCATATTGCATTTTCTACTATAACAACTTGTTTACATGTGACAGTTAAATGCATGTAGGAAACACTCTGCATGACTGATGTATTGTGAAGGGATAAGGGAGATTTTTGCTAAGCCCCCCAGTTCGTTCCTTGCAGGCTTCATTTCTACATTATATCTGTAGGATGGTTCTGGATTGGTTGTATACAAAGTGCTCAACAGGCTTGATTTTAAAAAACACGTATAAATTGAAGTCAAGAGAAAGTTCATTCTGAGTTCACGAAGGTTTGTATCAGATCTCCAGCCTGTGCTCTGCAAGTCTGTACAGTTCTTTCTTGTCAGTTTTTATCATTTTATTGTCTTTTTTCTACAGAAAATGAAATATTCATTTCCTTTCTTTGGCAAGCCTTGTAATTTATCAGAATTCAATGTGATGTGACACCATTTAAAAACAATGACGTGCCTCTCCTTTGTCTATTTCCCAGTTGGGCTTTAGTCTGGCGTTAAATTTTACTTAAATGTGAGCTTGCATCTTGGAAGGACTTTCATAATTTCTTTTTTGTTGTCGTTTGACAGAAAAGCTGTCAAAAAAAGTATTGTTAAGGAGTACAGAAGGCAAGCTAAACAAAAATGTCTGTATATGTAGGTGGAAAGCGACTGGACTTTCAGTCTTGGGTCCGTGTTCTGCAGGAATGCCAGCTGGGCTCCTGTTTGTAAGGGTCTGGAGAGGTGGCTGTCAGTCCTCTCCCTGTGTTCATAGTGTTTGAGAAGGACAGATAGTTCTTGGGCCATATAAACACCTGTTCAAGCTTCTTTTGCCATACTTATGGTAAGATTTACCTACTCTAGTGCTCTCCTTTTCTCATCTGTATTTACTGTCTTTTGTTCACATTTATGCTGGATTTTTTCTGCTTCTCTGCTTTCTCTTCCCCCTCTGGCTCATTTCCTCTTCAGTTTTTCCTTCCCTGCCAACATGCGTTTCATTTTCATTTTGCATGTTGCCTAGAACACATTCTCCTGAGACTTTGTTAATTCCCTTTTGATTAGCTTTTTATTTTGTGTAGAGATGACATACACAGAAAAGAATTCTTAAAATTTAGATGATTGTTGGATGACTTCCTAGCATGATCCGAAGCTTGCATTCCAGGATTTATGCATGCTACCAAAAATTGTCTTTAGGATAATGCACAGAGCTCCTGTGCTCCAAGACACTTCACTTGTGTTAGCTGGGATCTTGAATCAAATATGGTTCAGGTGAAGTGGTAATAACATTGTGAAGGATATGTCTACTCTAGTCTGAATCGTTTTGCCATGTTAAGAATGAAAAATCTGTCAATAAATTGCTAATTTAATGAGTAGAACTAGTAAGAACAGGATCCCATTTCAAAAGGCTATTGAACAGAAATGGAAAATCTTCTGAATGAAGACTGGCGTAGTTCCAGTGTTGTACCTGCCAGGAGATAATGAAATGCAGTTAAAAAAATACTGCTATTGTTAAAGAAACATTGCAGCACAGCACCAGTATTTCAGCTTACAGAAAGGCTGCTGTGTGCATTACCATCAGGAATAACTGCTATTTCATGTAATCTTAGTAGTGTTACGTTGAGAGGAGCGTTTAGACAACGTAGGAGCTTTCCCCAAAGTCTTAGCATGATTTTGGTGCTGTTAATGCTCATAAAACCTTCAGTGGGGTGAGAATGCCAGCAAAGCCATACTCTTCCCCCCAAACAGGTGAGATTAACTAAAACTGTGAAGAGCGCAGACTTTTTAATTTTGTTTCTACATTCTGCATTCTTAGGTTCTAAATGACTGGAGCTGCCAGCTATTTCATTACTGTGTGCAATCTTACCAGCAAAAACAGGCTATAGAATATTTTAAGCATCTGTTCTGGAAAATCAAGAGGCTTCAGTTAGAAGACATTGCAATAATTTAGAATGCAAGTAGACATTGTGATATCCTTGATCAAGACAGCTATGACAGAGGACATCTTTTTTTTAATTTATTGGAAGTTTAGCTATTTACAGTTACATTTCTGGTTTGTTTTTCTTTTTTAAAACCCATATGGTCTCCATGTACAATTGACAGACTTCCTCCTCCTCCTATCCCAATTCATGCACATCCATGACAGATACAACATTTTGTAGTTTTCTGTTTGCCGTAGCGGTTTTACAGCCAACATTCTGTGAAGCAGCCGTGTGCCCTCAACATCTCGTGTCAGCCCCAGGAAATCCTGTGAAGGGCTTTGGCATTTCCTACAGGCCATGTTAAATCTTGCCCAGTCTGTAAGTAATCTGTAGCAGGAACTGGTCTACTGCAGATGCCAAGGCAGGCCTGGGCTCTGGCACAGCAGTCGGCAGTGTGACTGTGCGGCAGCAGGGCCCTACCATGGCCAGGGCCGGATTGGTAAAGTTGCAGGCACAGGGTTAAAGGAATTGTGGGCTTTTTCCCCCCTTCCTCTTTTCAGAACCTATGAGACCACATCTGGTGCAGACTGTCAGGTGTAAGAGAGGAAAAATTAACTGTCAGATTTTTTTCAGTCACTGCTTTAAAAACTTGGCGCCTTAAATGTAGATCTTGTGCTGCTAGGTTGTATGGGTTGTTTTAAGTTCAGATCTGAGTCTGAAATGCACATTGAATCTGTCTGAAGAAGCTGGTGTTTGTTCTGTAGCTTTGCTTTCTTTGTCGTAGTGTTTTTTGTCTGTTGGATTATGGGGACCCCTTTGCAAAGGGACTGTTGCATTTATGAGGTTAATTGCTGCTCTTGAGGGCTGCTGGGGAAAATGGTCATTGCTGGGGTTGGGGCTGATTTGCAGTTATCCTGCAAAGCTCCTTTCTTCTGTGCATTTCTGTGTTGTTATGCTGACTATTCCTGGTTGGTCTTCTCTGGCTCTGCCAGCTGGCTCCCAGTTACTCTATTGCCACTTGTCCCATTTTTCAGGGTGGAATAAAATGAAAATTCTTCACATGAAGCTGGAGGATTTACATCTTATTCATCTTTTCTCAAGTGTTTTTATATAAAAGCTTTTACTGTTGTCATGTTTCTTAGTGTCACTACTATGGTCTGTGGGGGTTTCAGATCGGTTCCCCACACCTGAAGGGGCTAGCACATCCCAGGCTGCTCTTGGAAGCCATGTCCTCAGTTCAGAACAACTTTCTGCATTTGGATCCTTGCAAGAGATGCCTATATCTGAACGAGTTACTAGAGGTTCCCTTTATTGCCTGTGATGAAAATAGTCTCTTCAAGGGCATCATTCAGCTGGTCAGGGAAACTGCATACCTCAGTGGGGAGCATTTAGTGACAGTCATGGGTTCAAACATCTGTATTTGATCAGGGGTCATCCCAAAAGAACTAGTCCTGGGTGTTCAATTTGTCAGCTTGGCTTTTGTGAGCCCTTAAATAGGTCACTGAATGGGTGATGAAAATATTCAAGTAAAGAGAATGTCTTTCAACTTGACCTTTCCATTTTCCATTGAGGAAATACTGAAGCATATAGCAAGAATGCTCAGATAAGACCTTGACTGGCCTTCATCCCAGTCTTAATGATCTCTTAAAAGTCAATGCTTCTGAAGCATATGAATCTAAACTATGATGGTGCACCAGAGAGATCTATTGCAGGAGAGTATTTCTGATATATAAAATAGCATGTTTTATTCTGATACATACATACAAACATATATATATATGCCAAAAATTAACTGGAAACAGCATTTCCTGTATGGGAAGACTTAGAAAAAACTGTATGATCTGTTGCAGTACTCAAACTGATTCAGTGGTTTCTCATTAGTAGGGGAGGGAAAGGACAAAATGCTAGTATAATTATCTGAACATTAAAACCATAGCTAAAGGGATCTTCTGTGCAATAAATAAACATTTTCCAATTTTAATTTACTTTAGCCCCATGAAAATGTATTTTCTCTCCTACCCCAGGCAACCTTTTAAAGTCAGGACCTTAATTAAAAAAATACTTTCTCTTTTTACAGTATATTCACTCATCAGGCATAATTCACAGGGTAAGTGGAAAAACATGAAAGATGTTTATATTTTGGTAACGTGAGTGATGTTTGTGTATAAGCATGCTTATAAATTTGCCTGAAATTCTATTTATAGGTTTTCTCAGTTTGTTGGTGCTTTTGATTTCTTCTTCAATGGGAACAATAGGTGGCATGGCTATGTCAGTGCAAGCTGGGCACTGATGTTGCACTGAATACAGCTTAGATTTGGGGTTCCTAAATTACTTTGTGAAGTTGAGTTGTAAGTCCCCATAAGAGCAAATAGTGTCTAAACTGAGACGGATAAGAGTTTTTTTCTGTATTTTTTAAGTGAAGATTAAACTTTTAAAAATGTTTAGGTTTTCTTTAAACATTATATTAGTGTTCAAAGTTTTGGGGGAATCATAGAAACTTTGGAAAAAATTGTCCAAAATTAGAGTACCTTGAGAACCTCAATTTTTTTCTGAGAGAAATTAAGCATTTGATTCTTTTTGAATCCTGTCTCTATATAAAGTCCACTTAAAATTCCTTCTGCACTGTGAAGAAGGACTTCTGAATGATGCCCTCGTGGTACCAAGCAGCTTATCTTCCCCCAAAACAGCATTAGAACAGTGGAAATTGTCCATTTTTAATAAAGTATCAGAACCACCATAGAAAGTGCACATTGTATAGTAGCTTTAAGCTGGACATGAAAACTGCACAAACTGACAAAATAATGTAAGATATTTTTATTTTGAAGTTTGCAACTGCTGGGATCATGGTCTCTACTTACCCTTGCTTAGTTTTTCCAAGGTCCCTCTTAATGACCCTTGAGCTTCTTGGTTTCATTATGGTTTTTTGCACCAAATTTTTGCACCAAGACCCCTCTGATCTTAAAACATCTTTGTATAAAACAGGTGGATCCCTGTTAAAAAATTCAGAGGGAAGATACTTTCAAAGATCTTGTGCTAAGGTGCATCAAACAAAGGTTTGAAAAAGCTGAAGGAAAATGTATTTCTAATTATGTGTATCTGAGTCACTGGTGCTGCAATATCATCTTAATCCTGGCCAGTACTCTTCCCTTTGCTAGACTTTATAACTGTGGAAGATCATTAGAAGTCCCTAAGGTGGCTTAAGAGACTTAAGGGAGTATTTTTTTCATGTTGCAGTTCTATAGACTTTTTTAGGAGATTGATTTTTCCACCGAAGAGAGCATAGGGTTTTATGTACAATCTTGTTTGATTCCTTCAGTACTCCTTCTAAGTCTGTTAGGGCAAGGAACCTTTATAATGCATATTTTAATATGCAACATGTACAGTCCAGAACTGTATATGTGAATTGTTAACCTTGGCGTGTTAGTATTAAATGCAACAAATTTATGTCCAAACTCCACTCTTAGAAAAATGAGTGAATTCCTTCACTTGCAGGTATTTTCCTGACTTCTACCAGAAAAAGAATTGATTTTTCTTGGGGGAAAATATACTGGAGAAAAGCCAAATATACGTTTGTGTCCTTGTTTGTGTTATTTGTTATGACATCATTTTACCTGTTGCTGTTTAAAATACTTACATAAAAACTATAAAATCAGAAAGAAAAAAGGAAAGAAAGTAAAAAAGAGTACTTTATTATCTTGCTGTAAAGTGAAAAAATAACGTTCATTTAAAATCTGGTTGCAGGATCTAAAGCCTGGAAACTTGGCAGTAAATGAAGACTGTGAATTGAAGGTAAGGTATGTTTATTTGAAAAAGCAGTCAGATGTGTTAGAAGACAGAAGGCAACAAGTGCAGCAGCTGTAGACATGCTGGCTGGTTTCAGTGCTGGGCCAGGCTTTTTGCTCTTGAATCACAATTGGCCTGTACATCCTCACAAAACAACAGGGAATTTGAATGGGGACTTTTGTGTCCTGATGTGTAAGGACACATCTGATCTTATGGCCAAGGTTTCCTCCCTAAAAGAGACATAAAGCTTTATGGGAGTGATCCGGTTATGTGAGAATTTCAGCTTTGAATAAATAGAAAAAGCCTAATTCTACGAGCTGGGAGGTACAGAAGATCGAAGGTTGTGAAGGACACCCTTAACTGAATAAAATTAAAGGTCATGCAAAACACTACAGAAGTGTTTTTTAGCATGCAACATACAAGCTCTATACTTGCATGTAGCCATTGTAATACAACTTTTTGGTCTTTGGAGGCTGACCTGAATTTTTCAGGGTCCTGTGATTTTAGAGTTTTCCTATCTAACACAAAAAGCTATTGACTTTACCTGGCTTGTAGGTGGCTGGGAAAATGGTGAGTGAATCCCAGGGTGATGGGAAAAGAAGAGAATCTAGAAAAAACAGTTGTATATGGTTGTCTTCCCCCACACTCCCAGCTGTACAACCATATTTTGAGATGCAGGCCAGGTCTCAGACATTCTTTCATAATACAGTCTCCTGATCTATATCTACTTATTTAATGCATTTTTTTTTCTATACACTCTCAAAGTCAGTTTATGCAGGCACAGGATCACGTTGCCAGGGATAGTCCATGCCATTGTCCCCCATGTCTGTGCACTCAGCAGCTTCCCTTGCATCAGCTCCAGTGATGATGCGGCTGTAAGCAAGTTGGAACAATTTCTTTAATGGGTAATTAATTAGTAGGCTATCAGTTTTATTTTCCGCAATGAGCTTTCTGGCTCCCTCATCTGATGCTCTCAACTCCTACATAGGTATCAGAAAAGTGACAGTGAAGGGTGCATGAGGGGAAATCACTGCCCTTTCTGTAGTCTTAAAGTTACAAGCTATTTTTGTTACAGTTACTGAAGCAAGTCAGGAAAATGAAGGTTGCTGCGTCAAAGGGGAGCTATCCTTGACGAGCTGAGAGGAATTGGCTCATTCTTTCATAATTCACAAATTATAAAAATGATTTTCAAACTTGCTCTGAAAATTGCTGTGGAACTTCCAGCTGAAAAGTTGAAGATTAGAGTGTGATAATAGTTTTATATGATGATAGTTGTTGAAATGGTACCATGTTGATATTAAGTACAAATGGGATATGCTTATTCCTGAGCGTAATGAACGTGTAAGTGAAAATAAATCATGAAGTTAAAACATAATACGCAAAAATTCTTGCTGTTGTTTTCTACTTTTACAAATCTACAAAACCATATTATATTTTAGCTGTTTCCAACTCTACATGTCACAAGCCTTGGTAGATAAAATGCCTAAAAACCAGTGACAGAATAGACCATACCACATCTGGCTTTGATCTGTTAACATAATTTTTTTTTCTTTTTCTTCCACCCTCCCTGCTGTCTTACTGGGAAAATATAATGTATGCTGAACATGTAGAATAAATTGGAAAGCCATATATAAATGTCCAATGGACACTAAAATGGGTGCTGGTTTTTTAGGTGTAATTTGATACAATGGGGATTCTGTGGTCAGGGAATTTTTTGCATTGAATGTGTCTAGTATCTTTTTAATTAATAAGTGTATAATTTATTTTTCTTTACTGCTCTTACAGCTTTTGATGATGCGATAGGAGTATGTAGCTTGAAAAAAAACTATTCCAACCTCTGTGCTACCTCTGTCTTGATTTTTAAAATGAGAACACGACACTTCAATGAGGAAAATATACAAAAATAAACCAATCTCCGTAGATTGCTCCAATTTTTTTTTCCTACAGTTGTAAAGAACTGTATGAACTAGATAACTAGCTGTCTGATCTGAATGTTCTTTGTGCTTCCACTACAGATCCTGGATTTTGGATTGGCAAGGCATACAGACAGTGAGATGACCGGCTATGTGGTTACAAGGTGGTACAGAGCCCCAGAGGTCATACTGAACTGGATGCATTATACTCAGACAGGTCAGTGTCTCTTCAGAAGTATCTTAACAGAGCTAAAACATTCACTGAATCAGGTGATACACAAACAAGACTTTGTTTCTGAAAGGAATGAGAATTGGAGGTGGAAATGACAATATAATTATGCAAAATTTCCTTGTAGATAAATTGCAGGTAATCATGTGGTGCTGAGTTTGGGGTTTTTTTATATATGTTTTCTGAGAGGAACAGAAGGTGCCAAGGTGATTAGAAAAAAATTATTCAAATTATACAGACATGACAGTCTGGTCTCTGTTCTTGTATTCCTGTAAAGGTGTGCTGATTTTAACTCGGGGGAGAATGGCAGATGAGGGAATTCAGATAACACTAAGACAATTATGGAAGTTTTTGAAAGCATTGAAAATTTACTTCCCTGGTATTGAGAAACTCATTCTGCATATTATAAGATTATCTCCAGTTTGCTCATTAGAAAGTCTGGTAGTTTTACCTGTGCTGTTCATCATACTTGGCAAGGCACACATTTATTTTATAACAGACTATAAAGGTAATTTTTATATTTCTTTAAAATATGTTTTAAATTAAACTTTGTGCACATTTAAATGGACAAGTTAACGTGTCCCTTGGTCTTTTTTCAGTTGACATCTGGTCTGTGGGCTGTATAATGGCTGAGATGATAACAGGGAGACCTCTGTTCAAGGGAAATGATCGTATCCTTCAGTGAATTTATGATACTGATATAAGAAAGTTATGAGAGGTTCTTATGTCATACACTAAGTCTGATAAAAAACTGATGACTATAAATTGAAATTAATAGTAAAATTGCTTGCACCTTTCTCATTAAATCGTTACGTCATATTTGTACCACTTTTGCACACCTTTATTAAAATTAGTATTACTGATTTTTTTCAGTAGAGGTGATCTTTGAATCACATCTCAAATCATCAAGTAAAAGGCTCTATGATAATAGAAAAGCCTTTTTTTTTTTTTAGAGCATGCAATACATGTGCGGATTGTTCAGATACTCTAATACTTTTGGAATGATTTTTGTCCAAAAATATAGAACAGGCATGATAATACTAGAAAATTTTGCAGATGATTCAATTATGTGTTCCCAAATTATAGGCTATTTTCTTTGCCTTTTTTAAGAAAAATTGGGAACTTTCATCTTTTATAAATCTTCTGTTCAGTCACTGAATTAAGATTTTTACATTATTCTCCGACATCAAGGAAATGCATTATTTTTGCAGGATGCTTAGTTCTCTAATGGTGAAAGAATTTGTTCCTTATTTCTGGTATTCAGATCTGGACCAACTCACAGAAATAATGAAAATAACAGGTACACCAACTCAAGATTTTGTTCAAAAATTGCACAGTCAAGATGTGAGTATTCTACTTTGGCAGTTGGTTTTACATTTCTTAATTTTACTTTAAGCCATGCTCAATTCTTAGGCTGGCTGAGATAAATATGTATTGACTACTGATAGGGGCCCTGATAGTCCCTCTCTACCTTGAAATGCTTGTGCACCCACAATAGCTACTGGAGATGGGGGACAAAATGACAGAAAATTATCAGAACATTATTTAAATATTTCAGGATTCTAGTGTGTACCATATAAACAGCTGAGCTGATACATTGCAACTTCTATTGTTAAGGTACTGAAAGCCTGAAGATATTCAGAAAACACAGTTGTTTGTAAATGTCACTTTCCTGTTCTTACATCGATGTCCTAGAATCCTGAAGCCCTTACTATAAAGAATGTAAATTTATTCATTAGACTAACTGTACAATTTAAATATTAAGGAATTAGTGTATAAGGTTCGTTTCTAAAGATTGCTGTAAACTCACTATGACATTTTTTCAAATAATTCATACATATTTATTTGAATAAGTATATTAAATATGGAGCACTAATAATTAAAGCTTTGCATTATTATTTCTAAATCATGGTTTTAGAGCTTGATTTTAAAAAAGATCCGTTCAGCAAGAAGGTGAATATCATCAGAAAAAATGCATTTGTACAATGTGCTGTCAAAACATTGTTGAGTTACCTATTAAGCATATAGTTAATGTTGTCACCTTACAAAGGTGGCAAAAATGTCATTTAATATCAATGTTTCTTTTAAGGCAAAAAACTATATCAAAAGCCTTCCAAAAGTCCAGAAGAAAGATTTTGCATCCATCTTGAAGTATGCAAATCCTTTGGGTAAGACCATTTGTGTGGATGTGTACAGCTTGTTCTTGTGTTTGCATTGGAGGCAGCTGCAGTATCAGTCATGTGACAGTGATGTGATGGTTCTTGTGCTATCCTGTCTCTTGCTCTCCATAATTCATAGTTTTGATTGTAGTGGCTGAACTTTGCCAAGTTTAAACCCTGCCAGGAATCAGTTGTTTCTTAGAAGCATCAAAAAAAATAAGTATTGTGTTTTAGGTTTCAATCTATGGCCTGCTTATTGGTTTTACTTGAGCAGTTTTCTCAAGAGAGCCCTGGCAGATTAACTATGTGGAATAAAATTTTCTCTGTTTTGTATTTGCAATACAATTCTGAAAGCTCAATCTGATCTGGAGTTGAAATCCAAGAAAATGGAAAGGTAACATTTTAGTAATGGAGTTAATACATCCTGAGAAACATCTGTGCATTCCTGAGAAGCACTGGCTTGGATTCCATAGATATAAACACCCTGAAGAGCATACCAAGTGTGCATAACTGTGACATGACCTGAGGCAGCCAGAGCTCTGAAATTACTCTCCCTAACCATTATCAATTCCCCAATGACCTAAACACTCACAAATCCAGTTTCATTAGAATATTAATTAGGATAATTGAATTTTCTCAATTTAAGAAGTTAAAATTTTAGGTCCAGATACAGTAGAAATGAATCTCATCAATAAATATCCCTTACACTTACTGCATGGTTAGGTCAGTGACCTTGTCAGCTATAGCAAGCTACACACTTCCATTTAGTTTTTAGGATGTCCCTCCTTATCATTTTTGTCACCATCTGGCTACTTCTGGTCTGGGATAGGAGTTTAAAGAGAATATACAACATGGCAAGCAGGAGTTGAAACATCCTATCCCACACTTCTGCCTCTACTTCCTTTCAGCTGCTCCAAACCCAAGAACATCCTTTCAGGATAGAAAACTGAAAAATAAATAAATCATTCATCATACCTGCTTACATTAGTCCATTTTGACAGGACTGGACCTGATCCAAAATCCACAGGAGGGGAACACTCAAAATTTTAATGGATTGTTTTGGCTAAGGTCAAAACCACGTAGCAGATAAAGTCAGCTCAGATTCTGACCATGGACAACTGACTTGTCTTAGTGAACTTCAGAGTGTACTTGGTTTGGATTTGGTGACACAGAGTGCAGTTCTCTTTAGCTGTTTACCTATTCATTCAGCTGCTCCCAGGGTGTGGGACCTTAGAACCACAATGAGTGGCAGTGGTTAAAGACACCTGGAAAAGGAGCCAGAAGGTGAGAAGTCATTAGCTGAGATGTTTTCTGTGTTGCATACAGAAGCAAGGGAGCACCTCTGCATTGCACCAGGCTTTGTACACATCCCAGCTTGCTCACAACACTGTCATGCAAAGGGGCCCCACTGGCTATAAATGGACACCCAATGATTCTGCCTTATAACTCCCTGTATTTATTTGAAATATCTCCAGGGCAATATTACTGTGTACAAGTGGAATCAGGTGCATTATTTGAATACACTGTTGGTTTTCTGTGCAACAGCTGTAAACCTTTTGGAGAAGATGCTGGTGCTGGATGCAGAGAAGCGAGTCACAGCAGCTGAGGCTTTGATGCATCCTTACTTTGAACCAATCCACGATCCTGAGGAAGAAATTGAAGCTGACAAATACGACGACACGTTTGATAACATGGATCTTCCACTAGATGAGTGGAAGCGTGAGTTTAGTTTTGTGATATTTTCAAAAATAACCAGATTGAAAGGCCATGCAGAAACAAAAGTGTTCCCCCTTTAGAAATTAACTTCTCTGCTTTTGATCAAACAGAGTAAATAGAAGCATTAAGCAAAAGAAAAGCTACTGATAAGCCAGTGTTCCTCTTGATGCCAAAAGGATTTTTTTGCTATTTCTTTTTGTACCTTTTACACAGTTCTGTGTATCCACAAGTATTAGCATGCATACTTGTACTTCTTGAAGTCTGATAATTCAGCATAGTTCCAAGGTTTTGTAGAGTTAGGAGACCAAACATCCTACTATCTTGAGGAGCTATGGCTCCTGCAGTAGAATGTGTTCTGTAAACTAGAAATTAGATCATCTAAGCCCCTTATTGGGCCACTTGGGTAGATATGCTAATGTATTAGGTCTATAAAATGTGTATCGGTCGATGGTGGGGGAGGCATGCATGCACGGTGGGCACCACAATGCCTTTCACCTCGGCGAAGTGGTGCATCAGATGGGATTCCTATTAAATACTGAGGTAATTAACCCCAACCCTTCTCCCGTGTCTGGTTTTTCATTCCCAAGACCAGAAAAAGGCATCACTGTTATCAAGTCGTTGTGTAAGGATCTCCAAAGGTTTCTTCTTGCTTCCTAATAGAGGCTGTCCTCCATTTCCTTAATGTTTCTGTCCTCCTATCTTCTGCAACATAGGAAAGAAACCATTTCTGTAACTTGCCTTCCAGTGGATAGGGCAAGCAAACAGATTGACTGTTACCTCTATAGAACTGCAGTGGTTGCTGGCCTTAAAGTTAGGTTCTCTGAGGGAGAAAAACCATGTCTGTGTCATTGGAAATTTAAGTCTAATCTTGTTTTCATTTAAGGTTTGTATTTTTGCTTTTAAGTGAGGACCTGACTTGTAAATCTAATGTGCTCAGTGGCTCTTGCTGAGGATATTGCCCAGTGTACTCCAAAGTCAGTGCTCACATCCCTTTGAAAGCACCTATACCATTTCAGTGTTGGGCTACTTTTTCAAATCTGAAACTGTGAAAAAATCATCCTTGTTTCCCTTACTTTTTGTATTCTTCCTCTCTTCTTGCCTGAAGAGGTCTCTCTCTTCCTGAGCTAGATCAGAACCCAACCGTGCTGAAGTTTTACCTTGTTCATTCATGTTTGTCTTTTCTGATTAGACCATAGCAATGTTTATTCTATTGTTTTGCAGGCATTACATATAAAGAGATACTGAACTTCAAGCCACCACAGACATCAGACTCAAAGGAGACAGCAGTGTAATTGTATTTTCAGAACTCTGAGGAAGGCAGAAAAGTTGTAAATGTTTCTGACATTTCAGGTGTATAAAACTTTTAGAAATAAACTCTATGTAATCTGTTTCATCTGCACTGTAAGAAAGAGCAATGTCCTTTACTCTGCGTGTGGAAGATTGTGCCTTTGGGAGTAGCATTTCAAAAATCCAGAAATTTATTTCTGCCTACAGCTTCTTCCTTCTGCACAAAAGGACTCAGACTGCAATAACCTGGTGCCATCCTCAAAAGATGAGGACTAATTCTTCAACTCAGAGATCAGAAGAGTACAAGTTACCACTCCAAGCAAACTGAGAACACAGTATGCCAGATGTGTTGTGACTGCACCCCAAGGGCATGGAACCCTCTTGAATGCAAAAAGTATTCATGTGGCTTCCTCTGGAATATTTAACTTTGCTGAGATGCCTGGGAAGGCTAATCATCTTCGTTTACCTCAGGTCCTGCAGTGGGTAGCAGAGACACCGCCCAAATCAATGCCTGCGTCCCCTTTCGTGTGTGAGTGGAAGAGAACCTCAGAAGTGTCCATATCCTGGATTTTTTTCAAAGTAACCAGCATGACAAGACAAGATTTCATAAATTCGCTAGGTGAACAGTCACTGGATATACAATCACTGTGTAATATTTTTGTCTAAATACAATGCGTTTTCTTTGTATGGTAGACTAGGGATCAAGGATTTCCAGGGAGAAATTCTTCAGATTTTCTAAAATTTTGTAAGCTCTCTACCATCTTAGTATTGAAATGATCTCAGACAATGTACTGGTTATAGAATCAGCAGTGCTGATATTAGAAATAAAGCTGCATGTGGGTCACTTAACAGAAAATGAAATGAGGACCAAAATGATACACTGCAGCTCTTCGTCGGGAATATCTGCGGCAAGGCTGTTTTTTCACAGTGTACAAAGCTGTTATCAGGTGAAGAATAATAATTTTTCTTTTTTTTTACCCTTTTGAATTCATCTTAATTGGGGAAAACCTTCACACCTTCTGCTGACGGGTACCGTAGAAGAATGAGTCAGCTTCCTGATGCGCTAGATTGGTTAGATGCTTCCTGAGTTCTTACTGTCCTGTTACTGTATTTTCCTAGGTGCTTTGTTCGTAAGGGTCGCTGAGAGGTAGGAAAAAGAATTGGCAAACCTTTGTGAGGAATTTCTCTGTGAAATTATTTGTCTTTCTTGAAAGTAGCGTCTTTACAATTGACTGGATGTGAGTTATTCCCAATGTAATACACTGTGGTGTGTTACTGCTGAGTGAAATGAATGTGAAAAAAGACATTTGTTCTTAGCAGGTAGTAACTGGAAAAAAAGAAGAAATTACTTGGGAGTTTTTTTACTCTAATATCCAATATAAACCATAAGTTTAATAAAGGCACAGTTATTCTGTTTCTTTCAATGAATATTTGAATTACACACCTGTAAATATTAGCATTTGTTTAAAAATTGTTTGTGATGAGCATCGATTAGCTTAGGTGGACACCTAGAGAGACTAAATAGTAACAGAAACCTTGAATTCATGACAAGTCATTAAAATAGAGTTTCAGGAATGCGTGAAAAAATGGCAGAGAATATAAGTTGAATCAAAATGTTTTTCTAAACTACAGGTTCCTCATTTTGCACTGTGGACTTTCTGCTTGGTCTACACTTCTATGTTAAGTAGAAACTTGTACAGAATAGATGGTTTCTCTTAGGATCATGCTGTATGGTCCTCTTAAAAGTCATGGGAGAATATGTGCCTGTTGGAATTAGTGGTGTTGATAGAGCCAGTCAATGGGAAATTAAAAATGTCGAACACTTACTTGAAAATGCTGCCTCTATATTTTAAATGGATTTCAACATCCTAAATTCTAGCAAATACCTAAAGTCTGGAGATAATCCAGATGGCTCAAATGTTACTCTGACTTGGAGGGAGCATTTTTTTTAATTGAAGAACTGCTTTGCGTTTCCTTCCTAAAGGCCAACACTTGAGTGGGCATTTCCGTAAAGTCAAGCCCTAAAATCCTCCATTGGCTGAGGTGAACTTTTCCCTCTCTTAATTTTAACTTAGCATTGGAGAAGCAGCCAGCACACATTAGAAAGACATAAGAAGGTAATGTTAGTTTTTCTTGGTAGTGGAGAAATACAGAACTCTTAAAGTAACTGAAAACCTTGATGTCAGCAAAGACAGAAGTACTGCTGTGCCGTCAGCAAACAGCAAAGGCAAAATGAAGTTGGTCAAGAAGTTTTTGTGAAGAGATTAAATTCTGCAGAAATGGCTCCAAATGGCAGTAGAGATCATTAAAAGAACTGTGAGGTGAAAGCAGAAATACTTTGCAGCAGAAGCAGCTGTTATTCCAGAGGGAGAGACAACAGTTCCTAAGTTTTTATTTGCTGTTCCTACTGGTGCTAAGCAACTCAGGAATAAGAACCCAATTTCTGTTTGCCTTAAAAGAGAAGTGTAAATACATTCTGCATGTAACTGTGTTGTGACAAATAAAGGTTGCGAGTTTTTTTTTTACACAATGATGGTCTTATATTCCCCATATGTATTCGCAAATCTATAATCAGTACTGAAAATACTATTTTTGGTAAAGGGAACTGTATGAAACTACTTTAGTAGGTACATTTCCTGTAATATTAGTTGCTGATGTGGTTTCTTTTGGAAGTTCGTCAGAGCACAGATGCTAATCTTTCTCCCATTTTCTGAACGTGGAGTTGCCACAGAGCTGATCTGACTGTACTACTGCCACCAAACTATTTCTTAACAGCTTCTTGGATTTTACCAGACATCTCTGCTTTGTTCTGAAGGACAGGATTTTGGTCCTTAAATGCAGTTGCATTTCTCAGCCTGGTTTTAAAAGCCAAAGTGAGATTGATGGTCATCAAGCATATACATCTTGAGTTGGACAGGGAAGTTTGAGTTAACAGTGTTCCAGTAGGATATATGGGGCTCACATGCTCCCTGACTGTTTTAGAGCAAGATTGTCCCCTTAAGTATTAGTCTTTGTTACACTGAAGACTCATCAAATGTCGAATTTTGGTAATGTGTTATTGTGGACCAGATGTGGTTCACAACTTCCTTTCTTGATTATATTCTTTTTTTTTTAATAGGATATCATTGAGGTGCGTGCTAATGTGTCCTGCAAAATGTGCTCAGAAGATGCACTTTGTTCTTGATTTGGAATTACTGGGCATATGAGCTGGGTGGGATTCTTTCAGTTTCCTTCTTTCTGATCTGCTGGTACAAATACCAGATGCTTCTAGTCTGTTTCAGCTAAGGTTGTCAGAGAATGAAGCATCTATTAGATGATATCTTTCACTGAATCTTGGTATAAAATAGCTATGTGTTTTGATGGTCCCTGCAGCTACCACAGAAAAGAATAGGGGCTCAAAACACTTGCTGTCTCTGCTGATTAATTCTCCATCTCCTGCATACACTGGGGACAACTGGTTGTGTAAGTCAAACAATACCAGAACAGTTTCATGCACAGCAGCACTTAAAATCTCCTCCCAAGTCTTCATAAGAATTCAGAAACCTGAGTTGGAGAAAGATCAAGGGAGGAGGACTTCCATCATACAGACACTTTGAAACTTCATGGACTACCACTTAATGAGCAGCTCTTGTGCACAGATTATTTGCAGCCTGTGGAATAGTAACATCTGAAAACTGCATTTTCACCTAGCAACCACCTGCAGCTCTGAGGCACAGGACTGACTTTGTAGCTACCAGGAACAGCATCCCACAAGGAGGTGAGCGGGGACAAGGAAAGTGTTTTAATATTTCATCATTTTTGTCTGCAGTTATTTTGCTCTGTAATGGAAGCGCCTTTATGCTTAACCTCGTTACTTTTCCAAGCAGGAGATTTCTAGTTCATGGTCTGCTTCATCAGTAAGCAATAAGATGCATTTCCCAGCAAAGTTAGAGTGATCCAGGCATGCAGCTCTTCCACCTTTCATTGAAGCATTTTGAATATGCTGTTATCTCTGAGAATCGAAAGAGATTGCCAGTGAAACAAATGAATGAAATGCAAGGAAAGAAATTGCTCAGGTTCTGTTTAAGAATTCTCTCTGTTTTGCCACACAGTGTCCTGGGAGCACACGCTCCTAGGGAGCAGGTAAAGTCTCATACTGTGTTTGCATGGTACCAGCAGCCGTGAGGCTCTTGCCAGAGTGACACTTGTAATACCAACACAAGGCTGCCACTTGTTATCCAATTCAGTCTGATACTAATGGGAAATTCGTTCTTACTATAACATTATTATATCACAGCTGATAACAGTAAAATCGTACTGCTCGGAAAACCATGGGCATTTAGTACACGGGTGCCTGGGCCACAGCAACTTTTTTTTTAGGCATTTTTAAAGCCTCATTTATACATGATAGTACCTGCTACCAAGTAGTACTGCTTTGGCATGTGCCCAGACATTTTGTCATTCCTATGTAACTCCTTACATTATTTGGTTTGAGTCAAGTTTGACTTTTTCATAAAAATAGTAGTGCACTATTGTAAGGAGAAAAAAATGCAGCCAGGAAATGTAATCAGAAAAATGTTCACTCAGGTTTTCTCTAAAGCAATAGATCCAGCAAAGTGCTGCAGGCGTGGTTCATTTACTAGCACTGACATGGCCACAGAGCCAGCAGTGCCTGGAAAATTGTGGTCAACCAAACTGATGGGTGCATATGGCTGTCATCTCTTGTCTGTTGTTCCCCAGCCATAAAAGAGTAACAATGCAGCCTTTGTGAAGTAGTTGTTTGGGAAAGCCTGATGGTGAGCTCTGCTGTAAGGGTTATGAGAGCATCTGCAGGAGCTCACAAAGCTTGGGCTACTGGGAGTGGGGGCCAGCTCAGAGCCAGTGTAGCCAAGGGTGGCCCCTTCCCCATAGTGACCCTTGGGGGAGGCTCCCAGGCTCTGTGGGGCCAAACCCTGATGGGGGGAGCTGCCCTTGCCTTGGCCCTACCTGAGCTGCAGCTCCTCACCCTCCCACAGCCATGTTCCCTGGCCATGGGTCCTACCAAGCCCCCTTCACTCTCAGGCTGATGTCCCAGTCTGGCCTGTCCCCATCCCCAGGGTGGTGCCCCACACCCAGGGCTGAGGCTGGCCCCAGTTGCCCCCTGCCATCTGTCCTGACCTAGATATGGTGGTTTACATTAAGTTAGGCTCAAGTTGAAAAGATTTGTTGGCAGTGCTCCATAATCAATGGAATGAATACATATTTCTGTGCCATTGGCAAAGCTACTGTAAGTTGCTGTGAGTCTCCATTTGGACTGAGTGTCATGACAACATCATTAATGAAGTTTTTCATACATGATGCATTTGTGCAAAAGGTAGTGGTTAGATAGGAAAGAAAGTTACTGCAAGAGAGCACAGATTTCCTTTAAAGAAAGAAAAGACAATGCAGGAAGATTTTTTTGAAGGCATTACTAATATTGTAAATTAACAATCAGACTCGTCAGAGAAGTAAAACCACAGCAGTGAGAATATTGTGAATGCTGAGATTGAGTCCTGCCTGCTGGCAGAGTGGGAGGGCTAAGTCAGCAGACATACATATAAACTCCAGGTCTCATGTCACCTTACAGACTTTAAACATGACTCCCCATATGGCTTTCAAGCACTCTGGTAATGTTTTATATTCAGGTTACTGAATTGTCAGAACAGATGTGAAGCTATGGCCATACAAAAATGGAGACTCAGACGAGTGTGATTCTCTTACAGCTCACTATAACTATAATTACTTTATCTACTCAGTATTGCAATTGCAAGTCTTTAAAACAGAACATTAACTACATTTCCTTAGGTTTCTCAGTGGGTTTTATGGCCTTTTATGCTTTATGGCTGGATTAGTGGTTTTGATCACCTGATTTGATATGATTAATTTTATGAACTTGCTGCATATCTTCCAGCTTTTGAATTGCTTTCCATACCTAGTGTTTGATATCATTAGAGTAATTTGAGACATACATTATTTATGTACCGGGAAAATTCCCTGTATGCTGTAACCTCAGATCTTAGCAGTGGGGCAAGCATGACTTCCCATGAGAAAACACTCAGGAAAGGCTGAAGAGCTGAGCCGAGCAAGCAGAGAGCATCACTGTGTCCCACACACTGACTTGTCTTAATGTACCCAATTCATACCAGTGGATGCCTGAGAGCTCCCTTAGGGTTAATAAAATCTTCTCTAATATAGTCATGTGACATCATCAGCTGGTTCATGCATCCTTTGTGACCAACTAGGAGTTTTAAAAAAGACTCTCTCTTCTTGTCCAGAAATGTTAGGCCCTAGTAAACATAGGCATAACTGTAGGGCTGGTTGTAAAGGGCCTCTACCACAAATGGTCCTTTTCTCTTGGAAAGGAGAAGAGTGAAAACTTGGAAGTAGGCAGAATTTGAAGCACTAGTTCCCCTCATTTTTCTGTGTTAGTTTTATCTGCTCAAGCAGTGTTCTGACCAAGAAAATCAAATACTGCTAATCCTCAAAGAAAGAAGCAGCCAAGTGAATGTCCTCACATGTGTGGTCATGGACCCAAGCTGGCCTCTTCCACTGGAGTGTTGGGACAGAATGGCTGTGTAAGGACTTCAGTAAGCACAGAGACAGAAGTTATTTGTTCCCTTTAAGGACTGGCATATGCATCTGCAGCATCCCTTGCTGAAGCCATGATATTGGGATGAGGTTGCTTTATTGAGCCAACCCTATGGCAGGTAAAGTACCTCCCATTCTGAATGCTTTTTCAATATCAAACATTTTATAGAATGTCCTGAAAGATACCAAACATTTTATAGAATGTCCTGAAAGATAATTCACCAAAAAGAGTGAAAGAGTAGCCTGTTTATATTGGCCACCGCTGTCGGTCTTGCTCACATAAAGGTCTGCCATGAGACAGTGATATCAATAAGATGTATTCTAACACTCGGCATAAGCAAAACAGGCAGAATCTTGGCTTCTGAGGTATAGTCATGGATTTTGGAAACTGTCTCTGCCTTCACTGGGTGCAAAATCTGTCAGTAACTCCAGTACCTCTGTTTCATTTTGCTAGAATACCAGGGAGAAAAATGCTACTCAGTATGAAGACAAACACATAGCATTTCCTCTGGATGTTTCTAAAAGTAGTTTTCTCTCTCACCGAACAATTCAAAGGTGTCCTGTCCTAATAGATTTAACATTAGTAATTCTGTAGTAGAGATGTAGATGTAGCAAGGCTTATGGGGAGTGGCAATAGCTTTTATCACTTTTATCAGACAGATATAAGAGCAGAGGAAAAAAGCTAAGGAAGCTGTCAGGCAAACATGCTCCTTTTATGGTGTGAAACTAGAGCTGCAATCACAAATCCTTTTTCTCTGGGTGCTTCAGAGTCTAATTTCAAAATACCTTCCCCTGTAAACTATTTGCTCCTCTATGGTTTTCCTAATGAAAGGAGCCTCCTGTGGAGACAGTTATCAATCTTTGATCACTGCAACCAGCATGAAACCCTTAATGCTATTTAGAGAATGAAAATGGATCCTAAGACCAAAAAAACCACCAGCCTCTCCTGTCTAACCTTAAATGTAAATATTTCTCTGTTTGTACCTCCCTGAGCTTCATATACTAATTAGAAGTAAACCATAGCTTTAGAGATCATTTAGGTACTGTTTGATTTTGAGCTATTTCTAAATGATTGCTCTACATTTTTTCTTATTTACTCAGCTCTTCTTGTTGTGTAGCTATTTAGAATGGATTCACCCATTTCATTTCCCAGTAACTCCACTGGAAGAAAATGGTTGCCCTGGAATGCAGGTAAAGGGCTGTGAAGACCAAGTGACATAACATTTCACAGGCCGGCCCCGCAGTCTGCACCCAGATTAGCACATGGGCGCTGAAGTCTCGGAACCTCTAATCCTGGCCTGTTGGCTCAGGGGCTCTGCCCAGGTACTGAAATCCAAATCGAGTTTAATCATTAGGGTAGAGACTCCTTTATCAGTGAATTTCTCTTCGAGATAGGGTAATAGAAACCAAACGTCTTTGATGTCAACAGAGGCAATGTGTGCAACACAAGCCACCACAGAGAAAGGGAAAGAGCCTGCCATCTGCCCCAAGGCTCAGAAGAAGACCTTTTTTCTTCCCCATCTTTTTGTATAGCATATTGCATCTATGCTTTCTGTTTAAAGACTGATTTGTGGTTGTTTGATTTTTGTTTTGAGGTTTTTTTTAATTGAATCCTCCCCTTTTGCAGAGGATTTAAAGTCTTTCATGAATAGCGATGGAGCTGTCCCACAAAACAGAAGGGAGGGGATGAAGTGGTTGATTCTGTAGCTCTCAGGCCTGCTGTGGGAAAGGTTGTGGCAATATGAATCTTCTTTGTAGGAATAATTGCTGAGGTTTTGCAGATTTTGCAGGCCCAGCATTGGTATTACAGGAAGGCACTATGCATTCACCCTTAAAGTGCATATAAAAAGATTTGATAAGTATACAAGATGCAGAATCTACTTACTTTTACAAAACTGTTCTAGGTGTGTTCTTAGAGAAAAAGACTTACACACTGTTTACAGAGATACCATCCCTGTATGATGACAGAGAAAATCATAAAGATTCAAATCAAAAAGTAGTGTCTGTGAAGCCATTATCACATTTGAAGTCTAGACCTGACCATGATGATCCATCTAACGCCTGGTATGGACCTGCCAGTTGTCTGCCACAGTGCTGCACTCCTGCTGTCTCTCCAATTCTTCACTCCTCACACAGAAGTGTGATTTGGCTAAGAATTTGCAGTCAAAACAGGTTACACAAAAGGCCAATTGCTTCATTCATTGAACCTTGAAAAATATTTTGAGTTCCTTGATATATGAGGAATACTAAAGAAAAGTAGATTAGTGGCAGCTGCAATAGCAATTATGTCTTTTGTCAGGATAGGAAGGTGCCTTAAAGGCTCCAAATGGCTCTCTTTTGTGGTCATTCTTGTCCAAAAGGTGTGTGTAAGGTAATACCTAAAATAGGGAGAGTGAAAAATAATAAAATAGTCACACTGTCAGTGAGTACTCCTTAGCCTTTGAGCACATAATTCATGATGCAGAACAGAAAAGAACTATTCCCATCAAATATTTGTATAGCTGTTAGGTAAAAATTATATACCATACCCTATGAATGAGTTTGTGAAGCAGTTACTCTTGCAACTTGTAATTGCCACAGTTAAAAATACACTTTCTCAGAATCCCAAGAAGTTTCTGAATATTGTCTATGTACACATTCGAGTTCAGGACAAAACTATTTGTTTTGAATAGAGTTTAGTATGCATCTCTGTACTAGAATGAAAAAGTTGGCAAATGTTTTTAGTTAGAAAAATAATCTCTTTCCAAAACTACACTAACATAGAACCCTAAAGCTAAGATTTATCAAGAAAATATATTTTCTTTTTGAAATTTAAAAATTCCATTCTACAGCCCTAAAAACAATATAAGTCATGGTTTGGAGAGAAACTTGCAATAAAAAAGAGCTGCCAGGATTCTAATGATGAGAATCTCAAATTCATGTCCAGGCTGTAACTTTGACTATTTCTTGGCAAGTCTTTGGTTTCACCAAAAACATTTGCAACAGGAACATTTACTTTGATTAATTACATTTAAATTCATATTCAGTGTCTGGAATGAGACTACATTTTACCATCGACGTGTGCCAGAGTAGGTTTACACTGGATATGAGGAAATATTTCTTCATGGAAAGGGTTATCAAGCCTCGGAACAGGCTGCCCAGGGAAGTGGTTGAGTCACAATCCCTGGGAGTATTCAAAAGACATTTAGGGATGTGGTGTAGTGGTACTTGGCAGTGTTAGGTTTATGGCTGGATTTGGTGGTCTTAAAGGTCTTTTCCAACCTAAATGATTTTATGAATCTATGACATTATTCAAGAAAAACATTATGCAAATGCCAGAGGGAATCTTGCTTACAGAAGATTTGGCCATAATATCTAATTCAGCTATTTGAAGCATATTTATGTATTTGTGAAACGTTACAGAAATTATTTACATTTTGCTTATTCAACAAAATATTTAGGCTGAAGCCCACCTTTTAAACAGTGGCTTCGGGTCTGCTGCTTCCCATGGCGTTAAAGTGAAGCAAGCCTGGCCTGCAGTGTTGTGAAAACGTCAGACGCCAAGAGCATGTCCTGCGGGTGGCTGGGATACACAGAAGTTAAATGCGTAATGCTGCCAACAGACTTAAAAGGGATGGGTTCCAGGCGTGCTGGAGTCAGCAGAGCACTCTCCCGGGGTTTTACTTGCTTAACTGATAGAGCTATCTCTAGTGACAGCTAGAAGCCAGACACAATTTTCAAGACTTAATGTGTTTCTGTCTTATCTTGATGATCAGTAGTTTACTACAGACCACAGACAAAGAAAGAATCGGGGACGGGGAATAGACAAGGTGACCGTGTTTACTTTCTCAATGGACTACAAATAGTTGGTATGTACTGTTTACTTGTAGCCCAAACAGCTGTTGCCCTGTCTCCCTATGAAACAGTTCGAGTCTCCTTGTATTCCCTTCTGTTCACAAGAGGTTTAGAAACAATTCAGTGAGCTCTATGTTTAACTTCACGTTTTGTTTCATTTGGAGCTGTTTGTGACAGACAATACATGACAGGGGACTCAGCTAGGATAGAAATTTGATAGAGAGAAAACCACCATCAGCCCAGTCGCCAAAAGACTGCAAAAACTGCTTAAGTCTAAAAGAAAAGAGGAGCTTTTCTGTAGAGGAGAAATTGTGCCTGAAATACATGATACTCCATTTGTCAAATAGTCTTTCTTTCACAAAATTAAATCAGAGCAAAACTAAATTGAAATCCAGTAAAACCAACTCAAGACTAAAAAGAAAGATAGGCAGTATTAGCCAAAGCAGCAAACCAATACCAACCAAGGAATAAAAATACCGTAAAACATTTAAATTTTTACCTGGGGGAGAACAGAGAACGTGGCTATTACTACTGACTGTGGAAGATGCTCATCTGGTACATGATCAATAGCATAAAACCCAAAATTCAGATAGACTGTACTTTGTTCCCACCTGAAAGCCATTATTTGGAATTTGCTTACCCCCCAGAGCAAAATCAACAGCACTATTGATCCTGTCACAGTTTTTATGGCTGAAAACCAAAATTCCCCTTTCTTAATGACAACCATGCCAGAGCATCTTTCCTCCCTTAAGCCACCTTCCAAGCAAGCAGCTTCACACAGCATTTAACCAATGTGGTGTTCATCATAAGGCCCTGACATGCAGCACATAGGCCATGGCCTAAATGCAATTTTGTGAGTGTGCCACTAGTAAGTCAGTACTGGATTTCAGTTCTTCCTCTAAAATCACTTTACACTAGTTGTCCTGCTCTGCAGTGACAAAAATATTGCTGGGCAGGACCTCAAAAAGCTGAATGGGTCAATGAACATTGCAATGTCAAAGCTCAGATTTGTATGCCTGTGTTAGCTGCTAGCTGGTTAGCAAGTCACCTCATCTTCCTGTGTCCCTTTTTTGGCCCTGACTGACTTGGCCTACTTAGAAAATGCCACTTACTCAGTTTTTGTACAGTATTCAGCACCCTTGTGCTTTGAGTGATACTCTTGGAATCCATGTGGGTATTTACATGCCCCCTCTGCACTCTTGTAGCATCTGAACACTTCATATTTGAACAGGTTTAACTCCAGCATCTCCCCAGCATTGTTAACTGGGACAATCTATGTGTGCAGGAATACAGTACAGCAGGGTTAAAGCTTCCAGAAGAAATGTGGCAGAGTCAGAAACTAAGTTTGGGTCACCCAAAGCATCGAATTTCTCTTTCATTATTAAAACAAACTTTCCTCTCAGTTAATCGACTGATAGTAAAAAGGGCAGTGCTGAGCATGCCAAAGCAGTGAGTCTATAACAATTTCCATTACAGATTTATAAGGAAATACAGTATTTCTGTCCTTTAAAAATTGAAGCAATGCTAAAGTCGTTGTTGCAAATTAATGAGGCCTTTTCAAAGACATTCAAAGGCATCCATGACTCTACGTCTGCTGTTTTGCAGATACCATATGTGGCCTAATTATTTTTTTAATAAAGCAAAGGAAATGTTATGAAGTAAATCCTGCCCTGCAGAGTAAAGATGTTAGTCCAGCAAAGCTTTCATCAGAGCAAGGATCACCTCTTCCCTGCCTCCTTTTGCCACTCGGGGTGCATGGTTACAAGCTTTGATCTTTGTCTGGGAGCCTTGCATCTCTGCAAATGACTCCAGATAAAAATGACTCCAGCCAAATATTGCAACAAATGTTTAGATTAAAACAAAAAATCCCTACATCTGCAAGTTTGCACTCAACCCCTGCTTTCTTTGAAGAAAATTTCAATCCTGTTTCTTACTAGGCTCTGATGGGTGGCTCCTGCTTAATCTCTGTCTGTCTCCTTGGTAACAGTCAAAGGAGAGGACACAGAGGTGGGCAGGGAGTGAGCCTCCAGCCACTGTTCCTCTTATCATGGTCCATCAGCAGGTGTCCCTTGCTCATATCCAGGAACAATAAATACAGCCTGTGGCTAAGGGAACCACCACACAGCTTTCTTCAAAAGCCTCAGAGAGCTGAACTCCAGATTTTGAGATCTCTAACTGTATATAGGCACTGCAATTGTCATTATAGTTTGTTAAACTAATCTTTTTTTTCACTCTAGTCAGTCTGTGTTCAAGCACCCTCCACAGACATATATCACTACAAACAGAAATACTGAGCCACCAGTTTTTGTGCAATCTGAATATTTAGCTGGTGTGGCAACAGTAAAACAGTTTCCTGTGTTCACAAAATCAATCTGTGTGTATATTTGCTTGATGTTTTTTCCCTACCATGAAATGAGCAACTGAGTGTTTGCAAAAAAAAGGAGAATCTATGGCATAGCAACATGGGTGCCGCAGGTTACACTTCTGCCAACATCTGACTGACCTGTAGCACTCTCCAAGCAGTGGCAATCTACTCTGCATGCTCACTTTTAATAACTGTTCTGCAAGACTCCTGCTAAAAATTATAAATTGTACAGGCTTACTGTCAAACCAAGTTCAAAGGTAACATCTGCTCATGAAGAACATCAAAATAATTGAGCCTGAACACAAGCACTTTCCCTTACTTAAAAGTGACCCGTGAGTGTAGTGAAAAGGGTGTCAAATCGGTAGATTTCTTAGTAAATGATGACACTGAAAATGGCACAGGGTAAGGAATTTTGACCCACTTGAACCAAGTCACTTCTAGAAGAGAATCAGAAGCTCCCGTAAATGATTCTCTTTCCTGACAGAAGATGGCTATCAAAAATTACTGAATTATGGATAATGATCTGGCTTCAGAACCACCCTTGGACACAGTGCAGTCATGGGTGTCCAGCAAAGGCATTTAGGCACATTTTTCTTTTGAAACTGTTGACAATTCTTCAGTCCTTGAGTCTACCAAAAGTCAACTCTCCAAGAGCAAAGCATCAAAAGATAGTTGGATGCCTCTAAGACATAGCTTAGGCTAAAAGAAACTTTAAAGCTCAGCTCTGCAGCAGTTCATAAATTACCTACTCCCTGGGAAGCCTGGCAGGAAACTGACTCAGAGATACACAATTATTTATTTCTGACAGTTCCTATGGAGACTAAATTTGCCAGGGTAGGTATTAGCTCTTATTAGATGATCTTTGTCTCACATGCTCTTGTTACACTTGCTTCTGTTCTGTCCATCAGTCGTGACTCAGGGGACCTCTCCAATCAGCCTTGCTGGCTCACAAACCAGCACACACAGTTTTGGGTACAGCCAGAGCTGGCCCAGCACAGGCCTGGCATGGGCTGGTTGTAAGGCACTGGTGGGAAGGGGCACAGCAACTCTCTGTTACTCTGTGTTTTATACCATTTAGAAATCTGCAGGTAATACCATATCCCACATGCAACAGAAAGGCTTCTTTTACCAGAGATCTTGCCACCTACGTTCAGCTAGCAATCAGATGAGAGAAGTATTACAGAAGAATATCATTAGAGACAGAGAAGATTTTGATTAATTTCATAAAATTACAAGATGACTTGGTGAAAACATCAGTAACGTGGACAGGTGCAGAAGCCTGCTGGACAAGGGGGACACTCGTCCAGTTTCACTCCAGTTGCTGAATGCCAAAGAGACATTCAGGTGAGGCGTCAGGGCGTCTGCAGCCTCTCTGGAGCCTGTGTGAGCTGAGCTCTGCGTGTGGGGCATGGGAGATGGAGCTCACGGTTTTGCTCTGGGCACAGGTGGGATCCAGTTGACACTGGGAGCTCAAAGGGCTGGCTCGGCCTGGGACCTGCCTCGCCTTGGGTTAAGCAGCTTCATGCAATCCTTTCACTGCAAAATGGTAGCAAGAGCAGCTGTGTCAAAGTGTGGCCTGCAGACATACCTGCATAGATTTAGCAAGAATGGGACTTTTACTGACTTTTAGTAAGGCTCTAACTTCTTAAGGAATACATGGAGCACCTGTCAAAGGGAAACTATCATCAGGCCTAAGTTACCCTGGTTAGGTATTCAGTCCCTCTGCTTTGACATGAGATAACGGATACAGAGAAACAACATTTGCTGGGCAAAAACACCATTCTGGCAACAAAGCATGAGAAGAAAAACTGACAGGTGTTTAAAACATATTTTTGGTTTCTGGTACCTTGCATACTGTCATTTTTTTCTACTTATTTAAACAGATACTGTAATTTTACCAGTAGCTTAGAGTAAAGAAGGTGGCTAAGGAGGACTCACTGGGGGTTGTCTTTGGTTTCAAAGATGTTAGGATTAATAATCTAACATTTAGGTATAAACATGTAAATTATATGTAAAGCATTGTCTAAATGTGCTACATCTCAGTATAAGCACAAAATCTACCATTTCTGAAAAAATGTATTTCAGTCAAGCATCCATAATACTACATGATACACTATTGTGAACATACTTATTTTAGCCTAATCTCCAAGACAGACATTGTACAGTAAATCCACCTACATATTATTAATAGCTAAAAATTTCTGCTAATAAATCATGTAACTAAATGTGGAAATAAAAATTAACACCCATAACTAATTGGAAAAAATATTTTCATCAAATAAAAAATTTCCACAAAATGGTTTGTTTAGATCTTCAGCTTTTAAAACTCATAATCTGACTTTTCTATTCATAATAGGTAAGCTATACATTACTCAGACCCCCTTTCATCTTAATTGGTTCCCAACTCCTCTATAGAGAAGAGCTGTACCAACAGTGAGTGATGAGGTACTCATTCAGAATTCTGTTACTTCTAATGTAAGAAATTTAACACCTTTTTTTGTGCTATGAACAGAAAAAGTACACATCTGGTATCATTTGCTTTTATACTCCTTAATGTAATTATAATTTATTAATAAACAGTTGAAATCCTGCATTATTTAAGTAATTTTAAATATAGACAGCTTCATTCAAAATAATAAAAATGTGTAACTGCTTTTTTCCTGAATAAATACGGATAGCCACAACAGTGCTACAATTTCACTTCTGTATTAACAGGTGTCTGTTAAAATTAATAGAATTTGGGAACTTTAGCATGTCACAGAATAGGGATCCAAACTTCCAGTCAAAATACTTGGTTAATAGCAGACGTCTGTGTCTGTCTCTTTTGGAGTGCTTGACTAAAGAAAGTGCCTCTTCTACATTGTAAAACAGTGGAAGAGGCATGGGTCATTAGCACAAACAAAACATTTTCACTTGATAAGTCAATCTGGGCTGGTTTTTCTGTCCTGTCAGCAGTGTCTGAAAACAAAGGAGACACAGAAGCCCCAGGAGACAGCATGTCTGCCCAACCCTGTTTCTGGGAGATCTCTTAATTTGTTTTAGAAAGCACATAGTGAACCTTCCAGGTGTCAAAATTTAATATGCTACATAGCATGCTGCAGCCACTGACACTGTGGGACTTGTGAAAGGCTGTTCCAAATTGGTGTCCTTGGGGAACATAAATCTATACTTTTTCTCCACCTCCCTGGCTGTCACAACAATCCCTTGATTAGGCAATAAGACCTGGTCTTGTCTCAAGTGATTTGATAAGCAGTTGATAACCAACAGTTCATTAAGCTCTTGGGATATATAAACCACAAGGTTTTCAGCATGCCTCTGCACTAGAGGGGTTTGACAGCAGCCTGTTTAGCAGCCCAGAAGTCACTGGAAGATGTTATTGACTGCAAAAATACTTCTTCTTGCTGTGAATGGTTTCCTAAGAGTGGCAACAGGCTTGGACATTGGATTATCCACGAAATGTGTAGTGATACCCAAGGAGATGGGCATGTGCCACAAGATTGGATACTCTGAAATGAGACTTCCCAACCTGATGGGACACACAAGCATGGCAGAGGTTATCCTAAAATCCACCACCTGGCAGCACCTTGTACACACAGACTGTCACCCTCACGTGAGGACGTTCCTGTGCTCCCTGTTTGCACCCATCTGTTTAGATACGTAAGTACCGCAGCACAGTACAAGTCTCCAGCCTTTATTTGCCAGAACAGGAATGAAATCGAATGCATGTTTGTTATAATCTAAAGGTGATCTCCACTTTTTCTGAAGTAATTCTGTTAGCTTTTTTGTATTCATCAGAAAAAAAAGTACTGAAAACTTGTTCCACTTTAACTTTAGTTTGCCTTGGGAACATGAATGGTGTTGTCAAAGAATGTAATGTTTTATTTTGTTACAACTGAACTTTATTCTTATTCATTTGGGGTTGAAGTGCCTACTGTGAATAGAATCAGGCTCATACTGAAGCTTTTCTCAGGTTGTCATAAATGCATTTTTAAAATCATAACTAAATATTGTAAGCTCAGTCCATACACAGACCACTTGCATTATTTGCACAGCTGCTGCTTCTGGAATTATATTATTATTGAATGATGTTAAATATCAGCAAAGATTATGTACTTTGCACGGGAATCACTGTTGCAATAGTTTCAGTTATCACTGAGTTAACTGACTCAGCCTGGTGTTTCCTCCCACAACAGGTTTATCCATCCCTGTAGGAGCATGTGTGTTGCTGTCCGTGACAGCTGCGCCCCCGTGCTCCTCTGCCATGGACAGCCCTGGCCTGACAGCCTGGACTGTGACCGATTTCCTGGAGATGAGGACATGTGCCTGGCACCTCTTGCTAAGGACTATAAATACCTGCAGAAAGGTAGCTCGAAGGTGGCAGAAGGGAGGGTGGCCATACCCTGTGTTCTTAGGAATCAAGGAGATACAAGGAATGCTGTTCCCAGACATTCTGTGATTTTGTAATGGAGTCAGGTCTACCTTTACTGCTACACGAGTTCGTGCAGATGGGTGGGACAGTGCCAGTGCTGGCCGTGCAAGACCTCGGTGCTGTAAGTCAGCAGTGCAGCAGGCTCTGCTTTGACAGTGGAGGAAGGCCATTATCACCCTGCACAACTGTGGGCAGTGTCATACCCACTTGAATTGTTTTGAGGTCTCTTTACAGACTTAGCAATGGCCCTTATCACAAATAAATTTATGTATACAATAAGTTGGCTGATTTTTCTTAAAGAAACATGAGCTATCATGGCATTAATGTTCAAATTTTAAATGCACTCACACTTGCTAACTTCTGTGGAAGAGTAGGATTGAGTTGCTACTAGAACACCCAAATTCATATATATTCACAGTCTTAGTACAGCTGAACCCAGGGTGACTGATAGAATCAGCCACCTAACCCCCTACCACCCACTGCAGCTCTGTTAAAAATAATACTGTATTTGTTACTTTATTTGTTGTTGATAATTGATCTTGTCAGTCTGAACAAGGACTGAATGTGCATGGAAAATGAAACTCCTTTTCATCCCTAGCCAAGTGTTCAGAGAAGTGGGTTGACCTTTTACCTATTATCACTGACCCTGTATTTGATGTGTATTTTCTCTGTCATCTCTGTGGTTAAACAGTGGGTTCTCAGATTTGACAGCAGAAAATTAAAATAAATTATTCCAAAAGATAACAATGAGACTTTGTAATTTCTTATCAGTTGTACCAAAGCCTACCTGCCAGACCTGCCCAGCAGTGGAGGAATTCTTTACACACAAAAGAGTTCTTGAAGTTTTCTGTGACAGTAACTTTGGTAAGTCCTTGCTAATGTAGCTGATGTTAAAGAGACTAACAGCTCTTCTTCTAAATGCTTTAAAAGCAGGATTACAATTAGTGACAGTTTCTGCAGGGATTTCAAAGGATTAAGAGTCTGGCTGCTAACTTAGCTTTAGGTTGATTTTCAGAATATGTTCTTTCTAATCTAAATATAAGCAGGATTTATTGTGCATGAAAGATTTATTAATGATCTGGTTCCCAACCAAATAGCTGTTCTGGTCTAGTTGGCTACAACATGTTTTATGGAAAATATTCTGTCAAAAGCAGCCAAATAAGCAAGTTTGCCTTTTATTAGCATTCAAACTCAAAGTAAAGCTTTGGTGTTTTACCAGTGTCGGGTGTATCTTTGCTACTTTTGTGCACACATTTTTTTGTGGTACTTGACTTACTGAAAAGGAGACTCAGAAAATCCTATCAGTAAAAGGAATTCTTGCCTCCTGTTGTCTTGTTGGAGTGATGAGTGAGTTCACTCTAGTGACTTCCTTGAAAGCCCTTTGATGTCAGTGCAAAGACTTTCAGCGACTTTGGCTAGCATTAGGTCAAGAAATACAGAGAAATGTCATGGTAAAAAGTGTTGGCAGAGTCAAGTGGGGTAGGTAGATGACTGTAATGAAAAGGGAATATCTAAAATGATGGTACCAGCAAGCTGTTTTTGCCTAGGGATTTCACACATGGATTGCTTGGGCATTTGCTGGGCAGCTTTTTGATACAAGAAAAACACCAACAGCTTACACTATGTAATTACCCAAAGTCTGACATAACATGGTGATGGTAAAAATAAAGTACTCATGCTTGCGAAAATATTTTTTCTAGTCACCTAAATCAGTGTAAAAGAACCCCTCTTTACTACACAAAATTTATTTTTCAAAAATGTTTTAAAATTTAAACTGCTGCTGGAAAACGCCTCATCATACTCTGTCAGTATAAATTATGATCATATTTTTAAGGAATTATCCTGTTTTCACTGGTAGTGTTTCCTTATGCATTTGAGAAATGGATTGACTTGCATTTCCTTTTCTTTTTTCCTTAGCAGTGAAAGTGAAGCTGTCCAAGAAGAGAACAGCATCTGAGGACCAAGAGTATAACATTGAATGCCAGGTGGAATTCATTACCCAGGGCTCACTCTTGCCTTATGAAACACAGAGTATGATACAACAGTGGCTGCTAATTAATGAAAAATGTATAGAGAGGATGACTCCAACCCACCGCCCCATGGTGTATCTCCTTGTGGGGAACATTGAGGAGGGCATCATTTCAGTAAAGCAGGTTTATCGCTGGCAGAGGAAGGACTCCCAGCTGACTTTGGCCACTCAGAAGTGGAGATACCATAAATGCGTGTAAAGATTTATCATATTATTTGTAAAAAGATTACTTAACTGCTCATGCCAAACCTATCTTGTAAATAGGAATGTATTATAAATTGAATATAAAGCTCTAATTTCCTTTTAAATGGTACTATAAGTTGAATTCAAACTCCACTGTTATCAGGCTTTGTTTTGGTAGTGTTACAGCTACTCTCATCCATTTTGAACTTGGAGAGCTATGGATAAATGATTCTTTGAGTTATGATTTTTAAAAACTGTAATATGTGCAAAACCCAGCATAAACCTGTTTCAAATCCAGCTGACTACTTTTAATGTATTTGTCTATACCACCCACTCTACCATTTTCTCCAGTTACCTAAACTTTCCCTTGCCTAATAATTCATGAATCCACCTCATTTTCTCTCTTTGGAGTATTTTGAAGGGAGGTAGCCCTCTGCTGGTCACTTTTACCGGAATCAGAGTGGAATAAAGAGAAGAATAAGTGACTAAACACGGTATGGTTGGCCCCGGTCGCAAGATTTCGTTACTGGGTATCATAAATCAGATCCCTGCTACTGAAAAGTCCCTTTTCACTTTCAAACACATTACAAAAGTCAATGTATAAATTTTACCCGTTCTCCAAATGGTCTGCAGGAAACTAATGGAGTCAAAATATATATATTAAAAAAATTACAGTAAACACATGATTAACATCTTCATGGTCAGTACAATTCACTGACATAAAGACTACACGAAGATGGACAGAAATTGACTTAATTTTAGTTTTGTAAATGTGTATAACAAACACAATAACAGGTGGTAATACATAAATTAGAAACTATTTCTGTAATACAATGTCTATTATTGTCATATTTTCTTGAAACAAATACGGGGAAAGTTTATGGGCAGTAGATTTCTAAAATTCGCACCTGTAATGATCTGCGTTTCTGATACATTCCCCAAAAGTGCAGGTTTGTATCAGGTTATCGAATGTGATACCAGTTCCATCACTTTCTACCACGAACTGGGAGACGAGCAGACACCGAGGGGAAAAGCGGTCAATAATGGGAGAAGCTGTGCACACACACTGCCGGCTGCCCCGGCCCGGCTCGGACGGGCAGGAGTGGCACCAGCGCCCGGGCCACGTCCCTCTGCGGAAATAGAGGAGGAACCCCTTTAGTCCAGGTCCTTACTTTATTTTTTCTTATATGAGAAGATGCCACACAGCCCGGGGCTGTGGGTTGTTTTGCCTTTGGTCAGTTGCACACTTCCAGCGGCTGCACTCCCCGGGCACGGCCTCACCGCCGCGGAGCCCTGCGATGGCCCCGGGCCTGCCCCGCCCAGCTCCGCAGCACCGTCGGAAACCAGCAGCGGGAGTCAAACCGCGCTCCCGGGGCGGAAACCCAACAGCGGGGCTCAAACTGTGCTCCCGGGGGCGGAAACCCAGCAGCGGGATTCGAACTGCGCGCCCGGGGCGGGGGCTGCGCTCCGCACGCCCACAGCCGGGGCCGGGACGCACCGCCTCCCGCCCTTCCCTCCCCTCCCCGCCCTCGGACGGCGTGGGCCGGGCGCGGGGCTGGGCTGGCTCGGTGAGAGGCGGCCGGGGGCTGCTTGGAGCAGCCAGGCTCCGCGGGAGGCGAGCGGCGGAGCGGAGGGGAGAGGAGCGGGCTCGGGGCTCGGGGTGCGGGGTAGGCGGCCCCGCGGCCGGCAGTGCGCTCGCACCCGCTGTCCGCGCGTCGCCTTCTGCATCGCTCCTCAGTGTCTCTCCGGGGCTTTTGGAAGACCGACAAAGTTCTGAACGCAGCAGATCCCTGTAAGTGTTCTGCGCGTGGTGTGTGGAACCCCGTTGTTCCCACGTTGTCTCTGTAGCTCAGGCTGTCCCCAGCAGCTGCGTGGCCTGGCCGCACAGGTGAGTCTGTGCGCAGGGAGGGAGGGGGCGGCCTGCCCTCGCAGCCTCACCTGCCTGCACGGCCGGGCGGGGGCTCGGGGGCTGCGGGTACCCCTGCACCACAAATGCCAGCGCCCAGGCCTCGAACGCTCGGTCATTTCGAATCCTACCTGCCCGCACCCAGTTTCGGTGGGTGCAGTTTTGTCAGAATCTGAGTCCTAAATGTCTTTCTTTGATTCCATTCTGTAGTACAAAGTCTAAAGTACAAAACTGACTTGCAAGCAGGTATGCTCTGTACTTATATTCTCACTATCTAGTGAAATAGTAACTGGTTTAAGTTTACTTTTGATGTGAAATATGTGTCTTGGGATTTTTTGCTCAGTCTGTAGCAATGGCTTCGGGAACAGCGCTGATTTATGATGAGGAGATGACCACTCACAAACTTCTTTGGAGTGAGTAAGTCAATGCTGTTGTTTTTATTAATAGATTCTTGTTAGGACTTTTGAGAGCAATACCAAATAAATGCATTTTTTGTAAATGTAATAGGAAGTATCTAGTGATACTTCCTGTCATTTTCTGAGTAAATAGAAAGTCTTTCCTTTAGGAGAAAAAAATTATTCCCAATTTGCATCTAGCTACTGTAATGATCATCTGAAACTGGATATCAGAAGCTGTAGGCATCCAGTCTGGGAGGCCCGCCTTAACGAGAAATGTTAGGATGAGGCATCTGAGTAGTCCCCTGAATAACGTGTTTTAAGCTAATTAAATTGTTTATAAAGCTAATGTATCATTGACCTTGGAGAAGTATGTAGATATACTGACTCAGCTGAAACATGTCAGTTACATTCAATTAGAAATTGGTATATTACTTACATTTGCATAAATTAGAGCAGTTCCTTTGCAGTGCTCAGAGTAACAATCCATTGTATTCTCTTCCAAACCTGCTTCTCCTATGTTCACTTTCATTGTAGCCTACAGCTTTTAATTTCAGCATTCCTGTGTCTGTAGTTAAGCATTGCAACTTTTACCAGTGAGAAAGGAAACAAAAAATGATGCTATTGTATTGTTTGTTTGGGTTTTTTTAAGACTTTTTTTTTTTTTACTTAGATATTTTAGAATCAATTTCTGACTCAGTTTCAAAACAGAAAGTATTTAAAGATTTTTTTTTCATTTACTCTCATGTATCTTTCTTTTAGGGTAATGACTATTCTTACAATGGGCTTCATAAAGCTAGGCTTTATGAAGTGTATTGGTTACCTGTGCTGGTATGGTATTACAGTAATATAATCACTGGTTTTTTTAGTCCCATTTGTGATATTGAAGTGCCAGAAAGACTTTCATCCTCCTATGAGCAGCTTAAAAGTTACCATCTTGTGGAAAGATGTGTCCATGTGCCTGCCAGAGAAGGAAGTGAGGAGGAGATCCTGTTGGTTCACAGGTCTGAAATTTAGCTTTCATTCAGATTAGTTCAATGAAACAGCAGATCTCGTATCTTCAGATTATATTTTGATCCATTTGAAAACACTGCCCTGAAATTCAATGGCTTCCATTAATTTCAATGGAAAATGTATCAATATGTTGAGTATGACATAGGTGCTGAATTAAGTGTCTGCTATTCCATTAATTCTACATTCTCACTCTGTGGGATCTTAAGCAATGAATGCTGCTTTATAGATAGGAATAAAAGTAAACTTCTAAAAAATATTTATAGTTGCTTACTTAAGTGTTGTGTTAATCTCTCTTTCCCCTGCAGTTTAGAGCACTTGGAAGTGGCAAAAAGCACTCAGACAATGAATGAGGAGGAGCTGAAAAGAGTCTCTGGAAATTATGATGCTTTTTTCTTTCATCCGGTGTGTAAGTTAAACTGCTTCCTCTATTGGGAGTTACAACTATTTGTGTTACTGCATCTGATTGGCATTTTTCAAAGTAGGGGAAAATTAAAAATACATTTTTTGCTACTTATGTAGTCTCTCATTTATTTATTTATTATATTATTGCTATCTGTTTCTAGTTTAGTATAATGCTGTAATTTAAATTGGTCAAGTGTACTGTCATGTATTTTGTAATTGTATCATACCAGTATAATGCACTACTCACATTTTTTAACTGCTGCACAGGGAACATCCTTATAAAGGTTATGGTGATCACTGGTAATCCTAGGGGAAAGCACATTGGAACCTGTACTGTAAAGTTCTGTTTCAACTATCTTCATACAGCTTCAGTGGGGTAGAATTACATCAAGACAGTTTGCTGTTGGGATGCTAAAGCATGTCATGTGTGCCTTGTTTAAGTGGATGAGTTTCTCTTTCTCAGAGCACTTACCACTGTGCCAGACTCGCAGTGGGAGCAACTTTGCAGCTGCTGGACGCTGTGATGTCAGGGAAAGTGCGCAATGGGATGGCATTAGTAAGGTAAGAAAATATGTGAGGAAGTTTTCACTTAGCAAAATTTCTTTTGTTGTGAATAATGTGTAAAACTTTGGTTCAGACCTCCAGGTCACCATAGCCAGAGAAATGCAGCGAATGGGTTCTGTTTGTTCAACAATGTTGCGATTGCAGCAGAATATGCAAAACTGAAATATGGTCTGCAGAGGTAAGTGCATGGTTGACTCTAGAGAAGCTTTTCATATGTAAATAACAGTTTGACATTGTACTGGTTTAGATTAATATCTAGAGCTTTCTGGGTGTCATGTTCCTTTTGGTTCAGAAAAACATTTTTCATTTATACTTTCTGTAGATTAAGATGCTGTGGCTCTTCCTCTGAATGTTTTCTTTTACTGATCTGTACAGAATCCTAATTGTTGACTGGGATGTGCACCATGGGCAAGGAACTCAATATATATTTGAAGAAGATCCAAGGTTTGAAGGATTTTTTTCTTCTTAAATGTCAGCTGTTTAAAGCTTGCTTGCCTCTGTAGAGAATAAGATTTCTTAAACTTCTAAAACTAGAATCTTGCAAAACATTCGCCTTCCTATTTTAGTCTCTCTGTTTTTCACTGGTTACAAAATAGAGAGAAATATCTAAATCAAAATAAAATGTAAATCTGTCCTACTTTAAAGAATAATAGACAAAATGAGCAATATGATTACATTAGTTTGCCAGTACTCAGGTAGTACATTTATTTTCTATTAATGAATCTCTCAGTTAAAGTCTTCAAGTAGTAGTTGGATAAAATACACGCGCTTTATATTTTTTTTGTAAAAGCTACATAAGTAGGTTTTAGAAACAAGTCTGCTGTTCTGAAAATTCCTTATATTTTATCTGTATGGAGTGCATACCTACAAGACATTTTTAGCATATTAATTTTAGGTTAATTTTGACATAGGACCAACTGTACCAATTTTCAGAGTCTAAATCCTTTGAGAGAGCTAAGGAGAAAGGACAGGGGTTTTTTCTTGCTTTCAGGCAATACAGTCACCAGGTTCAGGATATAAAGTCATTTCCACAATCTTTTTGTCAAATTGGATTTCTTTTCCCCAGTGTTTTGTACTTTTCTTGGCATCGCTATGAACATCAGGAATTCTGGCCATCACTCAAAGAATCCGATTATGATGCTGTGGGTCTGGGAAAAGGAAAAGGTTTTAACGTAAATTTGCCTTGGAATAAGGTAAATATTGTTTAGAGCACAACAAAGCAAGTGCAATAGCTTTGTATCTCATCCTTTATGTAACACTTTCTGAGTGAGTGCACTGCTTCACTTGCTTGGCAAATGTCTTGCACAGTGTATTTCCTTCCTATCAGGGGAATGTCTGCTGGAAAATATGGCTCAGAATGTGATAATATTTGAAAAATAAAAGGGAGATAAAAACTTACACACTCATTTTTGCTTGAGTGTCTTGCCTAGCCATCAAATCAAAATGTGTTTTAGGAGATGGTTACACCCATCCTTGTTTAGCAGAGAACTGAAACTCATTAATATTAAAAATGGTGGATATTTATACGCTTTACTTAAATAGAGGATTTTTTACTGTACTTCATAATATTCCCTAATCTTTAACTTTTCATATCTTTCCCTAAAGTCTTCAAGAACCTTAGCAAACTTGTCATTCCTACAGGAAAACATGACCAGTCTTTCTCATATTTTTCAGGTTGGAATGGGAAATTCAGATTATCTTGCTGCATTTTTCCATGTGTTGCTTCCAATGGCTTTTGAGGTAATTTTTTACTGCCAAAGAGTACTTCCTAAGTGTTTCTTAAGCAAGTACCGTTGAATATTTTACAGAAATGCAGTAATTGCCAGTAGCAGAGTTCATACATTTATTCTGCTGGTATGATGTTGCCTTGATAAACTGAATAGTATTTATGGAATTTTAGCTTTTAAATATTCAACATAATGATCTGCAACCTTTCCAGCAGAAAGGAAAATAGTGTAAAAAGGTAATGTATTCAAGGAGAATCCCTATTTGTGTTCATATTCTAACAACAGCTGATCATGGTACAGTTGAAATACCATCCAAAATTGAAAATAGGACATAAAGATGTGCTACAACTGTCTCTCTTTTATAACAGTTTGATCCTGAACTAGTTATTGTCTCCTCTGGATATGATTCTGGAATCGGTGACCCTGAAGTAAGTAACTTGTGGTCTTTGTGTTGTCAGTCATGAATCTATTAGGAAAATATTCCTGTTGCCTTAATGTTCTGTGATTGCTAAGTGAAATTCACTTTGATGAAGCTAAAAATACATGCTTGAGTCTTTAGGCTGACCCAAGTTCATTAAACATTACAACAAGGCATGTAAGACACAGATTATCCCATATGTGTAATTACTGTGTTGTTCTTTTCACCTTCCTTAAATGCAGTTGGTTCAGCATTCTGTTTGATGCAATGAGAGGCAATGTTCTGGTGTTCCACCTCAGACTTCGGTATTTCAGATTGTTTGGGTTTCTTACCAGTGCTTTTGAATCAAGGCATCATCTCTTAACATTTTTTCTTTGGTTTAGGGTCAGATGAATGCAACTCCTGAGGTTTATGCCCACCTTACCCATTTCCTGATGCAGTTAGCTAATGGAAAGCTGTGTGTCATTCTAGAGGTAAAGACTTTTGAAATGTACCCCCAGGGGAAGGGTCTTTGTATTAGAGCCATTTAGGGCAAACTAGAAGCTGGGAAGCAAAACTTCTCAACAAAATAATTTCTTCTTTTTATCTTTCTTTTGAGTATCAGGAATGCAAAAATGGCTAAGATTTGACAGTGCTCTTACACTTCAGAGTTTTGAAACAAAGGAGCCATATGCCCATCATTCACAAAAACATATCCTCCACAAATCTGTTCAGTTCTTGTGAACAGTGATTAGTCTACTGCTCTTGACAGTCCCAAACTCATTAAAATGTACTTAGTGAATAGGCTGTGTTACCAATGTTTTTACAAGGTATCTTATTCCAGGAGACTTTATAAAACCTTTAACCGAAATACACTCCTACTTAGTAATGGAGCACTTAGAAAATTCCTTCTTTTTTGATGTAAAGACTGTATGCAGGCTCTTTAGAAGTGCTTTTTTATTCTTTTTTATTTTAACAATTAAAATGTTTTCTTTTGAAATCTAGACTTCAACTCCCTATTTCTGCTGCATGTTAGAAAAATGGTGGCTTTTTAGCTAAATAAGTGTGTGGAAATATTGCTGCCAACAAGGTCTTCAAGAGTGAACTGTATATAAATTTATTCACTTGACCTCTTGTTTTGCATGACCTTTCTTCCATCATCCTTCTCTCTAGCAGGTTATTATAGATATTTTTGTCTGTTCGCTGAAGTACAAATAAGCATTCACTCCTACCACAGGTGGTGTGACTGCTCCATAGGTGATAGATGGCTTCCTGCATGCCACCTAGCAGTCTTAAATCCATCTTGTTCTCCAAATTCTGCCAAACTATTAGGCAACCACATCTTAAAAGTGTCAGGCTGTGGGAGATTTCTCTTGTACTACCATTTTAGAGGACAGTGATAGAAGGAATCTTCTGCAAGGATTATTGAAGATGGCATGCTGTAGATGGGAATGGAGAAGGCATGGGTTTTCATGAACTATACTTGAACTGTAATGAAGTGAGTTCAATCATGAGATGCCAGTGAAGTTCAGCTGGTAGCCACTAACTGTTTTCATATTGAAAAGTCATTCACTTAGATATACTTGCATATCATCTTCTGTTTCTGTAAATACAGATATATTTCAAAAGTATAGTTTATTTTCTATGTTAAAATTCAGAGAGATGTTGAAATTACATACTTCTCGCTTAGTTGACACAAAGTACTTTTTAGGGTGGATACCACTTGAAATCATTGGGTGAATCAGTCTGCATGACTGTAAAAACTTTGCTTGGAGATCCTGTACCTCAAATAACTGGAGAAATGGCACCTTGTCTAAGGTAAGCATATAAAGAATTTTAGAACAACCAATGTGTTTATCAAAGAGACTAAAGACATGCATGCTTTGAACATTTTGCTGAAGTAAGGATTTAATATGATAGTTTATAATATATTATTTTCTGCTTTGGATAACTTGCATTTTTAAAAATCATCCAAGGTACAGTTTTGTATACTTTTGTTTCTGAAATGATTTCAGATTGTGAGATCTTATAGCGTAAAACCATAAGCCATTTTATCCTTAGGCCTTGTTATCCTATAGAAATCCATCTCACTCAAGGCTGAGATAATCCTGCTGTAATCAAGGCAATACCAGTTAACTACAGCCAGTATTTGGGAAAGTATGCAACAGCAAGTATTAGTACTTCAGACCCCAGAGCCACTTCAGCTGCTGTAGTACAGCAATAACTGGGGCTAACCTTTCTCTTATCAGTGAAAACTGATGCTATGCAGAGCCAGTCTGGATCAATATTTGTGTTCCTGGAATTTGAACCATCGGGGTGCAAAAGCACTTGACTATGTAGAGCTGTACCAAGACAATTAAATTTCAAGTCTAACTTCTTTTTAGGGACACTAAGACTGTTTGTACAGTGATCTGACCTAGTAAAGCATTCTGAACCTTGGCCCTGAATCAGTCCATATCTAAAGAGTGTCTCTCTACCTGTCTGTACTATGTCTTCCACGTCTCCATGTTCTGTCCTTCACCTTTCTCCCAGCTCAGTAGCTGTCCTGTGCTTTTTCCAGCAGAAATGCTCCTCTTGCACATTGGTGGCAGCACCTACCCGTTGGCTGTGTCAGTTAAACCCAGAACTTGGATCAGTCAGGGAAGCAATGTGGATATACATAGACTGTGGGCTGAGCTGCATTTGGTAAAGTGATGGAGCAAAGCTGGATATTTTACTCCTAGCACATCCCCTAAACCCTCTGTGTCATCTTTTTCTTCTCTACCGACTGTGGTATCTCAGATTGCTGTCATCCTATGTAATAGAGAGTTGATTACACACACAATATATCAGTCCAGCTCCTGAACACCTTACAATTAATCTGCAAGTACATGGAATTTCTTCTGGATTTAATATGACCTGAATTATGTTTGTATGATAGCTAATGTAACGGGACCATTTGCCCATAGTGCTGCAAATATCAGTGATAATAAAAACGAGATTTCAACACAAAGAATAGCGGGGTACGTGTTTTACTTGGTTCCTAAGCAGATTGTCTTAGTTTTGAGTCAGTCTAATTAAATCTTTACATTGTGTAGATAAAATCTCTTGGCAAGACATTGACAGGAAAAATTCTTCCTGAACTCAGACAAGTGTGCTTCCTCCAACAGCAGGGTTGGGATTTCACTCAATGTGTAACTGTGTGTACATGTTGTATGTGTTCTTTACTTTTTGAATCTCTAATCTTTTCAAGCAATCTGCCCATTGACTCTCATTCTCTTTATCTTTCTGTTTTGCATTCTTGGAAGAGATCAGAGTTTGTTCATTTTCAGCTGAATTTTTTGGTTTTACTTTTTTGTTGAGGTAAGTTGTGATTCCTCTATTTTCATTATTGCTGATACTGTTAATCTTGTTTCTTTTTTAGTGCTGTTGAATCTATTCAAAATGTGAGAGCAGCACATAAACCCTACTGGAAGTGGTTGGCATATGAAGGTAGTTTCTCTTTATTCAAGCAAATGTTATTGATAAATGCATTATACAGAAATTGAAAGTTACTGAAATTAATACTAGTGGATTAAACTAATTGAACAAGCAGTTACTCATCAAGTGACTGATGAAGCAGCATGAGGCTTCGTTCAAGGTCATGTCGTCAGCTGTTCTGAAAAGAGCTTTCTGAAGCTGACAAACATCATGCCAAGAAGTAGCACTTTGATTTCTTTGTTTGAGGATGCTGTTTCCTGTGTCAAAAATATGGCTATAAGCTTTATTACAATATATGACCTTTCACTAAATTATGTAGTAGCAAACAAATGTAGTAGCACTGAAAAAGTAACATCTGTGTCAGGAAACATTGTAGCCAGTGCATGGGAGTAAATATGCATACTATGAATACAGATGTATTCTATTATGTAAATAAATATATTCAAATTTTAACACATTGCTTAGGAACTAATACCTGTGAAACCCCTCTTTTTCTTTTTCTCTAGATACATCATTTTTACAAAATTTGAGCACCAAATCACACCTATTAAAGAAGGCTACTTCAAATCCCTCCACAGAACATGAATCTAAGATAACTAACAACAACAAAACTGTCAAAGTAGACAGGTTTTTGGAATTGCATATGAAAAATATTCTATTTCCAATGCCTCCCATCAAAACAGCAACAACTGGCTCTGAAGGTTCAGAACATTTTCTCCCTGAACATGTTCAGCTGGTAAAGGAAATGGACAAAACTGAAATAAAAGCTCTTGTCAGGTTGGTCCTATTTATTTAATTTTCCACATAATTAAGAGGATGAGAAGTCTCTGTACAGACTGTTGTCTAGCTCTGTGTCTGCTATGGTCATCTTTTTGGTCTTAGTCTACTCAGTTACAACCAGAACTTCTTCCTTTATAAATAAAGCCATTTGTGTTGTATAGCACTTGTAGCCTGAAATCCTTTAAAGAACTTATCAGAATACTTTTCTCTAAAACTCTTTCAATAGAGATAGGACAGCTAATGCAAATGAATTAATTTAGAAAGACATTTTGCTAGGAAGCTGTCTTAAAGCTCTGTACTCACTTTTAGCTGGAAAAAATACCAAACTGCTCTGATTGAGAAACCAATGTTTTGTCTTGTCTTCATCTAATTTTGACAGAGCTCTGTTTCCTGAATATCATCAGACATTTTTGTTTCCTTTCCAGTGCAGAATGGAAGACAGGTTTAGAGAGCTGAATACTGTCAGGCACCAGTGTTGTCATCTTCCTGCTAGAGCTAGGTTTCTGAGAATCAATCTGTAGCACCTATTCAAAATGTACCCCATGAATACCAACTGCAAAGTACTTTTATCAGTGTCCTCTTCGAAGACATTATTGCCTCTAACCTAGTTTTTCTTCATATAATTTATTTTACAGTAACTTTTATGCAGACCTTGTGAAAGAGGACAAAACTTTGTTCTCTCTTGGCAGTATGTTGGCAATCCTAGATAAAATACTTAAGAAGGAGGTAATAATCTATTGCCTTGGTCTTGCGGGTAGGGGTGGAGTTGGATTCCTCTGATTTTTTGCTTCTACTATATTGTTGCCCAGATATTGGTTATTGTTTCTCTCCCAAGTCCACTAATCTCAGCTAGAATGTCTTTAGCTATGAGAGTGAGCATGCAAGATGAGAAAACAACTATTTAGGGATAGCTGTTAACTCCAAGCCATGTTTCTAATGGTCTTTGGGCAAGTCATTGTCCAGACTTTCTGTAGGTATTCACAGAATGAGTCCCTAAGAACCTTCTCATTGCTCTCAGATCTGTGGGGGAGCCCAGCATTAACTCTTCCAGTTGAGGAGCGCAGAAGTTGGTGTATCAAGCACCAGTGAGCAGCAGCAAGAAATCTGAAGAAATGTCAATGCTTTTCCTGTCTCTATGTGCAAAGTTTACACAGAGTAAATTTTGACTTACATGTGCATGCACACACACACTCTTTAGTGGTGTTTTCAACAGCTCTACTGTATGCTGTGATTCTGAACAGAGTAATTCTAGTTCAGTACTTTGATTCTTGCAGGGTCAGAAATGAAGAGAGGGCAGGCTTAGAGGGTGCATCTTCATATTTATGTGTAAAAACTTAGAGGAGCATAGAAGAAAAACTGCAAACAAGTTTAAAATATTACATCATAATAAGTCACTCTTCCTTTGAGTGAAAAACTAAAGTACGAGGCCTGCAAGGAAGTCACTACTACAATGGCCTCTTTCTTCTAAGACATCTTGCTGTTGGAAGTCACATATGTAGATCTTAGGGACAAATTTCTGACATTATTAACTACTCATAGCTTCAGGAGAGCCTATAAATAGATTTTAAAGAATGGTTACTGGCAAAAAGTAGAACTTTTAATGAGTTGCAGATGTAAGTTAACTTTTTGTGCTGACAAAGAGGAGGAGTGAGGGGAAACACATCTTTTTGCTTAGCTTTCATGTAGACTTCAAAGCACTACACACCACAAATGAACACTGAAGGGTTGACTGAGTAATACTGCAGTTGTGTTTTCCAGAAAAGAATAGCTTGCCTAGTTTAAAGGAAGAGTCAGAATACTCAGGAACACCTTTTCATAGGGTATATTTTTCTGCTGTTGTTTGCAGGCTATCTAGAGAACCAGTAAACATGGCCTTCCCCTGCAAAAGCTATTTTTACAGTTGTCTTTCAGTATAGCACCATGCTATTGAAATAATAGTGCAGTTTATGGCATAATAATCAATTACAGCCATTCTGTAGAAAACTAATTAGTAATATTTCCTTAATCCTTTTCTTATTGTTCCTAATCATTAAAATCCCTTGATACACATAAACAAGCAAAAATACAGTTGTTACACTTAAAAAATGACATGATCTTTTGCAGTATGAATTGCTTCTGAATGAAAAATGTGTTTTGTAGGTATGTAATGGAATTGCAGTGGCACCCACAGCTGCTCTTTCTGCTGCTGTTGCTCTAAGACATTCTGTTCGTTTTGGATTTCAAAGGTGAATTTGTATGTTTTGCATTTAGAGCCCTTTGACAAAATGTTAAAATCAGATACTTAAGTGTGGCAAATATGGCAAATTGCCTGTGAAAACTTGGTTTTAAAACAAACATCATGCCCACACACATAGTATTTTCAACATGTAATCCAGATAACAGCATATATGCCAACAATAACCTTTTGCCTTTCCAAAGGCAAAAGATTTGTAAGGATGATGGCTGTGCTAACCTACACTTTCTTTGTCAGATTTCAGTTGGCTTTTGCCTGAGGACAATTTCTTGATTTTTGTTTTTCCTCCCCAGTATTTGATGGGAGAAATGGGGTTCCCTTGAGCTGTCCTAAATGTGTTTTGTTTCTACTTTTAATAGATCAAATTCAATATACATTCTTTTTAATGCTTCCAATCTACATGCAAACTTTTATACAGATACTAACTGAAAAAGAAATTATTTGTAAATATATGTACATTTTTGTTTTCTGCAGAGTGCTTTGTGTATTTGTTGGAAACATGCAGATCATACCAAACACAGAAGATGGGTGAGGTCTCTCTTTACATTAGGGGGAACAGTCCCAAGGGCTTTCTAAATGTTCATAAGTGTCATAAGTGTGAAGAAATCTGCACTAAGGAATCAGTCATGAGCTGACATTCATTAAGTTTAGCTTGAGACATAATACAAAACATCCCCAAATACATCTTCAGAGATAAATTATTGTTTCTAAATGCTACTTTATGCATTTAGTGGTAGGTTTAAAGTATAATCCTTCTGTATTAATTGAAACATAGATTGTTAATGAAAATGGAAAAAAAATGTAATAAAGAAAGCAATTATTAATTATATAAGATCTGTCTCCCCTATAACTGAAGGAGACACATACTGCTGATGCAGAGTTCCTTATTGAAAGTCTTCTTTATTTATACGTAACTTTTATCCATTTCCCCTTTTTTGCAGAAGTAATTTGCCAATAGTCTTTAATACTCTTTTTAAAAATACCATAAAAAGGATTTCGGTTTTAATTGTTTACATTTTGGCATGTAGTAATGCATATAGTTATTTGCTCCTGTATGATGAATTAGTATTTAAAGAATGATGAAAAAAATATCCCATTTTTATCCCATTGGGAAATATTGGTTAAATACTCAAGTGTGGTTTTTATTTACAGAAAAATGCTCATCATACACATCTGTGACAAAGAACTGTCTGGAAAGACCAGCAACAAACACTATATTTCTCTAAACTGGAAAGAGGTAAGGTTCACTTTCTGGAAACAACATAGGAGAAAAACTTTTCAAACAGAAATAATAGAATGTATTTAGAAATGTATAAAATGACATTGAGAATTACACCCCTTGCTCCACTTCAGACCTTTGAAAATTTTTCCTTTTCTTGCCCTTGCCGGGTTACTATTCCTTCACAGAGCTTTAGAGTGTATTAGAATGCACAGGTTTGAGGGAACTGTCCATAGTTACTGCAGTTCATCTTCAGCAAGGCAGAGTTACAGTGTGAAGACACTAAAGAAAAGATGAATAATCCTGTTTAATATAAAAATTGCTGGGAAAATAGATCAGTATCCTGTTTCCTAGGACAATCAAAAGCCTTTTGAGGTTCACCTTTCTGTTTTGCTTTATATCTGGGAATTTGTGGCTTTACATTTGTGCTAACCAAATTCTTGCTGTTTTTAAAGGATGCTGAAGGAAATGATTTCTTTTCTGCTGTACTTGGATTCATTCTTCCTGCAGCATATAGTTATCAACCAAATTTAACAGTGATAGCTGTTGGACCAAACAGGAACGTTGGAATAAGTGGGATTTCTCTGCTTGTTGCTTTACTACGAGGATTAGCTGAGTCTCGAATTTTGGCCATGATTGAGGTAAGAAGTGGTGCTAAGCTGTGCTACTTCAAAGTGTCCGGGAGAGACACTGGTATGAACTTCTTCAAGCTGCCCAGTAGAACACGCTGGCTGCATTTATCCTGTCTTTGGTACCCCTGAGTTCACAGCACAAACTGCCCAAGTTTCCTTCTGTTCTGAGAACAAGACAAGAGACAGTTGCACACCTATCTGTAGGCAGCCTGCATGATGGAGAAGCCGAAGCATGAACGCAAGCACTTGGTTCTGTATGTGGACCAGAGATGTTCTGACAATTTGCCACAACTTTCATTTTTATCTGGGATCCACAGCTCAGAGCTGTTTCCTGAAAAGAGGCACTTCCTGTCTGTTAAATCATCTGGCCTCTTTCGGTCAAATGTGACTGAAAGCAGCCGTTGTCCTGTTCATAACAGACCACTGAATTTCCCCTCCTCTCCCCTCTGCTGTACTTTGGCACACACAACTTCCAGTGTGCAGAACATAAATCAGAATGGCACATATTCTTCAAGTGAACTTAATTGGATAATACATAATTGAGGGCCAGTCTACCCCAGCTTTGTGTTTCAGGTAGAGAGCATGGCAAAGAAAATAAAAAATGTAGGGACTTCTCCTAGGCTAGCTTTTTCCATACACTATCACATTAAGGATACCTAAATTTAGGAGTTGGAGGCTGTATCCAGACCAGTGACCTGTGCCAGGGAGTGTATCTTCCATGAATTTGTCTAATCACATAAAGAACTTAATTTACACTCTTGGCTTCTCCAGCACCCTGTGGTTCTGAGTAACACAGTTTCCCTGTGTAATCTGTGAAACAGTAACTTTTGATTACTTTTATGCCTTCTAGTTCTCCTTCAATGAGAAACAACAAAAAATTGTTCATGTACGCTTATTCTAATCTGTTCCCCAGCAAGTACCCAATTAAAGCCATGCTACTCATTAAGCTGCCATTTAAGTGGGTTTTGACATAATTTATTCTGTAGTTTTCTCAAATGTTTTAATTTACAGTGCTGGTACATAAATTGTCTAAGCTAAAATAATTTGTACATTGATATGCAGTATTCATAAATAATGCATTTGCACATTACTAATTAGGAGTATGAAATTGAGAGAATTATTGATATTCTGAAGCGTAAACTCAGACAATAAAAGGATACTAAGTATACATGTTAAACAAAATGGTTGATACTTTTATATTGGTACTCTCCAGGTAGCACCATGACAGGATCATGATTTTCTAATGCATGTACTTGGCTTTTTAGAATACTTGAAAAATACTTCTATCTTTTAAAAACAAAATAGGGTTACAGTCTTCCAAATACAGTCTTCATATAGCATCAACATTTCAAAGTACAATTTCTGCAAGGAAATTATATTGATTTAGACTGTGAGAAGTCCAAAAGAGTAAATTTCTTGATTGAGCAAATTATATCACTGTTTTCCAATCACAGAAAGTAAATGATGCATGAAGTAAGCAAGCTCCATGCTCCCCTTACCTCATAATATTTTCTGTCCTTAACCCAGCATTACTTCTTTTCAGTCATAAAGGGAAAAGTGAGAGTTTTTCTCCATTTGAAAGAAACAAGTTTTACAAGAGATAAAAATTAATTTACATTTTTCAGAAAAAAACTCCATTTGAACACATTTTTATTTGCAAATGGGAGGTTGTTCATTCTTGCTACTAATGCTAGCAATTTAATTACAGAAGCTTGTTTTAAAATATTTCTTGTATCACTGAAGCAAAGAGAGCTTGGCTCACAGGGGTATTTTTTCTTCCTAATTAGGACACAGAGATAAATTTAATGCAAAATGTAGCCAAAGCATTAGTGGGTGCTTCTACACCTCCCTTTGGAATTTATGTACCTCCTACCCAAGAAAAAGTAAATAAAATAAAAACATTAAGAGACCAATTTCAGCAGGAATGGAAAATGCTTCAGTGTTCAGGTAAGTTGTCTGATTTTATTTTAAACTCTTACATACTATAAGTTTCTGAAAAGATGATATATAAATACCGCTGGGCCTGTAAGTCAGTGGGACCAGACTGATCTACTGTTAAAAAGATGAAACTGAATGCTTCTAATTCTGCCACTTGAACCGGAAAACAACAAATTTCATAGCATAACAACTTTGAATACTGTTACTCCAAAATTTTGGAATGAAACTACCAAAATATGTGCTTAAAGAATGAGTAACAAGTTGTGCCCTGGCTTTGATTGCTAATGTGTTTTCTGAATATAGAGCCAAACCAGGTGATATTTTTATATGCTTAACTTGCCCACAAATAACTTCACGTAACTCAGTAGTCATTAGTCATGCTGCAAGCACAGTCACAAAGAGCTGAAGATCAGGCCCTGCATTTGTATAGGAATCAGGCTAGGCAGGTATGTATGTTTTCAGGCATACTTGTCTAGAAATGTTTCTCTGCTGAATGACTTTTGTTTTTCAACAAAAAAAGCAGTTATAAAGGTAGGCATCTCTAAAATGCCATTCTCTCTTTCAGAAGAAATACCCAATACCAGGGGTCTGGTTCCAAATAAAAACGTTCTTGTGGGATCAGGAATTGTGCTATGAGCTTGATTCATAACTGGTTTTCTTATTGCTGTTCTTTTTAGTGAAGGATGGGATTTCAAGAAATTGATTTCACTTCAGAATCACTTTACAAAGAAGAAGAAAAGGAAAATGTGATGACTTCACTCTGCCATCTTTTCAAATGTAAATTGTCTATATAACAAATAAAAACTCCAAACCTCCAGAGGTTTAGTAGTGGCCTAAGGCTACATCATGTAAATTCTCAAAATTAAACAAACATCCCAAGGCAATAACCATGATATGCCTTTGTAGTATTCCAGGTATGATTTAGGGATCATTTTCAAGAGCACTTTTCTGTTATTGTGACTTCAATAATTTGACCTTTTGATTTCAGATATTTCAAATTATATTTATACTGATGTTGCTGCTGGAATCAACTTGATATCATGTGGAATAACCAAATCTATCTGCAGTTGTCTTTTTTAATTGTTCATGGTGCTTCCCTTCTCATTTGTTTTTGTTTTCAGATATTGCTGGAGAGCAAATGATACCTATCCTTGAACATTTTTAAATGAAAATCTTTTTCTAAAGAAAATAAGAACTATGTAAAAGATTTTTCAAAAAGAAGAGGTGAAGAACATGAAGATGTTCTGTTTAAGTTTAGAATTTCTTTAAACTGAACTTTGAAGTCCAAATAAGTATTTAAATTGGAAACCGGCCAATGGCCAAACTTTAGCTTCAGCGTTTTGCCTAACAGGGGATTTGTTTCCTAACAGGAGATTTTGCCATTCTCCCCTCTCCCACTGTCTCTCCTAAACGTCCCTTTCCCCCCTTCCCCCTTTAACTCATCATTTTCAATGAAAAAGCATTTTCTGAGAAATAGCTCTTTCCCCTTTCCCTGCCTCTGTTCAATGGAATTTATAGTGTTTGAATCACATAAATGTTGCGTTTTGGTATGTACTTTTCTAAGCCTTTATTAAAACATGAATTAAGAGGGGAAAACAGCGTACTCTTGGTACAATTTGTTTGCAAAGACCGTCAGAAGGCTGCGGCTGCCTCCTTCAGCTCGGGACCAGCGTGTTGCTGTGTTATTGTCAGCTGAGTGGCGACAACATTGAGCGTGAGTAGCGGAGGAATGGCTTAAAATTCATGAGCGGTTAAAATCGGGGTTTCCTGTTGATTCTGTTCACATCGGTGTCTGGAGTGTCGGGTGGAAGCCGCTCTGCGGCAGCGCCGGGCCTGAGGGGCACTCCCTCGGCGCCAGGGCGGGCGGGCGGCGGGGCGGGCCCGGCGCGCTCGGGTGACGTCGGCGGCGCCGGGAGCAGGCGGCAGCTCGGTACCGCTCCCGCCGCCCCGGGAGCGCCCCAGGTACGGCCCGGGCGGCGGCACAGGGGCGGCACGGGCGGGGGGAGCCCCGCGGGGCGCTGCGGGGGCGAGGGGCCCGGTGCGGGTGGTGCGCCGTGCTCGGGCCCAGCTGGATGCGCAGGGTGAGCCCCGTCGCCGGCAGCTCCTTCGGGGGGTGCTCCGGAGTGCCCCAGGGATGGATGGCGGGTGCCCTCCAGCCCAGCCTGGCGGTCGCCTCCAGTCACGATCACCACCCACGTCTTGCCCGCGTCCTCTCGCCCGCGCGGCCCCGCGGCTGCGGCTGAGGGCACCACGGCGAGGGAGGGAGGTGGTGGATGTCTCCTGGGAAAAGGCAGAGGTGTTCCCGCGGGAATCCGGGATTAGATCAGCACAACCTTCTCTTTTCTATTTCAGTCTGCCGAAAAATTTGGGCATCTGGAATTAAGCTTCCTGCACCATCACTTCACTGGTGATCAAAGTTAGAGTGTGATTTTTATAGCTCATGTCCTAAATATGTGGGAGGTCAGTTCTCTTTCCTTTTGGGCTGTCTCAGTTTAAGTTAAAGCATACTCACAAATTTCTCATACACCTTATGAGTTTCTTCCTTTTCTTCATATTTTTCAGGTCTTGCTTCCCATGAAATCAGAGACCAGACTGTAACTGCCGAAACCTGACAGTCTCATTTGAAATGGAGAGCATTACACAGTTGTTCAGTGATTTGTGTGAAGCACATTTGACAGGTTTGCCATGGAAGGTTCACTTAGGCAGGCAGAAGATCAGCAAGAGAAGGGCTAAGCAAAATCTGAAAAGGGTTGCTTATAATGCCCTGTTCATGAACCTTTTTCAAGATGAGGCTCGTAAGCTGCAATCAAACGTTTCCAGACTCCCAGTGAAAAACAAAATTTTGATGCTGTCTTTCAACTTGAGAGTTGCTGGCCTAGGTGCTCAAGCAGATAGACTGGAGAATCTTGTGGAGGAACTGGAAACAGCTGAATGCTTACCATTTACTGAAGTTAATTCCATCTTAGATCTCTTAGTACAGCTTGCTGGAACAGGTCCTCCTCAGCTGGTACCACAGAAAAAGGACTATTTTCTGAACAACAAGTATGTTGGGAGAAATGTCAAATACCAGGGTTATGATTATTATGATGTAAGCATGTTTGAAGCTGACATACAATCTCTGATAACAAATGAAGAATGTCAGTTCAACGACACAATTCAAAAGACACTTAAGATAATGGAGGCTACTCCTGGTACTGGACTCCCTGCCATAGGGCTGTTCTCACAGAGCTGCCCTGCTGGGGACAAGTTTGAGAAGGAAACACGTGTCTCGCTCTTCGGTGCTCTTGTCCACAGCCGCACATATGATATGGACATCAAGCTGGATTTACCACCAGTGCCTGACAATGCAGATCTGTCTGGACTTGCAATTAAAGTACAGTATCATTTGTTTTGGACTAATGAGTGTATGCATGCTTTCATGTGCCTGTTTGAAACTACAGTTTAAAATGTAGGTAGTAGTTTAATTGGTGATAGAAACATACAGCAGTGGAATTTAAGATGGAGCCGGGATCCTTTCCTTTGCAGAGAACCAGATAAGCTTTTTGGAGATGTATGATAACAAAAACCTTGGTCTTGCCCTGTAGCTGTATCAAAACCCATCATGTGGCCATAGGCTTTATGAATTTAAGCCATTGGCTGTATTCATGCCTTTCCCACCCTAGCAACCTTTTGCTTGCATTTTTTCCTGCTTTGTCTGTTGAACTCTGCGTTGTTGCTTACTTGTTAGTGCTCAGACTGACTGCCTAAGCATCCCTGTCTGAGTGTATGTGCTTTGCTGTTCAGTTTACATTACCTAACTTGCTGTGTTGTTGTCTTGGCTTGTAATATCTTAAAGCATTTTTTCTGTTTTGGTTTTTTTCCCCTCATTGAATGTCCTAGTTCCTATTGTCCTTTTACCTTTTCAGTGTGGACGGTTTCTACTGTATCTTTTTTCCCCTTTTGCTGACCATTCTGTTTATTTTAGCTGGTTTATTCTCATAAAAGTACTAGATAGACTTTTAGGGGTTTTTTCTTTCGTTTTTACTGTGTGTAGGTAGGCTTATTTATAGCCTACCTTTAGATCCTCATCTTGTTCCCTCTGCTTCACATATGGATAGATCTTGCAATTCCCTTAATTCAGGGTCTGAATTGAAACTTGAAGGCAGACACATGAAATAGAAAAACCCGGTGCCATTCACTGATCATATGTGGATGTTAATTGTAACCTAGAGGAGGCAGAACCTTTTTGAGTTAGTGCTGAACTCTTTCCATCAGACTGGAAAATTTGTGATTTCTTGGGGAATATGCTGCTTTTTATATGTGTGTGATTGTCTTTTAATAAAATTGAGGACGGTTCTGCACATATGGCTCCTGTTGAGTAGGAGTTGAGGATGTGGCATATACGCTGTTTGGACACTTACAGATTTTCTGCATATGAATTAGGGAACAAACCATGGTAGTCATAGTTAACAAAATGTTTACAAATTCGAGGATTTGGGACCTGGATCATTTGCCTGGAACAAACAGCAGAGCAGTGTGATTTTATTAATGCTACATATTGTTGAATATCCATACCTGAGATTCTCAGTTCGTAGAACTTACCAAACAAGGAAGTTTCAAGTTTAACACCAACAAGCGTAGTAGCTTATTTTGAAGGTGGTTGGTTTTATATGTATAGACACTAATACCTGTAGAGACTCATCAAATGAAAAGAGTGCTTACAGTAAAAACTTAAAATTGATACAAAGGGAGGGTAGGTGAGAGAGGCTGGGTCACATAGAGTCACGTGGTCACAAATGACAGCAAAACATCTTTTTCATTAGCATATGTATCTTCAGTAAAGGGTTTTCATGTCTGATGTTTGAACTCTTTCTGACAGGTTCCCCAAAGTATAGACCAGTCAGAAGATGAGGGATTCCAGTCAGCATCCAATCTGACTCCTGATTCTCAGTCAGAGCCGAGCATGACTCCAGATATAGACTTGTGGGATGCAGTGCTTACATACGGACCCAGCAAACGAAGATGTTGGGAAAGGATCGGGTAGTATGTGTCTGAGCTTACTGGTAAACTTACTGTGCACCGTCTGCAAATGTGTGAAGGTGGATTGCATCTTAGTTCCAAATGATCTCAGGATAAATAGTGAAATGAGCGTGTTTAATTCACAGGTTTCAGTACACTGCATTAATAGGGATAAAGGAGTAAAGGTTGTGTGGTTTCAACAAGCTGGTTCTTAGAGTGCAGCAGTTTCATAGGAAGAGATAAAATCATCTTTGTCTAAAAACGAAGGGATTAGGAAAACACTGGTTTTGTGAAATGCAGCATTTTTCTAACTATTTTGACTTCTTATGTGATATACAATTTGTCTCAGTCTAAAATGATTCCATATTTTCAGTTTCAAAAGAGAAATTAGTAATTGTAGAGTAGTAGAAGAATTAAACAAGTATTTTCCAGTATTGTAGAGTTGTATTCCTTTTCTCATCCTGTAGACAAACCAGAAAATTATAACAGATTTCTTGATGGCCTAGTTAGACGTGTAGTTCTTTTGGCTGTTGAGTAGAAGATGCATCTCCTGAGAGAAAGCTCTCTACAGTCCTGTTAAGGCTTCCTGGCTTCACTGAAATGGAAGATAAAAGAAAAGGCAGGTGTGGCAGGTATCCTTACATTTCAGATGGACAGTGGTGTGCCTGATTCTTGGAGAAACTTTGCTCTGTATGTTTTCTGTAATTTTAAATAATGATCTAGTGCTGTGCTGTCGCATTGTTAAACAGTGCTTTTTCATCTCTGAGCCTTAGAAGCTCAGAAACTCAGAAGTTCCCTGTTGTGATTTTTCAAAGCCGCTGTAGCCCGCTTGAGCTTTTTTCCTAGTACAAGGCAGTTTTTCTTGCTACTGTTTAGACTGTAGGGGTCTAAGAGTCATATATAGACCATATGTCTCACAGAGTTTGTATAATACCTGCTACTAGAATTCAGAATTTTTGGAAGAATTTGAAACAGAAATTGTTTTGGAGGAGATAGTAATCTTCACTGTGAAGAGGTAAAATGTGTTAATAAAAGTTCATTGTAGCACTTTGAGCATATTTCTCTTTAACTTATTTGAACATTAGCATTAAATGAACCGTGGAAATATGGTATATATTGGCCTCATTTTCCTAGTGTGAAAGCTGCATCAGGGAAGGCCACAAAAGCAGCTGGTAGTTCTCTGTCAAGGATTCTGTCTCTGAACTGATGTTCAAATTATACATGTATTTTTTTCTCTGTACTGAGTTTGAGCTACAGTTTCACTGACTGTATGCACATTCCCTTCAAAATGTACTATATTACAACTTTTCTGTGAGGAATTCTGTCTGTGTAAAATTCCAAAATGCTTTTTTCTTTCTGTATGAGATGTATTTCCTTCTTTTCACATAATCACTTTGTAGTGTTGTGTTTACTCTGACACAGCCCACCTGGTAAAAAAGAGGAACCATATCTTACTGAAGCTGGGAGAGAAGCATTTGACAAATTTTACCAACTTCGAGAAGGGGAATTGCAGCTGTTTACCAATACTGTACTTCAGCTTCCTCAGCTTGTGTTGATGAAAGAATCTGAACTGGTTAAGGATGTCTTGAATGTTCTCATTGGTGTGGTATCCACTACATTTTCACTCAATCAGGTATGGAAGATTTTTATCTGCACTTCTTAGTCAAATCTTTTTGGTTTTTTCTTCATAGAGGTTTCCTCTGCAATACATTTATTTCTGCTGAGATCATGCTGTTGTGGCTAGCGTTAAAAAGTTGAATATTGCCTGATGTCAACAAGACAGTATTTATGTATTGCAGTAATTATGTTACTGGAATAGGCTAAGAGTGTTTGAAGTTCTCTAAGGGAAAATAGATTTATGAGTACTTGAAAATAGATGTGTAAATAATTTTGTAGATTGGATTTTCTTTAAGGAATTAGATAATGAGACTTATTCTGTATATTTGAAGGCATCATTCACACCCCTTCAATTTTGCTACAATGCAATGTTTATGTCACTGTCCTAACTATATAGTCTCAGTCACCTGAGTGTCTAAGATGAAAATTTGTCTGCTATTGTTTTTGTGTGTAAATGTTTGCTATTTTAAATCAGAATACACCTATGAAATAGTTGAGTCTGCCTTTTTTTTTTTGTTCCCTATATCCTTTTAGGCTGCTCAGTCATTTGTGATAAAGGAGGGGGTGTATGTATCTGGAACCTCACCAGAGACAATGCATAACCTGCTCTCGGAAGTTGCAGAGTATGGAACCTATTACACACGGCTGAGTCGTTTTTCTCTTCAGCCAGTCTTGGATTCCTCTTACAGCAAAGGACTTGTGTTTCAGGTAAAACAATTGTATTAAATCAACTAGATTAATGGGCCAATTACCTGAGGTAGAGAAGGTGACTTTGATTTTGTGTAAAACTGGAATTTCTGCATTCTGCAAAACTGCGAAGTGTTTTAAGTGTACTGCTCCATCCCAGGTTGGCAAGGCACAGTGCCACTGTATTTAAATTACAGCTCTCTGAGCTGAGGTCTTGCTTGCACTGAAACATGCAGTAAAATGTCTTTGTTACCCAGTGTGATTTGTTTAGTCATGTTGTTCTGTTTTGGACTAAAGAATTATAGTTTTTAAATGCTTTAAAAACATTACATATTATACAGAAAGATGTATACAATTAAAATACAAGAACTTTCTTAGTACCCTATATAAATAGATATAATATATATTTTTAAAAAACCAAAACTGAGGTAGAGAAGTATGCTATTTAATAACTGTAATTACTTTTCCTCGGTTCAAAATTAAGTGCAAATTTGCCTTGTCAGTCCTCTGTATATTATGTTGAGCTGTACATGCACTGTGTAATATCTGGTGATATAATCTGTTTCTTATGCATAGAATTAAGTTATGATTAGATATGAAAATATATCCATTCTGAATGTTTGATTTACAGCAATATTATTAAATTTCTGTTAAGAAGGTCTCTTTGTTGGATAAAGTTCTAGATAGTTTTTTGATGTATCCAGTTTAGGCAAAAAAGTAAAGAAAGAGTTGAGTTGGTATTATAGAGAACAAAAAGCTCCTCAAAGGGCAAGTCAAAGAAGCTGAACCAAGGTGCTTTATTTCACTGTGCATGGGTCCACACTTTGTGTGTTGGATGTTTGAAGAGTTTAGAGGAGTCACCTGGCTAACTGGAATGTCTGAAGTTGTATGGACCCTCACTTGCCCCTTACTTTGGTGTACAAGTCTCCCTTACCTGCACATGCCATTTATTTTACTAAAAGGTTTGTTTTCATGCTGGTGCAATGGATATGAGACATTGACAGACTGTTAACAACTTCCACAGTAAGACTTTAAATATTTTGTGTTCGTACCAGGCATTCACAAGTGGACTGAGAAAGTACCTTCAATATTACCGAGCCTGTGTTTTGTCAACACCTCCTACTTTAAGTCTTCTAACAATCAGCTTCCTGTTCAGAAAATTAGGTCGTCAGTTGAGGTAAGAGAATGGTATTAAATGTTTAAGTTTTTCATAGCAGAAAAAACGCAATCTCTTCATATATACTGAAAGAGACCATATTACATGGACTTTCTTACGTGGTCTATCAGTATTTTTCCCCAATTTAACAGAATTTTTTTTTATATCCAGAATATTCTAGGGAAGACATATAAGGTCTTTATACTCAGTTTCTGTGTTATCCCTGTTATCACTGAGCAGATGCAGTATGATTGTTGTACGATATTCAAATTTGGCAAAGTTCATCACTGTGATCTTGGAGCCTTCTGGTTGAAATTTTTATATATGTTTTAATACTGTTTTTTAGGTATTTAGCTGAACTTTGTGGCATAGGAACAACGGCACTGGGGATCAGTGGTGGAGCTGGCGCTTCATTTCCTACGGTGATTTTTTGTTTCATGCTTTTATTTTGGGTTGCAATGTTAATATGCTTCAAAATTATATTGGATTTTACATGAAATACTTAGTGTTGGTCTCTCTGCTAGCAAAGCTATGATCCTGGACCTCCAGTTAAAACACTACAGTACTTTCTCCAGATACATAAAAATTTGGAATTTTGTTCTGTGTTCTCAATTCCTAAAATAAACAAAGGGCCCAAAATAAGCCTTCTGGTCATGTGAATCCAACTGTAAACATATTTCTTTCACTCTGGAGACAATAAAGTGAGCTTGAGGTAATGAGCTCAGGTAAAGTGATCTAAACTGCAGGTAGATGGAGGAAGTGAGATGAATCCTGCCTTCTGTGTCTAGAGATACATGTAAAGCTATGTATTTATGAGTCTTTTGTTATTAAAGTTGTAGTGAAGTTTGTTGCCTAATGTTAGCATATTTTCCATTTTTAGGGTGTTAAATTGCTTTCATATCTGTACAAAGAGGCTCTCAACAATTGTAGCAATGAGCATTATCCAGTTCTTTTGTCTTTGTTGAAGACAAGCTGTGAACCATACACAAGGTATGTCCATACTGTTCTCTGCATAAATTAATTATCTGTTGTTTGTTAAGTAGATATAACTAAATAATAATAAGAATGATTAAAAGTAGAGTTCCTTGGATTGCAACAGTTTTGTTAAGCAGTGCACATCAATTTAGAAATTATTAGTTTATAGACATCTGAAGAGATGGTAAATTTTTTAATAGCTATTTACAGGAATTATAGCTATGGTCCATCATCAGTTTGCAATAGTTGCTTAATAGCTGTAATACTTAGAAGAGAAAACAAAAGTCTGTTAAAATGCTCTAAATTTAAGATTGCTTCCATGGCCAACTTTCTTGTGTTTTCTTCATTCTACATGAAATGATCTTCAGAGAAATGTTATTTCAGATTTACCAGAAGCTTCACTGAAATATCTTCACAGCTCCTACCCTGCTATTTATAGAAAGAAGTCAGATTTCTGAAATACCAAGGGCATCACATGGAACCTAAAAAAATCTGGAAGTATCACACTAGTGTGTGATACTTGCTGCATTGATTCCTAAATTTGCTGCGGATATCTACTGAAGCATCAATTATACATGATCAGGACTGCCCTGGAAGGAAGCCTCTCTTATCTGCAAAAAGTGTTATTTCACTCATTTATTGACCTGAAAGAAATTAAATAATGCAAGTTGTTGCTCAAATAAATCACAGAAGCATCAGATTTAATACTTTAAAAGTTAGCTTTTTACTTAGAACCTTAAAGTTGAACAGTGGTTGCTGTGTCAAATGCTTCTTCTTTGTTGCACAGTGTTAAGTAAAAAAGTCTTCAAGGACCTCTGAGCCTTTTTATCTATAGCCTCACATTGTGTTGTATAAAAAATTGTGGCTTTTTTTATTTCTTCAGAAGTTTGACTCATACAGAGAAAATATGAAAAAGCATGAATACATATGCCAAAAGAGTAGTTCTCATTATTGCATGTGTATTAAAATGCCTCTAGGCCTGGGGAAAAAAGTGCTTGGAATTGCATCTTTGTTTTATACCCTTTCAGTTTCTCCCTGCTGAAATTACCTCTGCTTAAAACAAATCCTTTCTGCTTTTCTCTCACTGTGCCCTTGATGTGCTGCAAAGTTTTCTATACATTTTTTATATATGCTTAGGAAATTGATATGCAGAAATAAAATGATTGTTTTAATTGAGGCACTGTTCTTTTATCTGAACTGATTATCACTGTTCTATATACAAATGGTTAAAAGTGTAGAGCCACAATCTATTTAATATACAATTTAAATATTTAATATACAATTTAAAAAGTTCTATTTAATATACAATTTAAAAAGTCACAGCACTTAATTGCTGCGTTTTTCATCCTGCCCATAGCTTGTGTCTTTTGGGATTTTAAAGAACATTGCTTGGTTATAATAAAGGTGAGAAGGCAAGAGGATTGATTTTCAATATTGTCCAATTTTTTTGTTTTAGATTTATCTATGATTGGGTATACAGTGGTGTATTCAGAGATGTATATGGAGAATTTATGATTCAGGTGAATGAGGATTATCTTTGTTTCAGAGGTACAGTATATATATGAAGCATTTCTAATTTATATAATTTGTGCTGTTAATTAAATAACTAAAATATATATTTTCATCTTTTTGTTATGTAGATAAACATTACTGGACTCATGGTTATGTTTTGATTTCAAAAGAAGTAGAAGACTGTGTCCCTGTATTTCTTAAGCATATTGCAAATGATGTATATATATGTGGGAAAACCATAAACTTGCTGAAATTGTGCTGTCCTAGGGTAAGTTCTGGGGTTGTTCCTCCCTATTACATGGAGAAAATCATGTCTCTAGAGCAAGAGTCCAGGTTTTTAGCAAGTTCACTCCTTTATCAAAACCCAGCATTGCATAAGTAGGATCATGAAAGGCAATTACTTGCTCTCAGATACTTGTGAGCTGATTATCCACTCTACTTGCATCCACTTCACTGCAAAAATACACATTTTAACACCGTCAGATTTATTGTATACAATGCATATGCTGTATTTTTTACTTTCCTTTGTATTGAAAGCAGAAATGTTTTAGGCATGCAAGGAAGTGCATTCCACTTCTTGCACTACTCCTTTTTGGTTTAAAGCAGCCTCACTTACCAGGTGTCGGCTCAGTTCTGCATAGCTCTTCCAGCTGTATCACTGCATTTTCAAGAAGTGCTTAAATAGTTCTGTTTATTGGTATTTTGCAGAACCGTTCTTGTCCTTGATAAGAAAAATATGTTTGACTACTTTATGTCTTCTCTCTTCTCTCTATATGTCTAAAAATAAAACAACCAGAGAGGTGTCTATAGATATTCCCAAGTAACTAGTATTAAGATCAGAGCTGCTCAGTCTCAGCAGAGCAGCTCATTATCAGCTATTCAGTATTGGGTATAAGCCTAATACCTCAAGTGAAATGTCCCTCTGCCAGTTCTCCTGAGTCTGCTCTGATAACTGTTCCCAAACCATGACTCAGCTGTGCCAGTGGTACTGGGCTCTATAGAACTGTCAGCCATCATTTCCATGGTGAGTTACAGCTTTACCCATCACTAAAGCAGTAGCTTCCCCCAGATCATGTGGCACCCAGGCTCAATCATCTTCCATTTGTCTGAGAGTGCCAGGCACATTTCATCCCTTTTTGATAATGCCTGCAGGAGCTGGATCTTCCCTTCTGCTTAGGCTGATACATTCCCAGGAATACAGGGAATTCTGGCTTTTATGAGTAGACTGAGGGAATCCAGTGTGAGTGTTCTTGTGCACTCGTCTGGTTTTTTTCCTTCAAGCTCAGTTATCTGTTTTCTGCACTTAATAGAATATCTTCAGAGATTTAGGGATGTTGAGGCAGAGTAGAAAGACCAAGGGTACTTCAAGAATAGGTTCTCTGTGGTGTGCACTGGCTGTAGTTTTGAGAGTTTTGTCTTGTGCAGAGCTCTCTCCTGTAGGTCTGTTAGTTCTGTCCTGGAGAGTTCCTACTGAATGGGGATCTGTGGGGAATGTAAGTGAACAAAACTTAACTTTTGACAGGAGAAATGCATTCAGCACTGAGTTACTCATACTTAGTTAATTTGGATATTCAGAAAAGGAAAATTTGAGACATTTAGACCATGATCAGTATAAATGTATGTATTAGATTTTCAGTGGCAAAGACACAACTCTAAGAAATTACCCTGTGATCCAAGTTGTGGACCATTGTACCTTTTTCTCCTACTTTGAATTATATAAATGCCAAAAGATGATGCTAATAAAAATTTTAGATCCTATATGGAGGTTTGTGTCAGTGTCCTGAAGCATGACTAAGTTAAAAAAATATATAATATGAATTCATAATATAAAATTTTACACTTTTAAAGATGTATGTAAAAGGAAATCTGTCATTTTGCAGCATTATATATGTTGGTCAGATATACCTGTTCCCCGGATTTCGGTTATTTTTTCGCTTGAAGAACTGAAAGAAATAGAGAGAGATTGTGCAGTGTACGTAGGTCGAATGGAAAGAATCGCCCGATACAGTTCCATAAGCAAGGAGGAAAAGGTAAATGAGTAAAGGAATAAATATCTCATTATGATTTTTTTTAAATACTCAATTTTCATTTCTCTTACAACTTCTAAAGAACTTATAGTTAGAATTTTTTCATAGGTTAATTGCAGTTTTGATTGCTATCGCAGCAAATAAACTTAATATTGCTTTTAAAGGTATAGGTGGTGTGTTGACATTTTTGGCCTTTTCATATATTGAATAAGTGTTAGGCTTCAATCTTAGTTCTTTGCAGCAGGAGATTTGTTCTCCTACTGAAAAGATTGTTAGATTCTGATTTAACAAATGAGATAAGCTAATTAGTAACCAGGTAACTGTTTGTAATTTCCCTAGCTAGTTGTTTTTTCAGAACATTTTAGCTACGAAGAGGCTTCTGTCCTTCAGATTCCATCAATTTAGTGTATGTGTCAGATGGATTTAGTTTGTTTTAAAATCTGGAGCATTAACTTTCAATACTACTTTGTAGATTTTCCATTTACTTATTTGTTTTATTCCCATTTCTGTATTGTAATAATTGATTAATAACAATTATAAAATATGCATCTGTCTTTGCAACAGTGTATTTCAAGTCTAAAATAATAGAAAAAGTTCCACCTTGGTTTTTTGGTTGGTTTGTTTTTTTTTTTTTTAGGATTTGCGCGTGGAAATAGCCAAACAAGAATTAATTGTTCATGCTCGGGAAACTGCTAGCAAAGTACTAAAAGCCATTAGTGGTAAGTTCTAGTGGCATTTTATGTGTTTTCTAGTGGGTTTGTTAATGTGAACTAACAGCGTCTTTATTTTAATGCAGACAAGCAAATATCAGAACGAATGGCTTTGGATGCAAAGAAACGGGAACAGTTTCAGAAGCTGAAAGAACAGTTTGCAAAGGACCAAGAGGTATCTCTCTGTGTTTCTAGAGGCCAACTGTATTTCTTAGGCAAATAATTGAAAGGATATGTTGTACTGAAGTTGAATTAATAGCTCATGGGATACAAAAAAGAACTTCTTAGAGACGTGTGTTACAGCTGGTGTTGAGAGTGGCTTTTAACAGTGTTAAATAATTATGCAGCGTCGTCTTGCGATAAAGCAGGAGGAGATTGATGATGATTTCAGCTATGCCCGAGAGCTCAGAGAGAGAGAAAAAAGACTGAAAGCTTTAGAAGAAGAACTGGAAAAAAAGGCAAGGTAAATGTGTATGAGTAGTCTCCAAAACCATCATAAAGATGTCAGGAAAAAATTATTGTTTGTTAAAAATTATAGTACTAGGAGTTCCCAGACATTGTTCTGCAACGATAATGTTTGGAGTTAGAAGATGGATGTAAGGATTTTTGGTAATCTGAGCAATTTTGTTAGGAATGGTTAGTGGCCAGAATATCTGGGACCCACTCATTTGTGCCAAACCTATACAGTCTGGGTTTTGTTATAAGCAAAATTACAGGAAAACAATTTAATTGCATCTTATAGTTTAAAAGCAGAGCCCACAGCAAAAATGGTCACATGTATGTCAAAGCAGAAGTAAAACGCAGATGGAGTTAGATTGGTGTTTCACTTTCTTCTGTTTCAACTAAATTACTTAAGACAAATGAATGACCTACTAAAAGTAGTTACAGAAATACATGTTGACTAAGAATACAGTCCTGTGTTTTCCACCTGTCTCTTCTCTGTGACTGGAGCCTCTGGCTTCTACATTTTGAGAACCAATTCTCAATTTTGAAGTGCTAAAAAGTCTTATTCTTTAGAAGGGAAGATGAAAATCAATATGCAAAAATCTGTAACTTAGTTTTATTTTTACCTTCATTTAGGCAGGAATTAATTGACCATTACAGCAAACTTTCTGATGATGCAGCCCGTAAGGAACAAAGAACATTATGGAAAATCCAGCGCCACAAGTTGGAAACAGCTCGTCTTAAGTTTCTGTCAGAAGATCAAAAACGCATTGAGGTACCTCCTAAAAAGTTTTAAGAAATGTAATTTAGCAAATTTGATACTTGGTACTTAAAGACTTTTGACTTTTTTTTACTTGTAGAAAATGCTTGAAAAACTTCCAGATGGAAGCTACAGGAGAAAATTAGATATTATTCCTTATAAACAGTGCCAGTTGGCTTTGGATAAAAACCCCGTTGAGAAAGATACACCTTTACAGGTGAGTTTATTTTCTTACATAAACTTCAAGTTGCTGTTCCAAGTTTCCCTAAAGGGACTTCATTTCTTGGTTCATTTCAGTTCAGTAAACACAAGGTCGCTGTAGCAGGAAGGTGAGTAGTCATCATTTATAGTACATCAGAAAAATTGGAAAATTTTTAATCCTGTAATAAAGTGATATCCTAATTAGTAGGTTGATTTTGTGACCAGCCATACAGTGTAATAATTATTTATTTTTTAGGTGTCTTTTGTGAAACCTCTGCATTCTAATGAGACAACTGGCAGAAAAGAATCTGAGCCTGAACAGGAATATACTTCTTCTGCTGACAAAGCACTGCCCATCCCAGAGCCAGCAAGTAATAATGCCGATGAACATTTTCAGCCTAAAGGAACAGGATCTGAAAGCAATCTCCAAAGTTCAGAGAAAGCATGCAGCCCACTATACAGTGCTGACTCCTTGCCTGAATCCAATGTGAATATAGAAGATTTTTTATCCAAATCACAAGATGAACAGCCTGTTACTGTTAGGATGCAAGGATCTTTGCTGGATGAAGCATTCCGAAATATTAACTCAGATCTTTCTGAGACTTTGCAAGTAAGTGAAAGCCAGCCTGTCTTGAGAGGAGCACCAGAAGAAGACAATGCACCATTGCATCAGCAAAGCGAGTATGATTTTAATACAGTTCTCAGACCATCTGCAGCTTGGCAGGGACATGTTAGAGTTGGGGAAAACGTATTTGATGTGGACTATAGAAGGCCTCGGTGGAATATTCATGGACATGCATCTGATGCCAATATTAGAGTGGGAGAATATGTACCTCAAATGAACACTTACCAGCCACATTCAAGCCCTTATGGGCATTCTTCAGACTCCCATATAAAAAGCAGCAGCTTTACTTCTGAAGTTGAATCTAGACGACCCCGATGGAATATTCATGGACATGTATCTGAAGCTCATATTAAAATTGGGGAATATGCTTCAGAGGTAGAGACCTCAAGGCCGAGGTGGAACATCCACGGCCATGCTTCAGAAGCCAATATTAAGATTGGAGAGTATGTGTCAAATGTAGCTCCTACAAGGCCTCGGTGGAGCAGCCATGGTCATGCATCTGATGCCAATATCAAGGTTGGTGAAAACGTGTCAGAGGTGGTGTCAGCCAGACCTCGCTGGAATGTCCATGGACATGCTTCACAGTCACACATCAGAATTGGAGAGCTGGTTTCGGATACAGAGCCTTTGAAATCCCGTTGGAGCCCCTTCGGACACGCATCCCAGTCAAGCATCCAAATAGGGAAGTGGGCCCCATCCACAGAAAATGATCCCATACCTCATCGCAAAACCCTTTTGAGTTCTTCATCGAACTCCACAGTTCAGACACTTCTGTACAGTGAAGAGTTCTCTCCTGCTGAAGGGAGCAGAAAGGAAGCAAAACTATCACAGGTTAAGGAAGAGACTTTGCCACAGTTACAGATACCTGATAGTGTTACAGACTTTCCTGATGCTAATATTCAAGATGATAAAAAGGAAAATACAATAGAAAAGAAACAAGAAGGTAAAAAAAAATTAGGTTTATTCAGTCAACATTTGTTTAAGGGCTTGTGAAAGTAGCTCTTAATGTTTATTTTCTAAATGGGTACATTCTTCCTTACTTATTCCACTTAATTCCTTGCATAACTTTTCATATAGTGCTAGAATTCAGAGGAAATAGTTCATGCTTATTTTTGTCTCCTATATGCAAGAAATAGAGCATTAAACAAATTCTAGCCTGAAACTTTGTGAAACATGACCTTTAGAGTTCTTAAGTAGAGAACATGCATAAAACTGCCTGGGTGGGGCTGTGGGGAGGTACTGCTGTTGGTGTGGTTGTTTCTGTGATAGTTTGTACAGGAATTTTGAACAGCTTTAGGAGCAGATATGAGGTATGAACCAAGTATTATAAGTAGGTCTAAGTAGATGCTGACTTTAATTGTATTTACAGTAATTGCAGATGTTGTCAACAAGGACCCTTCTCCAGAGTCCTCACAGAGCTTACAGGTAAGAAACAAAAGTAGTTGTTGAGAGGACTTATTTTTCATTTGAAGAATTGAACACACTGGTAGTTAAGGTAATAAATTTCTCTCCTAATCTAGTAGTTACTGTAAAATCATATTGTTTTTACATGTCTGAAACATACAGGTGAGTAGGCTCTTGTCTTTTCATTTGGAACAGCTAGACAGTTACCTGTACGAACACATTAAGCCTGGGTAGACAAAGCCACCATCTCTCATACTTTGTCCATTTATGAATTTTAGAGAGAGGAGCCTGAAAAAGCCATTCCACAAGATCCTGTGCCTCAAGAAACTTTATCTTCTGAAGCTGATGCTCCCACAACTAAGGAGGAGGAAGGGGAAGAGGAAGATACATGGAAGAAAGAACAAGCTTATTTGAAGGCCTTATCGGATCAGTATTGTATTGAAAAGTATCAAGATAGTTATGATTTGATGTGTGAGTAGAACTCTTGGAACAGTAGATTAATAGATGTGGTAAATTTGAGTAAGAAAGCTGAATGCCAACAAAACCCATGACTTACAGTAAATTACCAGTGTTATGAACTGCAACAGCTGAACAATTTCCTCCTAGGCACAAAGATGAGATATACATTTTGACGTGTTATGATTTTCTAACCTAGAGGTGTTTATATACAAAGTTTAAGAGGAACATATTATTATGGTTCTTAAATATAATAACTTACAATGTTTGTATATTTTTAAATTTAGCAGAACCACCGGTTTCTCATCTCTTGAATCATGTGATACCAAGATCATACACGTTTCCTGTCGATCCTATGGTGCAGTCTGCAACAGATGAAACTGCTGTACAGCTGAGTGAGCTCTTGTCTCTGCCAGTGCTGATGAAACGTTCTATTACTGCTCCACTTGTATCTCAGTGAGTATTTGTTACGAATTTTGCACTTAATTTAGCAATTAATGTTGTGTTCTGTTTTGGGACAGGAGTTGCACATAGATCTCTTAAATTTGCTCTTTGCTCCTAGAAGTAGTTCAGTAAATGGTACATTACTAATTAAAAAGTTCAGATCTGCATGTTAAATAGTAATATAAACTTATGCGTTTATGTGCAAATGGAAAATTTGAATGTTCATTTGGAATATAAGGGCTCAGAGGGAAGTGTTCACTCTCCAGCTTGTCAATTATGCAGCAGGGATTTTGACACCATTGGTTTCATTGTTTTTTAAAAAAGAAGGTGTATTCTTTATAATATTTGTCCTAGTTTTTATTTGAAAGATGAAAGCTAAGGGAGTGAAAAAAGAAAATTATTTTGGTTACTTGAAAGCTCATCGTATTGGTCAGGGTATATTTCAGGTTTCTATGGGAACTCCAGCTTCAAGGCTGTTTTAAGCTATTCCTGTTACTATTGGAATATGTAGGGGAACCACGTATATGTTGGATTATTTAATTAGTATATTTAGTAGTATTTTAAATAAAAGGTTTTGTTACTTTGTGCGAGATAAACTTTTGTCATTAAAACAATTACTCCCAGACACTCCTTTTAGAATCTGCTTTCCTGTAAGTTTGCATTTCCATCTGCTAGCTCTGAGTATGCTATACTCAAAGTTTGGTGTAATGTAGAAAGATGTTATTATCTAACTTAATTTTAAACATCTGGTTGGATACCAGAATGATCTGTGTACAGATTCACACACTTAGCAAACCAAAGTGAAGAGCCTGAGTTGTGTGCTGCCAGAATTAACCTATCACTGATAGGCAAGTTTAAATTATTTAAAGCTAGATTGAGTACCTACACTATAGTGTAAACTGTAGTATAGATCTGCCCTTAATATCTAGTAACAGTTTTTTTCAATTAGTATACACTTACTGGCGATTTAATAGTTTTTTTTAATCTATTTGTGCGGGTGACAGAGATAAGAAGGCTATTGATAAAATGTTGCTCCAGGGCCAGCAGCATGTTCTAAAAATCACTGTATGTAGCTAGTCTTAAAATACTTCCCCAGTATTTTTCAAAACCCAGTTACCTGAAGTGGTAGGTTTTAATTCTGGTATCTTCTAGATAAAGATTTTTTGTCTCATGTTTTTTGCCTATATGAATAACATCTTGTCTTATATATCAGAGTTAAGTTGTAGCCACAGCTGAGTGTTAACAGTGAGGAAGGAGTTGCATGTAAGTATAATACCTTTTCTGTGTTTTATTCACAGTGTTTCTCTTGTGAACAAAGCAATCGTTGATTACTACTTTGTGGAGCTGAATGTAGAGAAGCATTTTGAAGCATTGAGACATTTTTTGTTAATGGAAGACGGGGAGTTTGCTCAGTCACTCAGTGACCTGTTGTTTGAGAAGGTATTTGCTTTGTTGTCTTAACCCTGATGCCTCTGAATTGATTTGGATGGGAATGAGGGAATGGTGTAAGTTGGAATCCTGGCTTGTGCCATTTTCCTCTTTTGTACTGTGTCGAGAAGTCTGTAGCAAGGAACTCTGTTAATGTTGTAAGGATGGAGAAAAAAGAAGGTCTTGGACAGATAAGCATGCATGGAAGGGTATTTCACTCTTTCCTGTGAAAGCTGCTGCACTATTGCTGTCCCCTCCTGTCTGCTGGCAGCAAGGCTGGAAGAGCCTGTTGTAGTTTGCTGAAATCCAGCAGATAGGCCTGTGTTGCAAGTTACCTACTCTTAGTTTAAATATCCTCAAATAGAGAGCAGAGGGGAGGGCATGTGAAGAGAGTGCTGAGCCCTCTGATGAGGCAGTATTTTCATGACTTACTGCTGTGTTCATGGGGAAGACAGCAAGGTAGGAGGGATAGCCTGGGTTGATATAGATGGTTGCCTGTGGAGATATGCGGCTGTAGGAGAATTAATGCATTTCTCTGAGTCCTGAAAATGCTTTAGACCCAACTAGGGAAAGCACTTGGAGATTTAGACTTGATGAATAGCTTTATTTGTAAACCTGTGAGAGTGCTGAGGTGATGAGATAGGCAGATTCAAGTCAGATAAATTCCAGTTGAGTTCCTGGCTTTCTAAAGAGTCTATTCCCTGCAGGAGGAAATTCTAGCAGCTCCTGAACCACAGCAGACATACAAAAATAAATCAGTGCATGTATGAGATTACCTTCATGCCATGAACAGAAAATAGTTCAGAAGTTGCCTCTTATGCTGTTCATGCATCGCTATGGTAGAAGTAAAAACTTCCAATCAAGACAGGGTAGTCACCACTTTACTATTCTGCTTTAATTCACCTGTATTCAGGAGCCAAGATTTTTTATTAACATGGTATAATTAGAATTTTTTTTTCATCCCTAGCTTGGATCAGGACAAATGCCTGGTGAATTGCTGAATCCACTGGTTCTTAATTCTATCCTAAATAAAGCACTACAGTACAGTCTTCATGGTGACACCCAGCTTGCTTCCAATCTTTCTTTTGCCCTCAAGTATCTCCCAGAAATGTTCAAGCCTAATGCACCAGATGCTCTGAGTTGCTTAGAGCTCAGGTACAAGGTAAGAGGGCATGGAGCAAGGTAAAATACTGCAGTTATGCCATGGTTCTTATGTACAATGGTAAAGTGAAGATGTTTGTAAGAATGCAGTGTCTAAGAATGGAGTAAAGTAATTGTGTAATGGAAACAACAGGTCAAGCCTGACCATTGCATTACATTATTAAAATACGTAATAATTGTTGAAATACTTACGTTTTAAATAATCTTATAATTCCTAACAAAAAATGTAGTGTGATCAGTGCTGTTATTTCTTGTAGGTTGACTGGCCTCTGAATATTGTCATTACTGAGAGCTGCATGAATAAATACAACAAGATTTTCTCCTTTTTGCTTCAGCTGAAGCACATGGTGTGGACTCTCAAGGATGTTTGGTTTCACTTAAAGCGCACTGGTAAGTGTGAAGAGTGAATGAGAGAGCATCCTGTTTAAAATGCCTCAGCACCCTCTGCTAGACAACTGCTTGTGACAGTCATGTCAGACTTCAAAAGCCACAATTCTCTTAAAAATCTTCCTTGGCATTTTAAACAGACTCTACTAACAGAAACCTTCATTCCTTTAAAAATTCTGATTTTAGATGATCTCTGTGGATGGATAATATATTTCTGCTTTTATTTTCAGCTTTAGTGAGTCGTGCATCAAATTCTGTTCAGTTTCGACAGCTCCAGCTGTATAAACATGAGATGCAGCATTTTGTGAAAGTAATTCAAGGTTACATTGCTAATCAGATTCTTCACGTTACATGGTGTGAATTTGGAAACAAACTGTCTTCTGTGGGCAACCTAGAAGAAATTCACAGAACACATGCTGAATACCTCAACAAAGCAATCTTCAGGCAAGCTACCATACTTATTTTTACATCAAATACATGTTGTGGGAGTGAGCAGTTCTAGCCTAATGTATTTGTGCAAAACTGACTTTTACATGACACATGAAGTAGTGTTTGCATATGAAAGTGTTCTTATGTAAGAAGCAAACTTCATGGCATCTTACAAGATCTGTACTTCAATATTTTTTCCCAGCTGTCCATCCTTTTCATTTCCCTGGACTCCTTGAGTTGCCTCCTGCTCCTGTTCACCATGCCTCTGCAAGCTTCCAGACTTCTCTGGATAGCTCTAAACTAAGGGCACACTTGCCACAGTTCTTTTTCTTTCACCCCATCCTTGTTAACAGCCTTTGTAAATTACTGCTGTTTCATTCATCATGAACAGTGTGCACAGTAAGCCTTGCTAAAGCATGTAAAAGGCATCTCCTGTACATTGTATGTGCTTTTAATATATGTGCAGTGACCAGGGCTGGACTTGGAAGGGATAAAAAGATGCCTCTGTCCAGATCTATGAGCAGTGCAAGAGACACCTGTCTTTTAGGAATCACAGGCTTTTAGCCCTTTGGTTACTGTATGTGAGACAGAGGAGTGGTTTGACTAAAAGGAAAGGAGCTAGAGTTTATTTGGTTTCTTCTTGAAGGACGTACACTGAAATGATAGAGTGGTGAGATGGAGGGAGATGATAAAGAACAGAAATGAGAAACAAGAAAAAAAATCTCTCCTTTCACATCTCTCTTCTTCAGTTTTAATCAGAAAAGACTTGCCCAGTGCTGCTGTTTGGATAGCAGGTAGTAGGATGACAGGAGATTAAAGTTTAAGGAAGCTTAGAGCATGGTGTTGTTAAATGTCATCTCTTTTGCAAATGCAGATGTCATTCTAGAAATCAGATACACCAGGGCAAATATATGCTTTCTGGAAGTGCAAATAAACTCTGTTAGATTTAGGCACCTTAATTAAAATCTGTTGGCTGCAGTCTTGGGGATTTTTTAAGCACTTTTCTTTAACCTAAAGGATTGTCACTTCTTTGTATTTGTAGTCTCACAACTAATAAATTAGGTCAACTAATTTCTGAAGTTGTTTTTGTTCTGTTAGGGGTCTGTTGACAGAGAAAGCAGCCCCTGTGATGAACATCATACACAGCATCTTCAGCCTTATTCTGAAGTTTCGCAGCCAGCTCATCTCTCAGTCGTGGAGCTTCGATGCGGGGAAGCAAATGGCTGTTCATCCCAACTTTGGCCTGATGCAGCAGTCATACAATACCTTCAAGTATTACTCCCATTTCTTATTCAAAGGTAAGAAATTGCATAAATTCTAGATAGAAGAAAAGGTCAACTGACAACTGGAATGTTTTGGTAGTATAATGTAAAAGTAGGAAGATGTGTATACATAGGGAGTGTTGGAAATGTAGTTCCCAAATGAAAACTGCATTACTGTGGTTTGCAAAGATCTGCATATACATCAATTAAGATGTCCACACAAGAAATCTAACAGATGTTTCAAAACTGGCTCTAAGTTTTTGCTGATTTACAAAATAAGTATTTGGTATTTAGCTGTATTTATGTGCATACATTTTTTTCTTTTCTCTGGAATTGAGTTCTAGAACTTTTTATTGGCAACAATGAAAGATAGTTAGAAACCACTTAGAAGTAATTTTATATATATGCAATAGCTGAGTTTTGCCATGGGTATGAGATGTGAAAATTCTGATTCCTGTGTTGGACTAAAGCTCAGAGAGCCTTCTAGCACATGCTCCAGGCAAGTATTTTTCAACTACATGGATCATTTGCCAAAAGTTCTTTCCTTTACTGTGATAAAATTTCTTTTCACTGTCAGCTTAGGCTATAATGTGATGAAATGGTTACCTTCCATTTCTCTTTCAGATCTTGCTTGTGCTTTTAGTACATTACTTTTTCTTCCTCTAGTACAAAGGTGGTTCGTGGGGTTTGGGTTCCTTTTTTTTAGAAAACTTTGAATTCCTGAAGCAGGTGCAACTGCTTTTCTTAGATCTATTTTTCTAGAATATATTCTAGTTCAGATTATATTCTTCAGGAAATGAGCTGCCCTTTTTATTCTTTAAGGGTGTCCAAAAATGGTGTCAAAGGACCAAAAACAGATATTTCAGGATGAGTTAGAATGGCTGCTTCCAAATTCTACAGGAAGTCAGAACACCTGTGGGAGCCACCTAAGTCCATACTACGAGATCTATGGTTGCTTCATGGACAGAGATTAATAGACCATTCCGTAAGGAAATTTGATGAGTGACCCAGTTCTTTACACCTTCTTTATTAAGCACTACAAAACAAATATGTGTTTGTTCATCTCCACTTCTATCTTCAGTCACCATGTATTGTAAAATGCTCCCTTTCCACAATGGTTTGATCCAGAATCCATTGAAAGCCAATACAAAGTTGTCTGGACTTCAATGGCTTTGTCTTGGGCCCTAACTTCTAATAATACACTTCCCCTTCTTCCTTGCATGCTGCTGCTGCTTGCTAATTCCCTTGATGTTAGTGCATGGGATGTTTATGAGTTCAGGGAGTTTCTATTGGCTTTTTTCCTTGGTAATTAAGGATGTCTGGAGCAGTTGGTTTGTTTGTTCATAGAGCCTGAGGGGTTTGTCCTAGGAATTTGTCTTTGCTTTTCTCTCTCACAATGGACTTTGCTCAAGAAAACTTCAGCAGAGCTGCTTCTTTCACAGAGGTCACGTGAGCACCTAAACATACTTCGTGGTCAGTTGAAATTATGATAGGAACACACCATCTTATTGTGAAAGACTCTATGATTTCTATGTTTCTGTGAAAGCAACTTGATAAGGAGATGCTTTGTTAGAATAATGCACTTTCACTTGGAACTGACTCATAGTCTTTCTTTTGCATTTATTTGAAATATTTTATAATTCCAGAAAGAAATACTGGACTTTTCTTCTGTTGAAATATACATTTGTTTCTATTGTCCTTACATTTCTGCATTATGCTTTTTTTAGTTAAAAACCACAGGTACTGTCAAGGATGACTTTATAATATTAATCTTTGTTGAAGATTATTTTATTTTTTTTGTTTTCTTCCAGTGGTAACAAAGCTTGTAAATAGAGGATACCAACCACATTTGGAGGATTTCCTGCTGCGAATCAACTTTAATAACTACTACAAGGATAACTGAATTCTATAGAGTAAGGATCACTGATAACACAGTAAAACAGAAACTATATGTATATGATTATGATTTATAGAAGCTTATGCAAATGCCACGCAAGAGGCATTTTTCTTCAGTGAAATAATCTGCCATCTAAGAGCTTGAAGAATATAACCACCACATATAGAGCATGATGATGCTTAAAATCCACCAAATCTGCCAGTTGTTTGATCAGCTGAAAATTGATGTTGTCATTATTACAGAGGTAGAAAAGCTGAGTGCCTGGTCTTAACACAGGAAAGAGTGCAAAACTGTATATTTGTGAATGTGTAAATGTTGTATTTTCAGTGGTGTGAATTTCCTTCAATGTAAATACATATATGTGAAATAAATTAACAGATTAACTTTCTAAAACCATTGAGAGATGGATATGAAGTACAAATGTTCCCACAGATACTAGTATCTGGTATTTGATGTGGTTTATTTTCAAACTGATATTAACTCTTAATCTAAATATAACTAACTTCTTCAAGACTCTTAGTCACAGTGGAAGAGGACATGATATGCCAAGGTGATCTGCTAGGAGATACAATATTTGACTATTTAAGCACTTCTTAGTTGTTGGATCTCTTGTGCCAAACGTAGTTTCTTTATTCTTAATTTAAACTCTGCATCTTATTTTGTGGTGATTATTTAAAACACCTAAAACAGAAATTCAGCATTACTAAAGCAAAATAAAGCTGTAATTCCCAATATATTCCAACTACCGCTTTCAACTGAAGGATCACATTTTCCTAATTTTCCTTTTCCATCTTTGTTTTTTTCCCTTATATTGTGAATAGAGACAATTGAACTTTCAACATCATGGTATGAGGATGTTATAGAGAGGCAGTCAGCTTTGAAATATGTTGATTTTGAGATCCTGGAGTCACAGTTGCTTAAAATGTGGATATATTCATGAGGAGCTCGTTGTGTGATTAGAGGACAGTTATTTAAAGCTATAGGCCTGGCTAGCATGTTACCAGGACTATGGACTATTGAATAAGATTATTTTCTGGTGATGTATAGCTAGTTTCATGACTTTTTTTCTCATCTAGAAATAAGTATTAAAGGCAGAATATACCAAGTGTGAAGCTGACCTGAATGTTTCTGCTCTGGTTCCAAAGTCAGTGTCAAAACATGGTAGTGCAGAGTTGTAACATTCATCTTCTATGCTGTTTCTTCATCTGTGCTGTATTTAATTGTCTGCCTTCTGTTCTACAGAAAAGGGGACTGCAAGAGTGAGTGGCTTGCAGACTGAGCTGTTTTGTTGCCTGGGGAGGCAGAGAGCTATTCATTTACCTGACTTGTTCTTCGGGAATTTATAGGACTGGGTGTGTATGTGGGAGCTTGGCGTCTGGTGCATACTGATGTCTTGTCCTGAAGTCACTGGACTTCCCACTAGGGAGCAGCCACCCAGCATCTGTGGGGAGCAGTGTCTGGTGTTTGGGGCGTTGTTGCTTGGCCCTGCACTGTGACAGTTTTAGCTTTCCCATGAATCCAGTGTAACTCCTGGGGAAAACCACACATAGCTGCTGTCAGCTCTCTAAAATGCCTGAAGGCCTTAGCTGGGCATACACATAGGTAGCAAAGAGAGGGGAGAAGCAGGGAAGAAAGAAAAAGGGATTCATAGCACCAGAGTCCTGGTATGGTTAGACTGGAGGAATTTCCTTCTCACCTTTGACTTCTGAAGGAGTCCTCATGGCAAAGAAAAAGAAGAGAATGATAGCTAAAAATGGAGCCTTTGGAACATGAATTGCTTTGCCAAAATCACTGCTTGGATACACAGAGGTTCAACATCTTCTGTGTAAGAGAAATAGAGGCACAGAGATTGACTGATGGATTTGGTTTTGCTTGGCTTTAAAGAGATGTTTACAGTCAGCATTTATTGCAGGCACTAGTTAAACCTGCAGCCTCCCAGGCTGTGCCTCTGTGATCCATTTCACCAGGGCCATGCCAGTCTCGTAACGTGTCAGATGCTGCCTGTGGTGGTCAGGAGTTCCCACTTAAAATAAGGTAATTTAAGAGCTCCTTTATGACAGCTTCGTCTTCAGAACTGGATTTCTTGTCTTCCAATTTACTTGTGCAGGTCGTGGTTGTCACCAGCCCTGACATTAGCCTTCTGTACAAACTGACATTAGCTACTGTCAGGTTTGAATCAGAACAAATCCTGCTCAAAGAATCATGGATGTGTTTTGCCTCTCTGCTGTCATCTAGCTACCACGAGAATAGGCACAATGAGAAATCAGTCATGAACCGGCGCTGTGTGCTCTCAGACCCTGAGCCTGACCTGCTGTCTTACTGTCTGCACATTCCCATGCCCCAGTGGTGGATAGAGCTCACCTCACTTTGATCATCTACACTACAGACATTTCCATCTGAGCCAGTTGTTTAGACTCTTTATAGTTCATGGAGAGAAAAAGACACTTCTGAGGGATGATTTAGGTGTTCTATTTAGACATCTATGGTAATATCAGATGCGTCACTGCCTGGAAAGGAGCTGTTTCTCACAATTTCCATATTTTTCTTTTACACAGGGAGCCTAGAGGAATGTTTTAAATACAGGAGTTTACATCTTAGATGTTTGCGATTCTCTCCTGAAGACCTGTGTGTTTTGCCCAAGAAAAGTCACCTCTGACAACCCAAAAATATATTGATGTGATTCTTACAGAACGGTTTCAAGAGGAATTGGCTAATAGGGTGTGCTCATCTGCTTATTCTGGTGATCTGGGCACATGAAGTGACACCATAATCTACCTAACATAATTCTTGTGAATTTACATCTCTACTCAGAGAATAACTTCAGGCCAGGTGCTGGTCTGGGTATAGATCTGCTGCCTGTATGGACACTGTAGGGAAGCCGTGGTTTTAAGGGAGTTCTTAGAGCCACAACAAAAATACTCTCCGTGCTGAATGAGGGTGGGTCCTGTAACATTTAAACTTACAAAGTATCTTTGTACCCGAAGTTGGGTCTTCATTCACAATTTTGATGATTCCTAGAGCTACAATTCCACTGCTTCTGTAACAAGCCATGGAAAGAAATATTTGGCTGTGCAGTGCGATGCCTTCAAGTCTAGACGATGGATTAATAGTTTGTTTTCTGGCTAATAGGAAGTGTTAGAAGTAGAATCAAAGTTTACTTTATATAAAACCCTTGAGTATGTTTTTATCTAGGGAGGACACAGACATTTTGCACACTTATTTTAGAAAACCTGACTTCTCCCCCTGATTTTCTGCTCCCCTGTCAATTAGGCATCTGCTGCAAGAATTGCATGAACAAAAATGGTGCCGTCTGTACTCCTGTCTGGAGCTTTATCACAACCCCTCCTGTCCTTTGATTTATGTGGCATGGTACCTGTCCCACACACTGGGCAGCTGCATCCTTCAAATCCACAGCTGATTTCAGGGTGAGGGAAAACAGAGGTGTTACTGGACCAAATGCAACATTTGTATACAGTGGAGAGGAATTGAGAACTGTCACTGCACACTAAAAACCTCCCACTGTCAACACAGGAAGCATAAAGCCAAATGAAAAGGTGTAACCATGTACCCAAGGTAATGGCAGCATTATTTAGAATACAGACTTTGTGATCTTACACTGGATGTGACACATTGTGAAACCCTCCCCTTGGGTTCACATCTGGGAACACTATCAGGAAATAGGCATGAACAAGAATAATAAAATTGCAAATTTTATTACCTTTAATAAAATAATCAAATCTGTAGCACTTACTTGGGAAAAAAACCCCAACCCACAAACAAAAAAACCCCCAAAACAACCCACACAACATTCCAAAATAAGAGCTAACAGTAAAACATTCACAACTGTAGATTTACAAGCTCATGAAGCAGAGTTGTGGTGAAATCTTACCAAGTCATGAAAGGAGTCCCACTGTCACGTGAGACTATCCAGACATTCATCTCCAAGAGGTTCTCATTTCGGTTTTGTAATCTGGGTACCACTTGATTTTATGCAAGGGTACTTCAGGATATATGGTATATCCACAGGCTAAGACTAACCAATTATTTCCACAGAAAGCTTTTGATAAGAGTCACCACTTCATTTTAAGCACAACTCCATGGCTTTTATAGAAGCAGAATATTTGACCAGTAAGAAATATTATTTTCAGAACCTGTTGCAAATGCAAGCTGTAAAAATCAAGAAGCAAATTATGATTCAAGTATTTAGACTCCCAAATGCTATAAGCTGTATTCCCTTCTCTCTGAAGAACTGAGCTAAGTGATAAAGTTCTAACCTGGACAAAATTTGGTCTAATTGTCCTGAACAACTCCTGTTTCCACACTGCTCCAGGAACAAGAACAGAAGAAACTCACAATCATCAGAGATCAGACTACGACCCACCTTCTGAAATGAGAGTGCTGGAAGAGCACAAGCATTCCACTTGGCTTTGGAGCATCATGGTTCTTCAAACACAGAGCACTGATACTATTGCATGCCCTCGGGAACCAAGCAGTTGGATGTCAGTGCAGCTGGAACATGTGCAAACCCTCCCAGTTTCTACCCATTGGTGAACATCTATTACAAATACAACTTTACTGAGTGGCCCACCAAAGGGGCTGCATTCATCATTCCAACCCTGCTAGACCTCTTGCACTTGATCAACAGGTAAGCAAAGAATATTTAGCAGCAAATACCACTGCATTTGCATTTCTCACTGTAACATTCATTTTCCCTTTTAAGGATAAGATTGCTAGTAAATTATTCTAAAGTATCTCCTTCCACATTTGGCAATATAGGTGCACAATAATTTCATCGTTAATTCAAATTCTTGTATGTTCGAACACACAGTAATAGTATCAAACACACAGTAATAGTATCAAACACACAGTAATAGTATCATTCTCCTTCTCTATACCACTATTAATAGAGACCTACTCAACCCCCCCAAATTATTATCACAATTTCATTAAAAAGACTTGATCCCTTCGGCATGGTTAAGAGTCACTACTTTTTACACCATTTTGTTAAGCAAAAAACTTGGACAGAGCTTCTCTAAAACTCTGTTCCCCTCTGCATCCCAAAAGAAAAGATGTAAACTGAGAAACAAAATCAGCACAGAGTTATGTTGATCAGTTTGGAGTAACTTTTTCCCCCTCCATCACTCCCTGGTGGACCAGGCACACCGTAAGAGACTGCAGGTTCTGCAGGGGGATGTCTGAAGTCTTTCAGATTGCTGATACTTTCCCTCCCTGATGCAGTCCTGTTTACCCAGCACTGACTTTCTGCTAAAGTTTCCATTAAATGGTTTGGTTCCATAATCCAAGTTTAAAGGAAGGATAATCCTCAGTCTCAAATTCCCACAAAAATGAATTATTCCTAGAAGACCTCTTTCAACTACATCATTCTTCCATGGACTAAGTAATACACCTAGTTTGTCCTTTTCTGTAAGGACTCCAAAATCTCACAGAAAGTGCTGTGTTTGTCACAGATCCTAGTTTGTCACAAATCAGTTTCTCCAGCTCCAAGACAGAGTGAATGTTTACATTCAAAGCATTCCCTATGTCCTGTGACAGCAAGGAGGATAAACTGATTATTAGTATAGATGGATAAGCAACAGTCCAACTGTTCTCCCTGTTTTCTGACAGTTCACATTGAGGAAAACTTAAAAAGAGCACAATTCAGCTCAAGCTGATACCAAGCTTGCACAGGGGTAGCAGAAGAATTTCCTTGAGGACACAAATCACAGTGTGAGATAGTGGTCTCTTTGGAAAAGAGAAGTCTTTGCATTAAACCAAACCCTTCAGTAGTAACTAGTAACAAAGTCCTTCAAAAAGAAGTTCAGAAAGCTAAGAGAACAACTTTCTTTTGATGATGTGACAATAATGGCAACCAATCTTCCCCTGAAACCTCACCTGAAATGTTATCAGTAAGTAACTTGCAAGCAAGTCAGCTTCTTTTCTCCTCTCATATCCTCCACAATCTTTTACCCAAGCTCAAATAGCACATTCCTAAATGGCCAACTTCCAGTGTAAAAGTTTTCAAAGACCATGGAAGCAAACTAAATGGTGCAAGACTAGAGAAAGAATGGAAGAACCCCACTGACCAGTGTGATGAGTAGGTACCTCACCTGCACACTTCTCAAACAGGCAGACTCTGTTAGGAACACAGAAATAAATACACAACAAACCTGGATTTGAGTGCTGGGGTAGTCTAAGGCTCACACTAATTTGACTTATGGATCCTGCCCGAGGCAATTGGCTTACAAACCGCACTCCTGAGTTTAGCAGATATTTATGCGTGTTGTGTGCAAACATACTGAACCTGAATAAACTTCACCACCAAGTTTTCAAGTGCAAATGTATATATCTCCCTTAATTCTCCTCTTAAAAAAATTCATTTGTTCCCCCCAAATTCTAGCCTTCACAAATTCTCTGAAAATAGATAGTGATTAAATACCAATCTAAAGGTTCACAGGAAATGAACTACTTAATTTAATGAAACATAGCTTCAAACAAGCAACACTGAATCTGTTCCTCCATTAAAGAGGACTAGAAGTTCCTGCATAGAGAAAGCAGTAAATAAATACTATAAGTACTATTAGTTAAGACATCAGACAAAAACAGATCAGATTTCTGACTTGCTGGTTTTGTCTTCACGTAACAACAACTCCATTTGGATGTTTGAAGTTCAGCCTGCCTCCAAATAAAATACTGCTTTTTACTTGCAATGTAGTGAGGATTTCAGTCTTTAAACATTTAGATTACTGATGTATATGGGCTGTTGATTGTCACTGGTTTGTTCCAATGATCCACGATTGCTTCAGATTAAGCACAGCTGAAGACTGCTGCAGATGCATCCAAATGTAGTGTTGTTTCAATAACTTAATAGCACTTTGATGTCTGCCTTGCTGAATTCTTCACTGCTGAAGGAGGATCAGAGTCTTCAGTTTACAGCAAAAAACCAAAACAAGGCATTTATGAAGATCATGTAACGCAGAGCTCTGAAGCCCACAGCGGAGGTTTGCTGCAATATTGTTGTCTGCTTCTGGTCTCTTGAGCACAAACAGCTGCTGTAGCAGTTGCTCCCTCCTCTTCTGCATCTTCCTTTACCTCCTGGAAACCTTCTGCTTCTTGGAATGGACGTTCTAAAAGTTTCAGTACATTTCTTACCTAGAGCGAAAACACAGCATGATTGTAAGAATTTAGAAAGTGAAGGGAAAATTATACAGTGAAGAACCTCACGCCAAATAATGAGCAAGTATATTGTACTTAATATGTGAACTCCAGACAAGCCAAATATTAAACAGATGAACAATATACATAAGATGCAAACTGTAAAATTGTACTTGGCTGAGTTTGTATGGGTAAAGGACTCAAGCTCAAATAACTTGAAATACAAATATTAAATACGAATTCTTAATGTCATTTCTCAAAATAAATTAATTTTCTCATATTCTGCATGCAACATTCTACATGTTGAAGTCCACAGGTGAAAGCTGTAGATTTTAAAAGATAACACTTTCCAAAAAGGAAAAAATATAAATTAATCCCCAACTGCCTCCCAAGGTAAGTACCACTCTCAAGACACTTTCAAAAGCAGTGGAAGTGTCTTGTCCTGAGGTCAGCCTACAAAAACTGGTGAAGTTCAGATTCAAATTTTTGATTCCATTATTTATACTGCAGTCATTAAAATTACAGTTTCAACAAAAACAACAGATGCCTGCTGAACAGCGAACTCCTAATCCCCTTACTGCCCAAGATTCCAGACTACATTTTGCCTGGTACAATGTCAGTCATTGACAGCACCACTACACACCCACACAAGCCTAGAGAGAGAGTGAGCAGTAACAGCATACCTCTGAGAAATCCCCATTTTCAGCTGCTTCTATGGCATTCTGGGCAATATAATTTCTCAAGATATATTTTGGATTGTTTGAATTCATAACCTTCACATGATCAGTGTTCCAGGCATCAGCATTACCAACGCTTTCTATTTCTTTTTGCAAACGGACTCTGAAATTAAGCAGGTGACAACAACTGGTTTTTATCAAGAACCACATGGAGAAGTTGACACATTTTCTTGTTTTGAGATCCTTAGTTTGCAGTTCTTAAAAAAAACTACATCATCTATAATCCTCTCAGTTTATAAAATGCAGCATGACAACAGAATATAAAACCATTTAAAAGCAGTACTCTGGACAGTCAGCAGGTCCTGACATGGCTTGAGGAAGTGGCACAGCACAGACTTTCTGTTCTCTGAAGTCAGATCAAGACACAGGGTATGGTCTGTTCTGCATTGCAATGACTGACACATTCAGGTCTTGTCTTTCAAGTATTTCTATGCTTGTTTATTGGTATTCTGGTAAAAGCACAGGGATCCAACAGAGCTGAGGCAGTTTGAGGCACTTTCTGTCAGTAATACTTGCTAAAGCTCTCAGCCCTGCTAGAGAACAAGATCACAGGCAGCCAGGTGAGGAAAGATCTGACCTAATCCACACAATACAAAAAAACTAATGCTCTATTTAGGGGTTTTCTTTAAAAAAAAAAATCTCCTGCTAACACGTAAGTTTTTAGGCTTTAGAACAGTCTGGACGTTTGTTTTTCCTCATCATGACTTCTGTTTTTACTCTTTGATTAAGAATACTTGCTTTCTGTATTAACACATAGATTTTTGGTTTTGGAAAAAAAATTCAAAGGATAGAATGCTTAGAAGTCAGTCAGTTGTAGTTACTGAGCACTTAGAAGTTCACAATTGGAATTAGTCTATGTCAGAATCAACATTAACACTGTTGAAGCACTTTTCATACTAGATTTGATGCTAGGTGGTTTCTACGCCCTCACAATACCTCAAAATCTAGTGAACAAAATACAAAGATGCCCTTGAACCTCCAGAGCAACAAAGACACGGACCATCGCAGTAGATAATATTCTTGAGTTGCATGCCCTCCCCATCCCTCCCAATCTGTATTTGAGACAGGGTGTCTTTTGTGAGACATGCACATTGTTCTCAAAATGCAGGAATATAACAGTGCTATGAATACTGAGAAACCTTACCTGTATTTCTCCAGCCATTCTTTCCAGTGTCTTTTATTTCTGCTAAGTAGATCATCTGCTGTTAACTGCTGCAGTTTAGAGAATTGTTCAATGCGTTCCAATTCTTTATTTATATTAGCTTTTGTTCCAATTAATGCAAACAGCTGTGGATTAGACTGAGCTAACATCACCATCATTGACAGTTGTCTGAGAACAAAAAGAACAAATACATTAGATACTAAAGTTAAGCTGCCTCTCAAGAACCATCTTTTTGCAGTCAAAGTAGATACAAAAACTAGGATTTCACTAGAGAGGTAAAGCAACAGGAATTAGTAATTAACATTTCACTAGAGAGGTAAAGTAACAGAAATTAGTAATTAACAAAACAGTTTTAATTATAAATTATCCTAATTTTACTGTTCCTTCCCCCCCCCCCCGAGTGTGTTTAATTCATATTCCTGTAGTATATAAAGTGCAGACAGTAGATTTTCAAAATTACCAGTTCAGTTGCACAATTCTCATCAAGAGACCCTTTGAACTTTGAAAGGAATTTGGTTAAAAAATTTTACTTTATTTAGATATCAAGACAATATAGAATTCACAGATTTTGTTGTTTGGGGTTTTTTTATTTCTTTAACACCTACTATTTTTGCCAGTACTAATAAAAATCTAAATGTTATGGGGAAAAATACTTCATTTAAATTGCACGAGACAACACTGTGTTTTACTTTCTTAGTTAGCCACTGTAAATCACAGACTGAGAACTGCTTTCTGGTAATAAATTCCAAACAGTGTCCAGACTATTTTTGCTGCAAGTTTGACTAGGATTGTTTCTTTTCATATTTCACTGTGTTAGCTGGTACTGTACAATAGTTTCACCTTATTTGGCAATACCATGCTAGCTTTTATTTTTCCTGAATTAATAACTACACCATAGCATAAAGTAAAATAAAAACTCAAAGAGTTGCAGCATATCAAAGTAAAATAAAAACTCAAAGAGTTGCAGCATATCAAAATACAAAGTGATTTATTTCCTCTATGAATGCATTTTTAAGCAAAGGAGAAAACAAACATTATTCCTGACCTCAAAACAGACAACTCATTATATCAGACTGTATTTTCCTACTTTTAGAAGCAGAGATAAGTCAGGTGCTTTGATTTCTGAGTTTACATAAAGTACTATCCAATCTGACATGCCTAGCTCTATCATATCCAAGTGCCAGAATTAAAAAATAAATCAATCATGCACTCACTTTAGTACAGTACTATTCCCTCTAAAATGTCACATCCCTATCATGATTATTTACAGCTACTTTTCATGTTTCTCTACTCCTGAATGCAATGTTTAAAGAACACTGTCTCATCTCTGTCACACAAGCTGTCTCCATGTTGTGCTACCAACACACAGCAAAGGCTGAAGAATTTGGTAGGTTCATGACCTTCACAAGGCACTTACTAAACAGAGGCAGGGAGGGGGAAAAGTATACCCAAAATACCTTTAATTTTTTCTCCCCATCTCCAAAAAGTGAAAAACTGCTGCAATCACTGTTATAAGCAGCAGTTGAACATGAGTTCTTATTTTCCCATGCTCAGAGTAGCTGGACTGCAGACCAAATGGGGCATGGACTACACAACCTCAAGCGGGTGTTTAGGTTATCCTTAGGCAGAACTCTGGCAGCTGAAAGTGACTTTCTGCTGACAGTACACTAGCAGAACACACAGCATTGTAGTTCAAACCCATTTCTTCTGTAAAATACTTCTGTATCACTTCATTATTTGGCATTCTCATTGCCTCAAGTCAGCAGAGACAGGGAAGGACATTAAAAAAAAAAAAGACTAAACGAAAGCTCAGACAACTTTAACCCAAGAGCCAACTGCTGAAAGTCACTGCTGTAAATCATGATGCATCTACTTAATAGTGACATTTCCAACATGAAAATCAGTGAAATAACTACATACCATGCAGAGTTCATTATGGTTATAATGAAACTAAAACCAAAAGCCGAAAGCATTTAAGCAGAGTAATACCTCGGATCCATCTGTGGTTTAAAAGCAACTTTCAGTTCTTCCACAGAAGCACACTGACTTGTAAGCTCTTCTAAGAAATCTTCACATTTTGAAGGATCCATGTCTACTGAGAATGAACTCAGCAAGTAAAAAGTATTTGTGAAGTCTGCACCTGAAAAAATGAGTTCTATGAGTAATGCAACTAATAAACCAGCAGAAAAGTAGGTCCCATGTCTTCTTCCTACCTCCTCCCACATCTCCTTCCTACCTCCTCCCACAGCAGTACAGGTCATCATTCTAAAGAGGCAAAAAAACTCTCAGTGAGGGCGCAAATATGAGACAGGGGCCCTGTATAAGGCAATAACTACTCCACAGTTCACAATAAGATAATTATTTTCAGTCTTTCGTTCTTCTCTCAGATAACAATGTAGTTGCATAAGGCTACCTTCTTGTAAGGTCAAGCTATATATTATATTTTGATTTGATAATCGATTCTGATGGGCTATTAAATAAGCATCTTCTGTGCTGTTCACCAACCTGTGAGATGCATGGTTTCGAGCAGTTCAGACACCAGCTTACTATCTTCTTCTAATTCCAGTTGGATTAGGCCTAGCTTTTTCCTCATCTTCTGCAAATAGTGTTTCTCAAATTCTGCATCATATTCCTCTTCTAGGATGTGTTGGCTTATTTCCAAGGGCAGCTCTGGAACTAAAGCTTCAGCGAGTTTCCCCAGGTTCCACTTGCAAATCTCTGGCTGTTTGTTGTAAGCATAACGCCCTGTATTATCAGAGCCATTGCAAACGTGCTCAGGGTCATACCTACAAGAGAAGAAACAGTTAGCATTCTTCCAGTTATCTGGGCACCAATACTGTGAGAAGTAGTACTTTTATTATTTTACTCTGCTCTAGGAGCTAAAAAATCTGAAAGGAAACACTCCTTGATTCTTTTCCCAAACTCACAGGCTACAAGAACAGTCTAACAGCCAGAGATGTTGTGAACACAGTTTAAAGTACATTGACAAGCAGAATTACAGGACAACTAGAACTACTTTAATCTACTTTGCCATAGAGAATTAAAAAATCTACTTTAGGGTCAAAATATTAAAGCAACCACAAACACCAGGACTGCCCTACATATCAAGTACACATGCACATTCCACACAGTGATGCCACACTGACCTGTCCATGAACCCAAAAGGTCCATAGTCAATGGTTAGTCCAACTATACTCATGTTATCTGTATTCAGCACGCCATGGCAGAACCCCACACACTGCCATTCAGCAACCAACCGTGCTGTCCGTTTCGTTATCTGAAAGAAACAATGTTTGTTCATTTTTTATCACAACGTATTTCCAATACATTCCTGTATTTCCAGGCTGATCTGATGTTTCTACAGCTCCAATGGAAGCAGATTCTGGCAGTATGCCATACACACAAACACCTTAAGGACAGTTTGCCTCTCTCCCCCTGTCAGTAGCTCCCCGGTTTCTCTGCCTCCCATTTCCATTTGCCTCCTCTTCTCTCCTTCCATGCTTGACTTGCCAGTCAACTAAATAGCTTTCAAATGCACTGGAGACAGCACACTGAAATAAGGTAAACTGCTTGACATCAGACTTGCGTATTAATCTAGTCACTATACAAATGTGTTCTTTTGCCTATTGCTAATTTTAAAGTGTAACTACAGGCAGGAGATCACACACGCAAATTCAGTCTTTTAGTTTACCTCATATGTCAGGGTGACTTACAGGGAGGTTAAAGGGTTGACACAAAAAAACTATTCCCTGCAAACAGGTTTTAGCACTGATAGGCATTTCTCTCGATGTTCTGAGAGTGGCAGTAAGGCTACAAGATTAAATAAAAATATTGCAAGAATGACAATTTTATTTAAATACAATTCTTCACCAAATGTATGTTTCATCAGAAATTTTTCACTGCTTAACTAAGAACTATTTTTATGGAATTGACTACAATCACTGCATGTGCCCCATCCTTCAAATAAATAGTATAATATTTTAAAGCTGTCCTAGTTACTTAAATACATTAACCCACCTGTCAACTACAACCCTAAAAATCTAAAATTCAGGAAGCTAACGTGGTTTTTTAAATAAAACTAGTTGAAAATACTTTACTAAATTGCTGTAAGTAAAATTTTTACATAGCCATTAGCTAAAACTTTTAAATCAAATTATTTTCATATATAAAATCATTCATCTCCCCAAATAGCTATCAATGCACAGAAATTCAAAGCAACTATTTGCTCCATGCCGCAGCATCAGTGTTCATTAAGCTTCAAAAAACGATCTACAAATTGGTTCACTAGATGTTCCTCTTCCTTTTTCTACTTTTTTTTTTTTTTTTTAAACACATGCAGTCAAGTAAGGCAGGAAAATTAGACAAATCTTGCCCTGACAAGTAATGAAAACCACAAATGATGATTGGAATAGAACCTTTTGGTTCATATTGAGATCCCACACTTCTACTTTTTCCAATATTCTCCTACTTTAGCCATTTTTCCTGAACGCCGATTCATGGGGCACCTGGAAGCCAGCTACATGTGTCCAAAACTGATTACTTAGGCCATAAACCAGTTAGAGAGGCACACCCTGCACAATGGCTCTGTGCCAGGAAAATGTGAAAGTTAAAAATAAAAAATTCCTGGCCACCAGGGATGGGATGAAAGGACTCCAGTGGTAAGGCAGTCCTTTCTGCTAGATGTTTGTATGGATGCATCACACACCACCAGGGTTCTGGTAAAAAAAAATCCCCCTACTGAGAGTGTCCAAAAGCAACTGAAGCCTGGGTGCCACTCAAAGATGGGTACATTGATGATGAAGAGATAGTTCTGCATCTTCTCTGACCTTTATTCTTTTTGATCAATGTTTTTCTACAGCTAGCCAAACTAGAAGACAAGTATGGTGTATATATAAATAAGAGTGCCAGCTGACGGACATGCTCATTTAAATTTGAACACCAGCTACAAATTATTTGAGAAGTACAGATAACGATGTTTGCTTTCTAGACAGTGCTGTGAAATGCAATCACTTGCACTTTTTTTCTCTATTTCCTCCACAGTGCAGAAAGAAAGATGAAACAATTTAGAGTTGAAGTGACAGTAGTTCCCCACTAATGGATGTGTTTATCCAATTAGAGGAGGGATGAGGGTGATTTTCAGGTGAGGAAAAGCCTGGAAAGTCTCCACTAAGGATGAGTGAAAACATGAGGAGGCAATGATAGCACAGACATGGAGTGTGGACAGGCAGTGGCAGAAGGAGCACAACAAACAAAAAATGGATATGGGGAAACAAGAAAAGGATGCTAGGAATAGGGGTGGGGGGAAGGAGAAGGAAACCAGTAGGAACTGGGCCAGGAAAAGCAGCCAAAAGCAGAAAGAGGCAGGACTGGGCACACACACACAGAGCCACAGAGATCCCCAAGTTCCATGACTTTTCTTCCATCAGGAAGTAAACATACCATCCACTATAGGGCTGGGCATGCACAGAGTGGGTGACAAACCACAGCTCTTCTCATCAACCCAAACTTTTCACACACAAAAGGCTTGTCCAGCAGAGTTGAACTCCTTGGCACACACACAGTGGTGAACCAAGCCATAGCTTGCTTTGAAGAACTAATACAAGTATGCACAGGTTGTGATAAAGTAAAAAAAAAAAAAGGGCAAGAAACAAAACTATAAACTCTCAGATTTTAAGTCTGGCTTTTGACCTTTTACTGGTCTGCTATGAAAGTGCATCATGCTGCAGCCATTCCTGCAGGCCATATCAGATCATTTCAGATTTTAAAGCACCACCACAACTTTTAGAAAGACTAGTCAAGTATTAGACACTGGTATTTTTTAATTACTCTGTGTGATGGCTAGTTGTAAGAGTGCTCAACTGCCTTTAAACATTTCAGTTCTAAAGTCTGAAGTTAAACTGATTTGCTCAGTTTCCTGCTTGTAATTTGGAAAACGAGACTCAGCATTCTCAGTATTTTACAAAACGATGCCTTGCAAGTGATGTCTCAGCACCATCAACTCCTCATCTGACAGTCAGAGCCAGAACTCCCTCTCACAGTCTAAGACAGTCCCAGCAAATGGAGACAAATCTTTGGAAGCTCCCCAAAGCAGGGAAATAATGATTTACTATTAGGAAGGTTAAACTGTTTCCACTGGTTAGATCAATATCAACACTGCTTTTATAAATATCGGGTCTATTAAGAGTGCTTTCTTCAAGGAAAAGAAGAGTTCAGACAACTGAATGATACAAAGTATTAACTGACTCCAGTCATCTGTGCTTGCAGATGAAGTTCCTAAAGATGACTGGTATGGATTTATGAAGAGAATCTGATCTTCCTTACCTCTTTGAAGAAAGCAGCATTCCTCTGAACACTGTTGTCTGAATAAGCCTCCTGGATTTCTGGGTAGAAAGTGCTGATCACATAATCAAGCATCTGTATTCGAATATCATTTCGGTTAACGCTGGGACCCTTGCGTCCAGTGTATTCATCAGGAGGTTTAAAAATTTCAAAAGAGCCAAATCTGTTTCAAAACAAAAAACATGTTTTAGACTTATCTGATACCATTAACATAATTTGATATTGCACTTAACAAAAACATTTACTATTGTTGCAATAACAGAACATCACCTCTTAACACCAACCCTTCAGGTGACTGAGAGAAAAGACCTGCAAGATTCCCACACTGAACGTGGTGAGGCTCTGTGACTCGGGGCAAGGCAGCTCCTACATCCACACATAACTAAACTGACTGACCCTGCCAGTACTGAACACCAGCTCACTAAAGTTTCTTACAACTCCTTCTACTAAAAAATTCTTACACTGGCAGATACGTAGAAGTCGGACTTATTTTAAATACTAGACTGTACATCAAGCATACCAGATATATTTTCCAGATATGTAAGCACACACAGGAACGTACACAAACATACACCTACATATGAAAGTGCATATTCCCTGTATCTCACCTTCCTCTAATATTCTGTAACCTTAAAGGAAGCAATGCAACTTCCTGAAATGCCTAATAGCTTCTGCTGGAGCAGGAACCTCAAATACTTCTCAGGCAGGGAAAGTACACTCAAACTTTGACAGTACTACATTAGAACTGGAATTAAGGATAGAGCTATAATCCACCACTGCTACTACTATAAAAAAAATAAAAAATCATGTATTCTGTATAGGAATAAACATGAAAAATCTCCTAAGTCTGCAGAACCTACTTCTTCCTTCTACCAGGCTAGCATCCCTAGTGTTTATCTGTCTCAGTGCAAAGACAGCAGCTCATGTCATCTGCTGGGCAAGAAAAGCAACCCAGCAAAAGACGTTCCATGCCTCCAGAACAAGAAACACGCAAACAGTGCTGTTAGGGAAATACACTTAAAATGGTATTTTAAAAGACTGCTTAGTTTTAAAAGAAAAAAACCAAAGCAAAACCAATCAACAAAAATAGGCTTCTACCTTATAAACGTAGAGGCTATTCTCAGAACAACTGTACACCTTTCATTTTTTGGATTCCCATCATAAAATACGTCACGGACGACTTTGGAGTCAGAGGTCACGCACGTCCCGGCCCGCGTGGTTGGTATTCCCAGGTGGAACATGGCCTCACTGCACAGGAACTCCCGGATGCTCGAGCGCAGCACCTTCCGACCATCAGCCTGTCTGCAGCCAGAACACATGGACAGTTCTTAGGCTATAAAGGCAGGAATTCCCGTCTCCTCTGTAGCAGCAGAGAAATAAAAGCCTAGAGGTAGCATACGCTGTCCATGGTCACACAAAAGAGTAGTGGCAGATCTGAAAACAAAACCTGGACCTTCGAACTTCTGTTAAAGTTCAATTAGATGGACACAACAACTTGCAATGAGGAGCACATATAACAGAATAAACCTTCCAGGTACACATATCCCTTCTAATCATTAACTCTGTTGATTTTATTGATGCAATAGTATTTCAGAAAATTTTAAAAACTTGGACAATTATAGCTATTTTATTGTATATCAAGTCAGTGGTTTCCTCCTAATTAAATGAAATATAATGAAAAATATTAATTTGAATCTTTCTGGGCAAGCAATCTAGAAATGGGGTCTTAAACATGAGCAAACACAGCAGCTGCATTAAAAAAAAACAAACTAAACAGACAGAAGATAACAAACTAGCTAATTTAATAGATATTAAGCAAATGGAACACACAGGTGGTTCTCGACCCACACTCTCAGTACTTTCACAGCCACAGGCAAGCACAAGACCTGCCCACGACAGATCTACAAAGCTACCACCATATCTGGGATTTTCACTGGGATTTCCTTAACCCTCACAGACCTCAAGAAGCCCTTCACATACATGAAACTAAGGTGCTACCGAGCCTGTGTAGAGCTGGGACAGAAAACATTGGAAATCCAAGTGGGAAAAAATACCTGAAATATTTAAAGTATTTAAAGACTAACGTGACTAATGAAGACACCCATCCCTTGCAGGGATTTGGTCAGTATGCCGTTTTGGGGACTTTTCCACTGTTCCCTCCCACAGCTGGGAAGAGTGGGGAGAAGGACCAGCATCACAACCAAACACCCATATTTAAATACCCTCTGTGTGGGCCATAGGGCAGCAATTACACACTTCTCTCCCCACGGTCATCACGGTCTGCATCCTCCCGCACAGACAGCAGGGTAACCAGGGACAGAAGCACCGTGCCACCTGAAGGAGATGCAGTTACACTCCTGTTTTCCAGCGGAAAATTCAGCCACCTCCTAATCTGGCATTTAAGCATTACACTCGCTGCTGCCAAAGTTAAACAACAAACAAACAACCGCGAGGGCTTGAGATGACCTTTGCCTTGGGAACGATCCCCAGCACGGCGCCAGCCCCTCGCTAACGCGCTCTGCGGCCCGGCAAGCCCGGCCCGTCCTCTCCGCACGGCGCCCGAGCCGCGCCTGGGCCGGGGCGCTGCTGCTCCCTCCCCGCCCCGCCGGCCGCTCCGGCCCCACCCGAGCCCTACCGGGAAAACGGGGTGATGCCGGCGCCCTTGAGCTGGATCTCCCAGCGCTCGCCCCGCGGGCCCAGCACCTCGCCCAGGTAGATGGCGGCGCCGTCGCCGAGCTGCCCCGCGAAGCTGCCGAACTGGTGGCCGCAGTAGCAGTGAGCCGCGGGCTCCGCGCCCGCCGGCACCCGGTTCCCGCTGAAGAACAGCGCGGCCTCGGCCTCGGCCCCCGCCGGGTCC